>CM053770.1:361452657-361480560 GCA_028658325.1 Potorous gilbertii | reverse complement strand
ACACACACACACAGACTAAGAGCACAGGTTGAATTTAATAAGAAGGAATAATGTCTAAAAAAATAAAATTAAGAGGTGAGAGAGGAATATATTGGGAGAATAAAGGAAGAGATTGATTGGGGCAAATTATCACTCATAAAAGAGGCAAAGAAAAGCTTTTTCAATTGAGGAGAAAAGGGAGGAGGTGAGAGGGAAAAAATGAAGCTTATTCTCATCACATTTGGCTTAAGGAGGGAATAATGTGAACACTCAATTTGGTATGAAAGTCTATCTTACACTACAGGAAAGTAGGGGGAAAGGGGACAAGTGGGGTGGGGGGATGATAGAAGGGAGGGCAAATGGGAGAAGGAAGTAATTAGAAGTAAACATTTTGGGGAGTGACAAAGTCAAATGAGAGAATAGAATAAATGGCGGGCAGGGTAGGATGGAGGGAAATATAGTTAGTCTTACACAAAATGACTTTTATGGAAGTCTTTTGCAAAACCACACACACACACACACACACACACACACACACACACACATATAGCCTATATTGAATTGCTTGCCTTCTCAGTGGGGATGGGTGGAGAGGGAGGAAGGGAGAAAGGGTGGAATTCAAAGTATCAGAAACAAATGTTGAGAATTGTTTTTGAATGCAACTGGAAAATAAGAAATACAGGTAATGGAGTATAGAAATCTATCTTGCCCTACAAGAAAAGAGAGAAGATGGGGATAAAGGAAAGGTGGGGTATGATAGAAGGGAGGGAATATTGAGGGAAGTGGTAATCAGAATGCAAGGTGTTGTGGGGGTGGGGGAAAGGGAGAAATGGGGAGAAAATTTGGAACTCAAAATCTTGTGGAAGTGAACGTTGAAAACTAAAAATAAATAAACATTAAAAAAATAAATTTACTAAATGGGATTGTTTGCAGAAAAGACTCGGAATTTGAGCTTAGAAAGATCACAGGGAGAAGTACAAATACAGATTTCAAAAATCTGTTAACCAGTTAAGTTTGAAGTCTGAAGTGATGGATACTACAGCTGATGTTGAGGAATAAGTTCAACCAAACAGAGAAGCTGTCTTCTAGAAGATCAATTAGTTTGACTGTGACGTGCTTAGTGAGGTTTTAGTCAAGTATAACAAGGATAAATTTTGTTTTACATTGGAAGCATCTGCTCAACACCAATTGATTGTCAGGAACTTTTATGAACATTTCCTGAGACAAAAAGACAAGACAGTGAAATTTATAGTTCTAGAGTTGTGAGTTACTCTGAAACCATGGCTTTCCCTCATTCATGTGCAGATTTCTTTGTTTACCTATTCTGTCTGGTATGTCTGATGTATCTGATACTGACATACATTTGTGTACTATATGAGTACCTGTGATATTATTTCTTTTACCATACTGCTAAGTAAATAGTTTATACTCAATATCTCAAACTGTTACTGTTGTGAGTGGGAGGATTGTGTAGAAAGAATCATATAGGTAGGGGTTCAAGAAATATGAGTAGGGGGACTGTACTTCTCTACAATAAGGTTATCCCCAGGACACTGAGAGAATTTGTAGGCAAACAGATGGTAGTTGTCTTTTTCTGAGAGCATAGACCTGCTTCTAGGCAAGTTGGAGTGATCAAGTCAGACCAGAGAATAAGTAAGTAGATGTCTGTACTGCCATGTAAGACATGTAAGGTACCATTTGGTGAGTATGGACATTCCAAAGTTCATTAGACTGCTATAGAAATTAAACTTCTGTGTCTGTAATTTTCTGGCCCAGTATAGAAGCAATGGATTATCTCTGTTGAAACCAGAAGACAATTTCCCAGTCCTACAAAAATTCCCTTTAAGTAGCAGCTAGTAACAATTCCTGCTCTACTTTTTAAGACTGTTCTCATCTTTTAAAGACCAACTCAAATACCACGTCTTTCATGAAACATTTCCTGATCCCCTCAATTAGATGTGATCTCCCCTCCCATAGAACTCCTTTTTGTTCTCATCTTTTTCTCATTCTGCATTATGTTATATTCATTTGTGTGATTGTATTATACCCCTTTCCTCTAAGATTTTAAGTTCTCTAAGAGCAGGGACAATGTCTTATTTACTTTTTAATCCTTCCCTGCCTGCTCCCTGTTCAGATGGCATTATACTTTTCATGTCATAGGCAATCAATAAATATCTTACAGACAGAAGAATAAGGGTGAGACAAGTGATTCTTTTTCTTTTATACTAATAGCCAATTATTAAATTAGGATTAAGGTTTTTCCTTTCTATTTCCTCATTCAGGGACTAGCCCTTGTAGGTCATTTGGCCAGTTTCTAAAGGACAAGGCTGATAGATGAGATTAGCCTAATCCTCGGGGTACCCATTCCATAATGTTGGACTAACGTCCAACTAGGAGACCTATTTCTGTTTAGAGTGATCTACAAAATCCAAGTTAGGTGCATTCCAACCCTTGCACCCCTGCCTTGCAGTCTAGGGGAACTCAGCTCATTAAGGATAAAATCAACTGGGCTGGTTTTGGTAGAGGTGGATTGTCCAGATTGCTGGAGGTGGCCGAATCTCATGATCAAGTCATGACTTCAGCAGGAGGAGCTGAAGGCTGAAGCTCATCTTTAATATGTTCACCATTAATTATTCACCAAACAGGGTTGATTTTGACCTGTTAGGGGCACCTCCTTTCCCAAGGTATTTAAGCATTCAAGGATCACCATGGCAAATCTTTGGTTATCAAGAGAAACCACAGATTATGGATTATCAGCTAGCCTAATTCATAAATTGATTACTAATTAACCAGAAACTGTGTCTCTTGGGCTTTTCATTCCTCTCAAAAGAAATGACCATAGGTTACAGAATAGAATGAATTGTGCACATTTAAAAGCCTTTCTGTAAGTTGTTTCTTTCCTTGAAGTGTTTTCTTATCTCAATTCCTGGAAACTTTTTCCACACTATGGATTTGGTTAAGCTGGTATTGTGGAAAGAGTGTTAGACTTCTAATCCCTTAATCACTATTTTGTTGTTTAGTCATTTTTCAGTCTTGTCTGACTCTTTGTGACCCCATTTAGAATTTTATTGGCAAAGATACTGGAATGGTTTGCCAGCTCATTTTATAGATAAAGAACTGAGGCAAATAGGGTTAAGTGACTTGCCAAAGGTCACACAACTAGTAAGTGCCAAGTGTCTGAGGTTGGACTTGAACTCAGGTCCTCCTGACTCTAGGGCTCATGCTCTGTTCACTGTACTGCCTAGCTACCCCGTGTTGATTGCTTAGACCTAAGAAAGTATCACTAATGTGGATTACATTTAAAAGTATACCTCTATGCATTTTTCCCCTCAGAGAATTTAGTTGTTAAATATTTACCAGCACACCCTTGTATTGCTCTATAAACTTGCTTGAGCCTAGCAAGAGTGTAGTAGAAGGCTCAGGGAATGAAATCATCACCAGACTTTTCACTCAAGGCAAAGAAGCAAATAAATAAACAAATAAATAATTGAATAAGTAAATAGATTAAGGAACAAATTTAAAAAATAAGTAAACTTGGCATTTATATATCACTTTAAGATTTGCAAACTATTTTATACTCCTTATGAGCCACACAATGACCTTGATGAGAGGTTTCATTGTAAAGTGTGGATGCAACACTGGAATAAGGAAGACCTTATTTTAAAACCTGCTTCAGATACTTTATAGTTACATAACCCTAGGGTCTATGGAGTATTCAGGGAGGACAAGCACCTCTGGTGTGAGTTCTTGCTGAGCCCTTTTCAGGGCTGCTTATCCACATTTGGTGTCCACCTTCACCCAACTCTCACCTATGACTCCAAGAAGGTTTATTATGTGCAGCAGCCACATCCTGGTATACATACAATCTTGGCAGATGGGCTAATGCATGTTGAAGGTACTCAAGAGGCCTCAAAACTCTCTGTGAGTTAGGGGGATGTCCACTTAAACATGTGAAGACTCCTGGTGGAATGAGCAGATGAGAACAGCCATGAAACTGGCTAAAACAGGCACTGGGGAGCGCTTAGAGCTTGGTCAGACATTGAAGAAGCCAAGGTCATCCACTGTATCCTGGATTTTGTTTTGCCACTGTATTTCTATGACTCTGGAAGAGAAAATGAGGCTGGCAGCATTGTGCAACTCTGTCTCTTTTAAATCGAATTCCCATGCAAGTCAAGACATTACCCCATGATGTCATTGGGCCTTTCTGAAGACAAAGATTGAACAGCAACAACATGACCCTATGCAATTCACTTAACCTATCAATGCCTCAGTTTCTTCATCTGTAAAATGAAAGGATTGGAGATCATAGGCTCTACAGTCCCTCCTACTCCTAAATCTACGCCCTTTATCTATTCTTGGTTCTGATAAAATAATGCCCCTCTGCCTCCCACAATTAGTTTTCTTCAGTTTACCTGGAAAGATGTAAGATGGTATTCGCTTACCTAGGAATGGTATTCGAGGAATTAATTGTTGAATGTGACTTTTGTTCTCTATAGCTGCTGGGAAGCAATTCAATCTCTATGCCTGAATAAACCTTATAATATCTCCTTATCCTTATGGTCGCAAGTAACGTCACCAACTTAATTCCCAGTAACAATTCAACAAGCAATAATTAAGTGACTAATATGTGCAGAATATCATGTGGGGCATGGTGGGGTAGAGGATGCTATAAAGGTGTAAGAGTCTATAGTTTGATACTATGTTTATAATACAAAGTGGGATACAACTGCATGAAACACTGGGCATCTAGGTGGTGCAGTGGATAGGGTACTGGGCCTGGAGTTGGGAAGGCTAATCTTTCTGAATTCAAATATGGCTTCAAACACTAGCTGTGTGACCCTGGGCAAGTCACTTAACCCTGTTTGCCTCTGTTTCCTCATCTATAAAATGAGCTGGAGAAGGAAATGGCAAACCACTCTAGCATTTTTGCCAAGAAAACCCCAAATAGGGTCATAAAGAATTGGACGCAACTAAACTGAAAAATTAGTGGACCAAGAGTTAGCTGACCTGAAGCTCTCTGGATCCAAGTTTCCTCATTTGTAAAATAAGAAAGTCTAAAGCCTATGATCAAGAACAGTTCATCCCAGACTAAACTTATTTTCTCCTTTGACAGGATTTCTAGGCTTACATGTAATTCAGGATAATATTGTAAATATAGTTTATGTAGATTTTAATGAAGTTTCTGATAAAGGGTGTCATGCTATTCAAAAGATGGGAGTATGGCCGGACAGTGTAATTAGGTGGTTTCTAAGTTGATTTAAGGGATGAAATCAAAGAATTAGACTTAGTGGTTTGATGACAGTTTGGAAGGAAATGCCTCAGGGAGAGCCCTAAGGATCTGTGCTGTTATGTGTTTTCATTAATGACTTGTGTAAAGGTATATATAACTAAAAGAGAGGGACTGGTGTGCAACTGAGGCAGATAGATGTTAAGTGACTTGCCCAGGGTCACATATCCAGTAAGTTCAGTTTTGAACTCAGGTCTTTTTGACTTCAGGTCTAATACTCTTCCATCTAGGTGCCTCATCAAATTCCAATGGCTCTCTACTACCTCTAGGATCAAATACTGAATTTTTCATTTGGACAAACTAGCCCCTTCATACTTTTTCTTTTTTCTTAACGTTTTACTATCTTCATGCACTGTATGATTCAGCTATATCCATTTGGTATTCTTTGAACATGATACTCCATTTCTAGTTCCTGTGTCTTTGCCTTTGATATTGCTTACATCAGGAAAGTTCTTTTTTCAAGTCTCTGTTTTATAATATGTGGATTCTTCTAAGACTCAGGCCTTTCTGGGTCCTTCACCCTGTTAGTACAATTCCCTCTAAGGTTGCCTTTCATCCACTCGGTATTTATCTTGTATATTTTGATTTCCATATCTTGTTTCTACATAAAAATGAAAACTCTTTGAAGGCAAGGATTATTTTGGCGTTTTCTTTTTGTCCTCAGTACATAGCCCAATTCTTGGCACCCAATAAGTGCTTAATAAACTTTGATTGATTAATTACATAGCCAAGTTGTTTAATTACATAACACAGTTGTTGAATCCACGTTCTCTGACTCCAAATCCCAGAGTCTTTCTACATTACCATGCTGTCTCATCTTACATTTGGGTTAAAAAAATCAACTTTACAAATAAAAGATTTGGGATGAGGGAATAGGCTGGTTTGTTGTTGTCCTTCATTCTCAAAGAGGACCAAAATGACATCATCAAGATAAAGTCAAGTTTCAGTGTGTCTGACCATGGCTGCTCAGACCAATATGAACTTGGAATGCTCTACCACAGGTTGGGCACAGATAATCTGAGTGAACATCTGGGGTAGATACTCTAAATTTGAACATCCTACATTTCCTTTGAGCTGTTTCAATTCTGCTTTGCTCATGGAACACGGCTGATGTGGGCAAGCCATGCCGAGTGCTCCTGTGCCAGGAATTGATGTCACACAATCAATTCCAAAATTCTTGAGAGAGACCTTGAGAGTGTCCTTGTATTGATTCTTCTGACCACCATGTGATCACCTGCCCCATGAGAGTTATCTATAAAATAGTCTTTTTGGCTATGTGTTTTGCATCCAAACAACCTGGCCAGCCCATTGAAGTTGCACTCTCTGAAGCATAGTTTGAGTGCTTGGCAGGTTAGTTCTAGTAAGGACCTCAGTGTCTGGTGCCTTATCCTGCCAGATGATCTTGAGAATCTTCCTAAGACAGTTCAGGTGAAAGCCATTTAGTTTCCTGGCATGATATCTTTGTGATGTTTGCTGCCTGACAACTCCAGGAGAAATGCCAGGAGCAGAATTAGAGGTCTGTACACAATATTTGTAGATCTGACCAAGGGCTTTGACATCGTTACTCATGAGGGTTTATGGAAAATTATGGCAAAATTTGGTTGCCCAGAGAAGTTCATCAGACTTGTATATCAGTTTTATGATGTCACGTTTGCCGGGGTTCTGGATAGTGGACAATGCTCCTGTGCCTTCCCAGGTACCAGTGGAGTGAAACAGGGCTGTGTACTTGCTCCCATGCTTTTCTGCATGATATTTTCAGTCATATTGTCAAATGTTTTCAATGAGGACGAACATGGCATCAAGGTCAGCTGCCATACTGATAGTAAATTCTTCAGTTTGAAAAGGCTTCATACCAAGACCAAAGTAGAGGGAGTGTCACTGCATGATTTTCTGTTTGCAGATGATTGTGCACTCAATGCAGCCTCTGAAGCTGAGATGCAACAAAGTATGGATGAATTCTCTGTTGCCTATGCTAATTTTGGCCTATTAATTAACACCAAGAAAACACAGGTGCTCTATCAGTCACTACCACACCATCCATACATGGAACCATTGGTTACAACAAATGTAGAAGTTTTGAATGCTGTGGATAAGTTCACTTCCCTTGATAGTGTACTTTCCAGGGATGTACACTTTGACAATGAGGTTGATACACGCATTGCCAGAGCTAGCTCAGTGTTTGGGAGGCTCCAAAGAAAAGTGTGGGAGAGAAGAGATATTAGACTGACTACCAAACTGAAGATGTACAGAGCTGTTGTGCTGACCTCATTGTTGTATGCCTGTGAAACATGGACAGTCTACCAGTGCCATGCCAGAAAACTGAATCCCTTTCATTTGGGTGAATAGGTAGTGGTTCATTAAAAAGAAAAGAATGGATTCCAGCTTAATATGTCAGTAGTGCTATATGGCAGCCACAAAAAGAAATACAAACATAAGCTAAATTAGCCAGTATTGTGTCCAAGAATAGAGAGAGGATAACCTCACTGTACTCTGTCCTGCTGAGACTATTTTTGGACTATTGTGTGTCTTTCTGAGCTCCACATTTTAGGAAAGATATTGAGAAGCAAGAGTGTGTCTAGAGGAGGGGGGTTAGACTAGAGAATGTCCTTGAAATCATAATATAAGAAGATTGGTCTAATGAACTTGGAGCATTTAACCCAGAGAAGAAAATGGTTAGTGAGGAAATAAGAGTTGTCTTTAAGTATTTAAAAGATAGTCATGTGGCAGGCGCCCAAGAGCAAAGAGAAATCACAAGAATTCAGATGAATGTTTTGTGTAAGGAATGACTTCCTAAAATTTGGACAGCCTTGTAGTAGAATGGGTTGTCTGAACCTGGATGACCACTAATGGCTGTGCTGTAGATGAGATTCTTATTCAGGAATGACCTCACTCAGGTCACTCAGGTGACCTCTGAGCTTAATCCTAATGCTGAAATTTCTTCATACTAAGCTGAGCTAAGAGAGAGGCATTTAAAAATATTGTTAATGTGCTCCTCTTCCTCCAATATATACATATAATTGTGACATAAAAAGTTTGAGTGACAATTTCTGGGTAATTAGTTATATTATTAAAAATGTTAGCATTACCATAAAAGAAGTCAGTGGTGCTCTTGAATGCCAAAGACCCTCATGACCCAGGGCTCAAGGTTTATACGCCTTGGAAAAGTAGTTGTCCCAGAGGATGAGAATCAACTCTGATTGGTTAGCAAGTAATGAGAGAGAATGCATATTACAATGGGGGCTGGACCTATTTTAATGAACTCTGATTATGTCATTTACTTCTAAATTACCCTGAGACTTGGGCAATTTAATTCAAGAATTTGTTCCCACTGACACCTGAGTAGAACACTATGGGACCAAATTTCTTGTAAGATTGGGTGAGGTCTGACCTAGATTCAGTTAATTTAATCTCATTTCAGTAATGGTCTTTAAGAGAGTGAACTTTGAAATGAGGACTATAGAAAAAGGGGGGAACTCTGGATCTCCTGAGATCACTGGTTATTTATTAATGATCATTTGTCTCATAACATATATAACATACACTTGAAGTCAGGTCCTGCAATATTTAGGATTCAGTTTTCATGTAAGTACTTCTTACTGAACAGTGTTACAGTCAAGAGATCTGTAATATAGAGGCTGATTGTGAGGTGATTTGAAAGTTCTTGAAAATTAAAAAAAATTCCACTGCATCCACTATTGATTTGAAATTCTTGGCGTGTTAATTAGTCTAAAATAAGCAAGAGTGATGTTATAAAGACCATTTACAGAAGAACTGAGGCTCTTAGCCTGAAGAAGTACAGTAAAGGATGGACTTCACACAAAATCTTCACAGTGTACCTTGGAAAGTGACAAAAGGTGATTAATTACATGTATTGAAACTAATTTGTAATAGATGGTATTAACATTCTGCAGTGAGCCATTTCCTTCAATTTGCTGCTCTTCTAGTTATGAACTTACCTATTAACTTTGTTCATTTTTAAAGGCATCTGCCCTCATTTTTTCTCTTTTAAAAAAAATTGTATTTTTTTTTTTTAAACCAAAAGACTCTATAGGTATCTCAGATTTCATTCACTTATTTGGCTGAGATACTCCATGACAGGAGTTATTATGGAATTCAATAAGAAAATACAAATTAAAAACTTTTAATTAAAGGTTCAATCAATTTGAGAAAAATGTAAGCCTTAGGAAGATTTCTATCTCATCATTTACTTTGAAATGGGAAGTAATCAAACTCTTTTGAATTAAGCTAATTCACCACTGTTGTCTAGTTGTTTCAGTCCTGTTTGACTCTTTGTGATCCCATTTGGGGTTTTCTTGGCAAAGATTCTGAAGCAGTTTACCATTTTCTTCTCCAACTCATTTTACAGATGAGGAAATTGAGGAACATGGTGAAGAGATTTGCCCAGGGTCACAAAGCTAATAAGTATCTGAGGCCAGATTTGAACTTGGCTTCCTTACTTCAGGTCTGGCCCCCCTATCCACTGTGTCCCCTAGCTACCCTAGTGGTCAATTTTTTTTATGTGTTTTTTTCCTCCCCCTTCACTTAGGGTATAAGCTCTCTGAAAACAAGGACTGTTTTGCTATTTACATCCTCAACTACTTAGCAGAATGTTTGGCACATAGTAAGTACTTAATAAATGTTTTTTCATTCATTCAATACCAGAAATATTTATTTACTTGTATATTGTTGTACCAGCACAACACAGTACAATGATTAATTGAAATTCCACAGCCATGCAAAATCACTTTATTGTTTTCTTTCTAGCAGTAGTTCAAAAGCAAAGGAACATTTGCTTATAATGGATGATAGCCACATTGGTTACCAGAAAATGTTTTTTTCCCAGGGAAATTCCCTATTGCAGTGTTTACAAATGATAGATGTTCCAAACTTTTAAATTTTAATACCTTTTCAAGAGTTCCTGTTCTGTGCTACAGTTCTCTGTAATTTATTCATAAAAAACAGTAAGCTTAAAAGTGAAAGGGGTATGGATAAAAGGCTAACCTTGAAGTAAAAAAAAAAAAATCTGAGTTTAATAATTCCGGTTTCACATATACACTAGCTGTGTGGTAATGGGCAAGTCACAAACTCTCAATATCCCTGACAACTCTCTAAGACCGTAAGTTACAGGTAAGAAGAGGATATTCCACGTCAAGGATTTATAGGATCAAAAGAGGGGGGAGGTGCTAAAATAAAATAGCCTTTTCAAATGTTGTGCTCATCACTTTTTTTCCTTGTAGGCTGATTGGTTCAGGCCATGCTTCAAACCTCTTTCCATTCATTGCCTTCTGGGAAATTAACTAGGGGGTATAGAGCAGATTCTCTCCATTCTATTTTATTGCCTTTATTCCTTATCTCTCTCATTTTGTGTCCCTGAAATTCCCTCCACCCTTACTCCAAAATTCTTTCCGTTTTTTGAAGTAGTGGTATAAATTGTGACTTTCCCTTTTATATTTTTTCACCTCCTTTGGCTTGAAAGAATGCATAGGGTGGTGTGTATAGAGTATCAGCATGAGAGCCAGGAAAAAATAGATGCAAGTTCAGTATGCGTCAACATACTGAACACTTGTTCGTACAGGTTTGTATACTTGACATGTACTGGCTGTGTGACCCTGTGCAAGTCAGTTAACTACTCGGTGTCCTCAGACAACTCTCTAAGACTGTAAATTGCTGAGAAAGTATTGCCCTGTCCTGGAAGAGGAAGTTTCATTATTCAAGAGTCCCTTGTGCTGATGAAATCTATATTAGATCTAACTTGACTTATCACAAAGTAAGTGTCATGAAAATTAGAATCTTTTGGCATTAAAAATGAATATTTGTAAAAGGTAATATGGAAAAGTATTCCTTGTTGTGCTTCCTCTCCTCTTTCATGTATATACTTTTTTGCCTCCCATGTCTGCCTCTTGTCTTGGCTTTGCTCAATACATTATTAATGTATCCTAAAATTAGATTAGCTAAAAATCCCACTTTGGTTCATACTGAGCTTGCTACAGTCCACTAAACTCCCAGGACTGTGGAGAACATTATTTTGTGGAGAATGCTTCAATTTTCCAGGATTTTTCCAATTACAATACTGGCCCATTTTCTCTCCCAGGTTGACTCAGTGACTTTATATTATCAAGAAAATCTTTAAAGCTCTTTTCTTTTGAGCATTGATTCTACTAGTCAGTAACTTGGGGTTTAGGTTTTGATTAGAATTAGGTCCCTGAATAGCATGGCTGGGCTAAGGATGATGATATTGAAATTATAGAAACGACCTGTAGTTCTTAAGGCATCACCCTAACCAATCCAGAATGGAGTAAGAGTACTTTGGGGGTCCTAACATATTGTTACAATTTCACTGCTTTAATTAAAGGAGGCTGGTTAAAGATGTGGGAGATCCAACATAATTTGACCATATGGTATAAAATTAAATATCTCAATATATTTTAAATTCATTGATATAAATCAATTTACTTTAACAAATCAAACATCTGTGCACCTAACTCTTTGGGAGTATATATGCTAATATGGTATTATCAAGGTTGGGGGACTGATGTAAGTCATACCTAAACATATGAATGTGGTTTTAATTACTCTAAAGCAGGTATGAAAATTTTTTTCTTACATAAAAAAACTTTCTTTGAGAAAGTTAGTTCCAATTATTGCTTGATTTATTAAAAAGTTTCTTTTTAAATGATGCCATTTTGCTTAACAATAATAGATGACATTTATAATGCATTTTAAGCTTATAAAGCACTTTGTAAGTATCGCCCCATTTTAGGCTCACCATAATCTTGCAAAGTAGGTGCTATAGATACTATTACTGCCATTTTGCAAATGAGAGCTTATGTGACTTTCCTAAGATCATATAGTTAGCAAGTGGTAATGCAAAATGAGAGCCCAGGTCTCCCTAACTCTAGATTTAGCATGTTATCTACCCCCTCAAATTCCCTTCCCATTTCTCATTGTTATGCAAATGAGATTTTTACACTTTGAAGGGACTGAAGCTTAGGGTGAGTGATATTTTGGGAAGAAATTTTAATGTGAGAACAGAAGTTTGATGTATACCAACAGAAACACATTAGGAGTTATTTTAATGCAGAGCAACCTTAATGTCTGGCTAGAGTCAAATTAATCTATGGATTCTCTGAAAAATGCTAATGTGAACACATTATAAACAAGATTCTTAAGTCATCAATGCTGAGGCAACTAAAGTAATGGTTATGCTTATTGGAAAGTCCTGGTGGTTGCTGGGTGGCTGGTTCTTTTCTTTTCTTTCTGGTGGGTGGAGGAAAGGGGAACATTGACAATGTTCTAGCCTGAGTCCTGCTTATTGGTTCAGGGTGTCCTGGCAGGAGAACTGGAAAGCTATTCCAACTGCAAGGGAACATGAAGATTATTAACAAGTTGTACCATAAAGGAAACTTTAATAAAATCAAAGAAAAGTTCTGAAGTACATGTAGAAAGCAGAAAAATGATTTTTACAATCCATATTAAGTCTAAAATCCAGTGATCTGATGACATAACGTCTGAGGGTGTAATGGCTCTCAGAGCTGGAAATGACCTCAAAGGCCAATGGCTCCAATGACACCATAATTTCCTCCCTCTCCAATGTACTTGACAAGTAAGTAGTCAGTCTTTCTTTGAAGACCTTTCATTCAATTCTTCTTTCTCAATGGGAATCCATTGACTCTCAAAGCAAGCTATTCCACTTTTGGTTAGCTCTAATAAAAACTCTTTTTTTGTGTGTGTGTGCATGTGTGCAGTCAAAATTTGCCTCTCTGCAACTTCTACCCTGTTGCTTCTAATTCTGACCTCTAGGATCAAGCAGAATGAGTCTAATCCCTTAAAAATAATTAATAAATAATTAATAAATCTAATCCCTTAATAATCACTTAACCATGATAGACGTTCAAATACTAGAAGATAGTTATCATGGATCCCTCTTATCTTTCTCCCTTCCCCCAATTTTCCTTTCTAGGCTAACTATTTCCAGTTCCTTCAACTGATCCTTATATGGAATATTATCATAGCCCTTCTCCATTCCGGTCACCTTCATTTTTCACCACTGGTGACCGATCACAGTGCTCCATCTTGGCATGAATAAGGCAGAGAATAGAGGGTTGATCGTATCTCTAGTTAGATATACTACACCTCTCTTAATGTGGTCTAAACAAGCCTTACTACTTTGTAATCATAGTTCATGAATTATTTTGGAGCTGAAACATACAACCATTTCACTGAAACCAGTTTTATTATTTCCGTGTAGATGACTTACACTGGAACATCATCCATGGCATTGGTTTTCAGTTTGTTTATGAACAGTGCTGTGATACCCCTTAATTTCTTGCTTTGTAGACATGCGATTCTGTTGGCAGTATCTTTTCTGATTAATAACTGGAATATTTTATTGCTATCACACAATACAGTATTCAATTATTCTGACTCAGACCCACAACTCTAAATTACAAAGTAAGAGGAGTGTTATGATCCCTTTTACTCAAAGTTAGAACTCAGTCTTTGGGGTCACCTCAATAATAGCTCAAAAAAGGGTCAGCCACTATCCAGGTCTCAGGACCTGAAGATTTTTGAATTTGCTTTATTAAGCATATTCAATTCCCTTGCAAGCACAAGCTAATAAGGCACAGAACAGAGAACAGTTTTATTAGGATATGTGTCCAGAACAGAGGAAGGACTAATATTGTAGCTTCTTTAGTAAAGTAGTAGTTACATAATACATTCAAATGAGTGTTGTTTTATTACTCTTTTATTTCATAGAACCAGTGTCAATCCTTGGGGGAAAAATTGACAATACCAATAGGGAAAGTCATAGTAGTATAAATGAATTGATGCCTTTGCCTCTTGTTTTCACTTTCTTCTTTGTGAAAGAGATTTTGCCAGCTTTGGTGTCTGTATGGCCCCAATTCTAACTTAGTTGTTTTCTATCACACAGGATACCCTACAGTTGTCAGAGCAGTCAGCTTGGTACCATTCATCTTCCGGGTTCCTACACCTCATAGGTGGATCTGAAGTCTCCTACTCATGTTGTCCACCCATTTCTGGGTTCCTGATGGCCATCTTGCTTAGATTATTTCATGTTTGCATTCCCTCATGCCCTCTTCTGGCTGACATATCTGGGAATGGGAAGATATCAAATTCTTTTTTAAAAAAATTAATATATTTTATTTTTTCCCCAATTATATGTTCAAACAATTTTTAAACATTTTTAAAAATAAAGTTTTGAGTTCCAAATTCTATCCCTCTTTCCTTTCCCTCCCTCCTCCCTAAGATGGTAAACAATCAGATATAGGTTATACATGTGCAATCATGTAAAACATTTCCATATTAATCATTTTGTATGAGAAGACTCAAATAAAAGAAAAAGAATGAAAGAAAAAAATAGCATGATTCAATCTGTATTCAAACAATATCAGTTCTTTTTCTGGAGGCAGATAGAATGCTTCACTATTAGTCCTTTGAGATTTATTGTATCAGTGTATTACTGACAACACCTAAGACATTCACAGTTCTTCATTATACAATATTGCTGTTACTGTGTACAACATTCTTCTGGTTCTGTTCACTTCACTGCATCAGTTCCTATAAGTCTTATTTCACCATAATCATATACTGCAGCTTGTTTACTTGTTCCACATTTGATAGATATCCCCTCAATTTCTAATTCTTAGCCATCACAAAAAGAGATGCTATAAAATTATTTTATAGAGCTAGAAAAAATATAAACTTCATCTGGAAAAGCAAATGATCAAGAATATCAAGGGAATGAATGGAAAAATTGCAAAGGAAGGTGGCCTAGCCAAACCAGATCTGGAACTACAAAGCAGCAATTATCAAAACTCTTTGGTATTGGCTAAGAAATAGAGTGAAGGATCAGTGGAATAGGTTAGGTACACAAGACCCAAGAGTCAATGACTATAATAATGTACTATTGGATAAACCTAAAGATTCCAGCTTCTGCGATAAGAATGTCCTATTTAACAAAAACTGCTGGGAAAACTGGAAAATAGTGTGGCGGAAACTAGGCACGGAGCAACAGCTCACCCTGTAGACCAAGATAAGGTCAAAATAGGCACATACTTTAGACATAAAGGCTAATACAAGGGTCCAATTAGGAGAGCAAGGAATAGTTTACTTTTCAGATCTATGGAGAAAGGAAGAATTTAAGAACAAACAAGAGATAGAGAATATTATAAAATGCAAAATGGATAATTTTGATTGCATTAATCTAAAAAGTTTTTGCATAAATAAAGCCAATGCAATAAAGGGAAAGAGAAAGCTGGGAAGCAACCTTTATGGCAAGTTTCTTTGAGGAAGACCTCATTTATCAACTGAGTCAAATTTATAAGAAGACAAGTCATTTCCCAACTGATAAATGGTCAAAGGATATGAACAGGCAGTTTTCAGATGAAGAAATTAAATTAAATTCTCTAAAATCATATGAAAAAATGCTCTAAATCACTATTGATTAGAGAAATGCAAATTAAAACAGCTCTGAAGTACCAACTTACACTTATCAGCTTGGTTAATATGACAGAAAAGGAAAATGATAAATTTTGTAGTTGTGGGAAAATTGAGACACTGATGCATTGTTGATGGAGTTGTGAACTAGTCTAACCATTCTATTGAGTGTAATGGTAATTTAAAGAATGTAATGGTAATTATAAATGGGAACATCTGTCCTCTTCTTTAATAGGCCCATATGACCTGTCTGGCTCACATGGAAACTTGAGTCACATGAGTCTCGGGTGGGAGAAACTTGCTGAACAGGTAGAAAAGGAAGAGATGGAGCAGACCTAGTATGAAATTCGTCAGAAAGCAGTCAGAGATAGGAAGGGCAGCAGCTTGTGTAAGTAGGAGAGCCCATTTGTGATTTGTTTAAGGGAGCTGGTTTATGGGAAGGCCCTAGCAGGGGGAAGGTTTGGGAATGGCTTTGTCCCCTGCAGTGCTAATGTGTATTGACTTCTTAGTTACTATGATGGATTTGACTTTCTAGTTTTGGGATTTGAGTTTCCTGGTGCCTGAATAAATATTTTTCTTTTGCCTCCTATATAGAGACTCTGTTATACTTTGTGATTCAGAACTACATCGGCATATTCATAGTCACTGTCAGTGCTGTGAATATTGCCTTGGCAACACAGAGAACAACTTGGAACTATGCCCAAAGGGCAATCAAACTGTGTAAACCCTTTGATCCAACAATACCGCTACTAGGTCTGTATCACAAAGAGATAATGAAAAAGGGAAAGGGACATACATGTACAAAAATGTTTATAAAAGCACTTTTTGCAGTGGCAAAGAGTTAGAAATTGAGGGAATGCCCATCAATTAGGGAATGACTGAAAATGTTGTGGTATATGAATGTAATGAAATACTATTGTTCTATAAGAAATGATGAACAGGCAGATTTCAGAAAAACCTGAAAAGATTTGTATGAACTGATGCTGAGTGAAGGGGGCAGAACCAGGAGAACATTGTACACAGCAATAGCAAAATTGTGTGACGATCAGCTATGATTGGCTTAGCTCTTCTCAGCAATACAATGAATCAAGACACTTCTAGAAGACTCATGATGGAAAATGCTATCCACATCCAGAGAAAGAACTATTGATGCAGATTGAAGCATACTATTTTCACTTCAGGGAATTTTTTTCCTTTTGTTTTGTTTCTTCTTTCAGAACTTAACTAATGTGGATATATGTTTACATGATTGCACATCTATAACCTCTATCAGATTGCTTGCTATCTTGGGGAGGGAGGGAGAAATAAATTCGCAACTCAAAATCTTATTGAAAAATGAGTGTTGAAAACTATCTTTACATGTAATTGGAAAAAAATACTATTTACAAAAATAAAAAAAGGAAAAAAGAGCTGCTGTAAATATTTTTGTACAAATAGATTTTTTCCCCCTCAGATCCTTTTTTATGTCTTTGAGATATAGACCAAAAGAGGTATTACTGGAACAAAGAGTATGTGCAGGTTTGTATCCCTTTGAGCATCGTTCCAAACTGCTTTCCAGAATGGTTGGATCAGTTCACAGCTCTACTAACAGCTCATTAGTTTCCTGAGATTTCAAATTCCTAAAGAACTACTGGTAACATCTCGATATAAACCTTTCTGTGTACATGACTACAATTTTTATATTTGAAAGAGCTAAATTCCTTGAAAACTGTACCTGAGTTCCAACCTGGCTTCTAAGAGGCTTTGTGACTTGGATAAACTCCTTTAACTTGAGTTTTCTCACCTACAAAATGAGAAGGTTGACCTTTAAAGTTCTTTCCTATTCTAGTGGTTTACAAGACTGTCCTTAAAAACCCAAATATCCTTTTTTAGGTAGCAGGGGAGTGAATTGAGAAAAAAAATAGTTCTACTTAGGATAGTTCTTTGGCATCTACTTGAGTATCATCTATTTCCAGCATGGCTTGGATTAAGCAGAGGAGCTGAACAAGGGTCATGATGAGAAAAAGGGACAGTTTATTTTGTTAGAAGCAAATTCCCTAAACATCAAACATGCTCATATGTAATTTTCAGACCCTTTGCCAAAGCCAAACATAAATGATTTATGGGTTATACAACCTTTGCTTCCCTAATAATCCAGAGATGGCTGAATATGTAAAACTTGCACACATTCCTCCATGTGAATGCAATGCATAGTCCTAGCAACTGTAGCTTGTTATTAGACCTACAGATACCAATTCAGGAAATCATTTGGAAGGTTAGATGTACTAATGGGGTCTTCAGCAGATTTTAATGAGGACCTAAAATTTATCATTAAAGATGTGGTTCATCTTTGTTCAAAGAGTTTTGTTTTGTTTTGTTTTGGTTAGTCACATTCCAGGAACTTATCATTGGTCCGTGATTCCAGAAATATAATTCATTTACTTATCCTTAGGGGCAGCTAGGTGGCACAGTGAATAGAGTGGCAGGTCTGAAGTCAGAAAGACTCCTTTTCCTGAGTTCAAGTCTAGCCTCAGATACTAGACCAGGCAAGTCACTTAATCTTGTTTGCCTCAGTTTCTTTATCTATAAAATGAGTTGGAGAAGAAAATGACAAACAACTCTAATATCTTTGCCAAGAAAATCCCAGATGGGGTCACAGAGTCAGACACAACCTAAATGACTCAAAAATAGCAAGAAAAATGTTTCAGAAACTGTGTTGGAGCTGCAAAAACAAAATAATCCCTAACTTCAAGCAGCTGAAATTTTTTGGGAAGTTTCAACAAATTCATAGATGAATAAATGAAAGAGATATTTACACACACACACACACACACACACACACACACACACACACACACACATTAAAAGACAGTTTGGTATAGTGGATAGAGGGCTAGCCTGGGAGGATCACTGTATTCAAATCCTGCTTCTCGCACATACTAGTTGTGCGACCTTGTGCAAGTCACTTAAAGTTTCAATTCTCTAAGCAGCTAAGACAATAAATTTCAGAGAAGGTGCAGACCTACATTGCTAGAGGGAATTCTTTATATCAATGAAATGACAGGTCCAATTCCCATCCATAATGCACAATAAATATAAATGATGGAGGTGGAGGTAGAGTCACTAACCAGTGGGAGAAATCAAAGACTTCATAAAAGAGATGGCACTTAGATTGAGCCTTGGAGGAAGCCAGGGTTCCAAGAAGTGGAAATGAGAAAAGGAAATATTCTAGTCATGGAATATGTGCTTTTTATAAGTTGTACTTTTGGATTTTCTTTATAAGCAAAGATTTAAATCACTATCTTATTAGAAATTAAAATCAAGACATATAATTCTATAAAAACACTCCAAACTCTAAGAATTTTTAAAGATCAAGTTTTCTTTCTGCTATAAAATTTCAAGATGACTTACATTTATGTAGGATGTCTCAAAAATCTAAATGTAGTTTTAAACTTTAATAATTCATAAGCTATGTGCAATGTAATAATGAGTTATCAAAGCTATTAAAGCTTAAAACTGAACTAAAACTTTTGGGACATCTTCTCTAGTTCTTAGAGTTTACTTTTCATATATGCTCTTTGTTGAATCTCTATGAGAAAGGCAGTCCAGAATTATGGTTTCCTTTTTAACAATAGAAGCTGAAGTTCAGAAAGGTCATGATTTGCCCAAAGTTACCTAGCTAAAACGCAGGGGAAAATAAGATTGAATCTAGGTTTTTGCTTTTTTTTTGATTGTCATCACACTACTATTTCTACTGTACCACACTGCTTCTGATAGGATGTGTGGTCATCTCTTCTCATCCAGTGACTTTAGACATAAGAAAATTGGCTAAAAGAAAGAAGCATAAGCTGCTGGTGGCAAATCGAGAGCTCATCCCCATCCTATGCCCTTTCTATTATGGCATAATGAAGTCAATTTATTTTTCTCTATATCAAATATTGTGATTTATTTCATTTCTTTAAGGCTTAAAGCCAATTAAGGACACATTTACACCCAGTAAACATGTGAGCTATAGTAGATTAGTGTGTAATGTTTTTTATAGGTTGCAGAAATGGAAAAGACTTTAGAGGTGATTTAGCTAAGTCAAATCAACAATCTTTTATTAAGTGCTTACTATGTACCAGGCACTGGGCTAGATACTTCCTGGGAATACAAATGTAAGCAGACAGTTCCTGTCTTCAAAGAGTTTATTTTCTAAGGAGCCAGGGATGGGGGCAGGAAGACAATGTATAAAAAGGAAGTTCAAAAGGGAAAAGGATTAAGTGCCTAATTCAGGAGAATGGTAGATAAGCTAGGGTACAGCACGGTGCAAAATGGAAAACATAGCTAGCTTGGACACACTCCTTAGACGGAGGAATCATCATTAATCAGAGGAGATGTAGTGGCAAAGGGCACTTCCAAGGTGTGTCAGGACTGGAGTGATCTTCCAGGATGAAGAGGTTTCTGGATCATAGCTGCTGTTGTCAATTTTTGAAGAGGACCAGTGACACAATGGGTGATGTCTTGACTTGCCCTTGAACTGTATTTGAATGAGGCAGAGTTACACAAAGTCATCAGTGTGGCAGACTAGTCCAGAGTACAGTTTGGTGAGAAGTAAAGTCTTAGGGTCATGGACCTCTTTGGGAGTCTGGTGAAACCTATGGATCCCTTCTCAAAATAATGTTTTAAAATACATAAAACAAAATATGTAGGAGTATTTTCAAAACTCACATTAAAATATGATTGCTATATATTTAAAAAAAAACAAGCTCATCACACAAATAAAGTCAGACCTAAATAATTGGAAAAACATCAGTTGCTTGTGGGTAGGTCAAGCTAATATAATAAAATTGACAATTCTGCCTAAATTAATTTAATTATTCAGTGCCATGCCAATTAAACTACCAAAAATTATTTTATAGAGCTAGAAAAAATAATAAAATTAGTCATGAAGAACAAAAGGTCCAGAACATCAAGGGAATTAATGAAAAGAAATGTAAGGCAAGGTGTCTTAGCCACACCAGATCTTAAATTGTATTATAAAGCAGCAATAATCGAAACTATTTGGTACTGGCTAACAAATAGAGTGTGAATGAATGGAATAGGTTAGGTATGCAAGACAAAGTAGACAATAACTATAGTAATTGACTGTTTGTAGATTACCCAACGACTCCGACTTTTCCGAGAAGAACTCCTATTTCACAAAATCCTGCTGGGAAAACTGGCAATTAGTATAGTAGAAGCTAGGCATAGACCAACATCTTATACTGTACACTAAAAATCAAAGTGGGTACATGATTTAGATATAAAGGCTGATATGACAAGCAAACTGGGAGAAAAAGGAATAGTTTTCCTGTCAGATTTGTGGAGAACAGAAGAATTTATGACCAAACAAGAGACAGAATATTATGAAATACAAAATGGATGATTTTTATTACATTAAATTAAAAAGGTTTTGCATAAACAAAATCATTGCAATCAATATAAGAAGGAAACAGAAAACTGGGAAAACATTTTTTACAACCAATGTCTCTGATAAAATCCTCATTTCTAAAATATATAGAGAACTGGGTCAAATTCATAAGACTACAAGTCATTCCCCAATTGACAAATAATCAACAGATATGAACAGGCAGTTTTCAGATGAAGAAATTAAAGCTATCTATAGTCATATGAAAAACTGCTCTAAATCACTATTGATTAGAGAGATGCAAATCAAAACAACTCTGAGGTACCAACTCATACCTCTCAGATTGGCTAACATGACACAACAGGAAAATAACAAATATTGGAGAAGATGTGGAAAATTGGGATACTAATGCATTGTTGGTTGAATTGTAAACTAGTTCAACCATTCTGGAGGGCAATTTGGAACATGTCCAAAGGGCTATAAAATTGTGCCATACACTTTGACCCAGCAATACCACTTCTAGGTCTGTATCCCAAAGAGATCATTAAAATGGGAGAAAGGACACACATGTACAAAAATATAGCAGCTCTTTTTGTGATGGCAAAGAACCAGAAATTGAGGGGATGGCCATCAGTTGGAGAATGGCTGAACAAATTGTGGTATACAAACGTAATGGAATGCTATTGTTTTATAGGAAAAGATGAGCAAGCAGATGTCAGAAAAACTTGGAAAGACTTCCATGAACTGATGCTGAGTGAAGTGAGCAAAACTAGGAGAATATTGGATACAGTAACAGCCACATTGTGTGATTACTGCCTTTGATAGACTTATCTCTTAGTAAGGTAAGGATCTGAGACAACTCTAAAAGACTCATGATGGAAAATGCCATGCACATCCCGAAAGAAAACAAAGGAGTCTGAATGCTGGTTGAAGAATATTATTTGCGCTCTCTCTCTCTCTGTCTCTTTCTCTATTTCTTCTTTCTTGTGGTTTATCCTATTGGCTCTAATTTTCTTTACAATATGACTAATGTGAAAATAAGTTTAATATGAATGTATATGTAGTACCTATATCAAACTACATGCCATCTTGGGAGGGGAGAGATGAGGAGAAAATTTGGAACTCAAAATCTTATGGAAATGAATGTTGAAAACTAAAAATAAATTTATCAAAAAATTAAAACAACTTCCCAAGTTCATGAACCCCAGGTTAAAAACTCCTGATTGTAGTCCAACTCCCTGTCTTTCTTCTCTCCTCCCCTCCCCTCTCTTTTCTGTTCTTATTTCTTCTCCTCTGCCTCTCTCTCTCTCATATATATATATATATATATACACACACACACACACACACATGTAATATATATATATATATATATATATATATACACATACACATACATACATATGTAAATAAAATAAATCAGAGATGAGATTAATGACTTGCTGGCAGTCATGGTTAGTAGGCAGTAGAGTCAAGATTTGAACCCAGGTGTTCTGACCCTAAATCTGGTGTTTTTTCCACTATAATATATTTACTGTCAGCCTGGATCACTAACATATATCTTTGGTGGAGAAAGATGGTAGAGTTAAGAATCTTCTCAGCTTGTGGTGAAGGGGCAAAGAACAGGAAAGTTCTAGTGTTATCTCAAACTACTTTTTCTAAAAGACAATTTTGGCTTATTAGGACGGCAGATCTTTCAATTTAGATTCCCTCTAAGTTGGTGTTTAGTACAGGTAATTATTTTTCTATGCATCTAAGAATGCACTAGCAATGGAGAGGCAAAAACCCTTAGCACTTTTACCGGATGCCCCACAGTGGTCAGGCTCATGGAAAGAGTTAACCCAATTTTCCTGTTGTTACTAGCTGTCATTTTTTAAACTTTTCAGCAACTTGGAAGTAATTAAACTGAAGTGATGTTGAAAGCAGCTAAAGGCAGCTAGATGGCACAGTGAATAGAATGTCAGGCCTGAGGTCAGGGAGACTCATCTTCTTGAGTTCAAATCTGGCCTCAGACACTTGCTAGGTGTTTGACCCTGGGCAGGTCACTGACCCCTGTTTGCCTCAGTTTCCTTATCATAAAATGAACTGGATTTAGAAAATAGCAAACCACTCCAGTATCTTTGCCCAGAACATCTCAAGTGGGGGTCATGAAGAGTTGGACACAACCGAAAAGCAATTCAACAGTGTTTGGAATACCTTCCTCAACTTGCATAGAGGAAGATCTAAGTTCAAATCCTGACTCTCAGAACAGGCTGAGACCACAGGTAAATCACTTGACCTCAGTTCCCTCATCCCTAAAATTGTCATTATACGAGAAGTAACTATCTCCCAGAGTTATGAGAATCAGATAAAATAACCACCTGTGACAAATGTTTTGCAGATCTAGAGACATTCTATAAAACCAGTTGTTATTGCGATTCTGATTGCTTTCCTCAGAGAACTGCTTCAGGGATTCTCTTTAGTTCTTCCCCTATTATGACCCAACAGCCTCCCCTTTCTAGGTTCCCCAACTGGGATTGTATTCGGAGACAGTGCCATCAAGTAGTGGCAAATAACAAGATATCCAAAATGGTCAGATGACCCAAGGCAGAGTCTAAAAAGATTTGCACTGGAGATGTCCATTTGTGGAGAGTTATGTTAACCACTCAGCTGGATAAAAGTGAAAAAGAGACTAAAAGATGAGTTTCAAAGGCACAAACAAGTGTCCTAAGAAAGGAGAAAATCCTCTCACCATATTATTGCTCCTGTTTTATTTTTTAATTCCAGTGAGTTACAAGGTTAGCTCTGCTCTTAGGCTGCTCTCTCATTATCCTCTCAATGTTGACTTTCTGTGTTATGATCTCTTCAACATAAGGGAGGAAATAGACATTTAATTAACCAGATGTCAGTCAATAAATCTTAAGTGTTATTCTCAGCATCAGGAAAGAAAATGCTAACCAGTGGAAAAGGACCTGAGCTTTTTAATGATTCATTAGCCATGGTTTTTTTTTTTTGATGATAGTGCTATCTCTGTTTCTAAAGGAAAAGCCAAGCATGTTCTTTAAACCATTAGTGAAAGGGAACTTTAGGTGCATTAGAAGAATATTCCTTTGACTTGAATTGCTGAATTATGTTCTTGTCCATATATCTATCAATAGCTACTCATTCAGCTACAGGTCTTCTATTCTTTGATGTAATCTTTTCTGAAAGCATTCCTGTATCATCTTCAGGTCAAGGTATCAAAGAACCATCTGGGAATCAAAGGAGCATTTAATTGGGTTAAATATGTCTGATAAGAGGGGATACACCAACAGTTCTCTGCCTCCCATTCTGATGCTTCTGCACATATTTATCTCCTCTATGAAATTATCTGCTCCTTTAAGTCAAGGACCAGAACTGAGGTAAGCATTTCTTTGGGGCACAACAAGCTATGGAATGCATTGAAAGACTTTTTTTTTTTAAAGCACATGCAAGGTGTCCCAAAAGTTTTAGTGAAGTTTTAGGCTATTAAAACTTACAACTGCACTAAGACTTTAGGGACAGACTATATTTTTTAATGCCACAGAATTCTTCTTTCTGTAGGCTGACTTTGCTCTGTTCTGTTTTGTTTTTTGTTTGAGGTGGTAAGGCAGAATGCTGCATAACAATCAAGGTTCAAAAACTCTGATGAATAATAATGTATGGGAACAAAGTTTTTCAGTATTTGCATATAAATTTCAGAACTTGCCTTAGGTACTGTACAAATTCCTTGTCCCAGAATTGTTAGAGGCCATATAATTCATCTTTGCATCTCTCCTGCAGCCTAGTAAGTGATGAGTGCTTAGTAAATATTGTTGAACTGAACTGAATGGAAAAATCAACAGGATATGATAACTGATTAAATATGAAAGGTGAGGGAATCTTACCACAATTTTTCTTTCTCTTATTACCCCCCCCTTTCCTCTAGAACATTGCCATCTAAGCTTTATTTTCTCTGTGCAAACCCACTGATAAAAAAAATTCAATACATACTACTATGTTTATATTTGTTGTTGAGTTTTTCAGTCATGTCTGACTCTTTATGACCCCATTTGGAGTTTTCTTGGCAAAGGTACTGGAATGGTTGATCATCTCCTTCTCCAGCTCCTTTGACAAATAAAGAAACTGAGGAAAACAGGGCTAAGTGACTTGCCCAGGATCACACAGTTAGTAAGTATCTGAAGGCAGATCTGAACTTAGAAAGATGAATCCTTCTGACTCCAGGACAGGAACTGTGCCACCTTGATGCTCTATGTGTATATTGATTTATCTATAAATTATATGCACATGCTATTATATTAATAATTATTTGCATTATGATATGTGTGCAAAAAAATTAAGTTTATATTTTTGTGTAAGTTAGATGAATATGAAATAATATTTGATCTTAGAGTCAATAGAAAGTCATTGATGTTTCTTGAACATAGGAGTGAAGTGATCAGATCTGAGCTTTATGAAAATCATTTTGGGAGCTGTTTGGAGGATGGATTAGAGAAGCAAGAGACTTAGGAAGCTATTGTCCATGCAATAGGTGATAAGAGTCTGAACTGGAGGGATAGCTGAGAAAGTAGAGAGAAGGTGTGAGATACAAGAAGTGTTGTGGAGGTAGAAATGATGAAATTTAGCAACTGATTGGATATATGGGATGAGGAAGAGTGAGGAGTTGAGGATGATGCCAAGGTTATAAACCTGGGTGATTAGAAGGAGAATGATTCTTTTTATGAAAATTAGAAAATGTAGAAGAGGAAAGGTTGGTTTTTTTTTTTTTTTTGGAAAGACAATGTTATAACTCACTTATGTCTGATCATCCAGGTGCTTCTTATTCTTTCCCACTGGAGAAAGAAAAAAGTATATTTGTGTGTGTGTGTGTGTGTGTGAAAAAGAGAGAGAGAATGAGAGAAAGAGAAAGAATGAGAGAAATACATATATGTATATGGAGAGAGAGAGAGAGAGAGGGAGAGAGGGAGAGAGAGAGAGAGTGTTCATGGCTCCATTGTATTTAACATGCATTTATTAAGTACCTTTTATGTGCCAGGCACTATGCTAGTGCTGGAGGTACAAAGGAAGGCAAAAACAGTCCCTTCCATCACGTATCTTATAATCTAATGGGGGAGATCACCTGCAAACAGCTATGTGAAAAAGATATATAGAGGATAAATCTGAGATAATATAAGAGGAACGGCATTAAGGGGGACTGAGAAAGGCTTCTTGTAACAGACAGGGTTTTAGCTACTTGAATGAAGCTAGAGGATCCAGGAGATAGACACAAGGAGAGAATTCATGGCATGGAGGACAACCAGTGAAATTGCCCCAGAACGTGAACCTTCTTCTTGTGCCAGGATGACCTATTCATCATCCCCAAATATACCTTATATATTCCGATTTCCACACTTCTGCTATGTTATATTACCCAATTAAGGCCCCCTGTCCAAATCCTAACTATCATTTCAAGGTTCAGCTCAAGTCTCAACTTCTATTTTATATTACATCTTTTGTTTGACTATTTATATGATTCTCTCTCTCTCATCTCTTCCTTTCTCCCCCCTCCATTTCCTCTATTCTGTTGCTTCTCATGACTTTGTAGCATAGCTATGGAGTCCCCAATTTAACAGTCCAGGAAGACTATTCTTTACAGTATCCTCTAATCTCTTAGTGTCATTCTTTGCTGTGAGATAGGAGAAAAAACTATCTCCTAGGTCTGTCCCTTCTATCCTGCTTATCACTACTGCTTCAATCAATCAAAAGAGAAAAAGTACAAGAGTCATCAGTCAGTCAAGGAAGCATTCATTAATAACTTACTTTGTATCAGGCATTGGAGATGCAAAGACAAAAATCCTTACCTGGTCTGCCCATTATTTTGTATGTCCCTTGGGGGTAAGCATTTATCTCCATTTTCTCAAATGGGGAGGAAAGGTAGAAGGGCAAACTATGCCAACCTTCATGTAGCACTATTTTTTGTTGCTTTTTTACTTGTTTCCCTGGAGGTCACAGCTTATATTTTTTCATGTCTTCCTAGTTCCTTGCATTTTGTTGTTGTGGTTCAGTGGTTTCAATTATGTCTGACTCCTTGTGATCCCATTTGGGATTTTCTTGGCAAAGATAATAGAGTCATTTGAATTTCCTTCTCTAGGTCATTACACAGATGAAGGATTGAGGCTAACAGGGTTAAGTGACTTGTCTAGGTTTATATAGTGTTTTAGTACAGATTTGAACTCAGGTCTTCCTGACTCCAGGCCCAGCACTCTATCCATTCCACCACTTAGTTGCCCCTCCTTTTATTTAGAAGACATTCAATAAATATTTATTGGATGAATGAATAGAAGAGAAAATCAAATGCAGTAGCAATTAAAATAAAGAGAAACTCATTGTTGTCCAGTTGTTCGTGGAGAGGTAGGTATGGCTTAGAGTCAGAAACTTCTAAGTTTGCATCTTATCTCCGACACATACTAGTTGTATGGCCACAAAAAAAGTCATTTGACTCCTCAGTGCCTCAGACAATTCTTTAAACATCCAAGTTACAGACGAGTTGTTTATATGAATCAGTAGATGGAGTTTCTACATTGTGAATTCCTTATGTGGATAAAATCACAGATCCGAACCAAAACAATGAAAATTGCCACTTATGTGGAACTAAGTGCAGTAAACTGAATGATTTTAAGTTCATATGGTGGAACTTTGGAATGAGAGTTACTGACTGGTTGAAGAAGTCCTTGGTTGGTTACCAATACTTTTGAATAGCCCCATGTATGTAGTCAAGAGCTGGTTCAAGGATCCTGTCTTATTCATGGAAGTCAGTCAGCCCAAACCTCTATCA
>CM053770.1:361404632-361452157 GCA_028658325.1 Potorous gilbertii | reverse complement strand
TGCTTTAGGACAAATATCTATTAGAATTCCTCCCCACCCAAGAAAATAAAATTCTTCTTTATTAGTATCTTCTACAAACAGGAATTCTCTAAAACGAAATCCTTTTCCCTTAAATTCGCCTGCCTTGAGTTTAGATTTATGAAATGGTATGGATTTAGCTAAAGTTGTGTATGTAAACAGGTTCATCCCATATCAGCCTTCAAATGGAGATGAAGTGAGGCTCCTTTTCTCCAAACTATAAAAACTGTTTTCATGACTGACTTCCAGTGCAGTTAGACTTGACAGTCTAGGATTGTGGTCACCAAAGTGTTGCATTCACACTTCAGCATCATTGCTAGGGCAATGCTGAATCCAGCTTTTTGCAGTGGTTCAGCAAATTCCTGGTGCTCCCGTAGATTTCAGAAGTCATGAGTTAGGCATTACTCCACAGTAGTGAGAACTTTGCATTGTCCTTCAATTTATCCAACTGGGAACAAATGGAGTGCTTGAGGTTTGAATATTAAACAGGCAATGAGGCAGCAATTTGCATAATGCTCTAAGGGAGACCTTTGCTATTTCTGTATTATAGGAAACAAATATCACCTACCTTCTCAGATGACTGGGTGAACTGTGGCATAGAGAGGCTGGGCTATCTATATAGCCTATGGCACATTTTATATTTCCTTTCCAAATTTGCAATTAATCTAGTTTAGAGTGATAGTGAGGTTGTCATCATGGTTCTCCCTCTACCCTTCCCACTTTCTTCATACTCTTTAATGGTATTCATCTTCTTTTGCCATAAAATTCTAACCTCATTTTCCAATTTTTTATTTTTGTTTAGAATCTCTTACTCATAGGAGGCAGCACCATAAAGAAGAAAAGGTATTGGGCTGGAAATGAGGAAATCTGGGTTAGGGTCTTGTTCTGTCACCACTTGCTAAACCATCTTGGGAAATTCACTTCCTGTCTCTGGTCCTTAGTTTTTTTTTCAGCTATAAAATGAGGAAATTATACTATACGATGATAAATTCCCTTCCCTCTCCAAAGTTTTTTTTCTCCTCTAGATATCTAGGAATAATGTTATTTTTCTTGTGTCCAATTCTGTTGAGATTTTTAGGGTCCTTTTTTGTTGGTTAACAACAGACTATAATCTCCTAATGTGGTTGAGCCATGAGAACATGCTGGGTGTTGAGCTTAGCACACACTCCAGGTATGGATATCTTCAGTGAAGTGAGATGGAAGGGTAGAGTGGCATGAGCTTATCAAATGAAACATATTTAGTGAAAGGGGCTCTATGGTCCCAGGGACATACAGGATTACTGGCAGCTGGCTGGCAATTTATGAATGCTCAGTATCTCTCTGTTGAAGTAGCAAATTTTTAGTACTTCAACATTTCAGTGATAAAGGCAGCTTAAAAAGAGTGGATAGAGCTCTGGATTTAGAGTCAAGAAAATTGGGGTTTAAATACCTCCTTGTATATTTTTTTGCTATGTGACCCTGGATAAGTCATTTAACCTTTGTTTTGGCAATTCCTTGGGAACTAATCTACTAAGTCATAAATAGTTTATGATATTCAGTGGTAGAATGAGCCCCTAAACTAGGTGTTCTCTTTAGAGAAGTCACAGGTTCTTTGGTGATATTTCAGTATTCAGCACAGTGGCATATATTAGGTACTTAGTAAATGTTTATTGACTGACTGACTAAATACATCATTTCACTGATACAGCTTTTGACTTTCTCCCCTCCCCAACTACCCCTATCATGAAGATCTCATCCACTCAAAAACTTAATAACTAGTCTTAGTGATTTGGATGAAAAATTTTTCACTGAGGTATTTCATGGGTTACTACCCATTTAGGATCATGGCTCATGAGTATTTGTTAATATGCTTACTTTTACTGGCCCAACAGGGGACACATTTGCACAACATGAAGGATATTTAATTAAACATTAGAGCAAAAATAATAAGAAAGACATTCCTATTTTTGTAAGGAATTCACTCTCCACATGCCTCCACTGGGGAAAGGTAGATATGGAGGGAACATGAGTGACAAAGAACACACAAGTAATGAACATGGATGACCAGGGAGTAAGCCCCAAAAGCAAAACCTCACCGCAGAGTACATATATACTTTTCAGAGCCAGAGGGCATCACAACCCTCAAGACCCAGCTCCTCATGAATTAACAAAAGGTGTGGTCCTTTCTACAAAACAAGCCTCCTCTAATCTGAGGCCCATTAATGGGTGGGGAAGAGCTTTCATTAATATAAATCTCATTAACATTATAAACCATTGTTGAGAATCAGAGGGCTGAGTTCAAATCCAAGCTGTGCCAATTATAGTGTGCATTATGTTAGGGATGTTACTACATCTCTTCAGGCCTTGGTGTCCTCAGCAGTAAGAACACTGTGCTAGATGAACTCTAAGATTCCCCCCACTTCTAAATATATGATCCTATGATCTCTGAGCATTGCTTAGGGGAGCCTCTTGCGTATTAACCTTCCCAGTGACATTTGCATTTTAGCAGGGGATTCCCGTAGATTGCAAAGCTTTCAAGACCCAAAGGAATAACCATCCAAAGATGAAATAATAGGCATTACAACAGGTGCTGTGGGAAATGTTTATGGTTCCAGCGTCTGTCCAATCCAGCCATGGAGAGATTGCCTCATACCATTATCTGGCAAGACCACCGCTGTTCCTCACTAAATCCCTCTGAAAGGTCAACTTTCTGGCTTATAGAATTTGGTAGTCATGGCTACTAGAACAACCCCAGTATATCTCGGTGGTGTGTTCTCTCTGAAGACTGAATTCTTCTCCTTCTAAGTGTATGTGGAGCTGCAATAGAGAGTACAACTAGAAATTACATCAAGTAGCATATTTTGAACATTTCATGTAAGGTAGTTTTGTTAGAGTTTGATGCTGTTGGAAACAAAACAACTATATTTGGTATTTAGCAAAGAAAAAATCCACATAGACAAGATGATCAAAGATCATTGATTTAGAATAACTAAAAAACCTCAGAGGCCATCACCTTCATCCCACCCCCCCATTACCATGAAGGTTAAGGGGCTAAAGGAAACAAGTGTTTATTAAGCACTTATTCCATGAGAGGCACTATGCTAAGCCCTTTACAAATACTATCTCATCTAATCCTTCTGATCACCCTGGGAGGTGGGTGCTCTTATTACCCCTATTTTACAGATAAGGAAACTGAGGTTGAGGAAGTTAAATGACTTTCCCTGGGCCACATAGCTCAGTAAGTGTACAAACCTAGATTTGAACTCAGGTCTTTACGATTTCAGGCCTTGCGCTTTATCTAATGTACCATCTAGCTGCTTTAGACTGGTCCCAGGTGACACAGGTAGCAAGCATTAGAGCTGGGATTTGAACTCATGACCCTTGAGTCCAAATCTAGGATTCTTCATTGTACTATACTGCCTCCACGGATTGAAGCTGTATGTAAGACAAGGTTGATGTATGTAAGACAATAATTTCTCTTTTTCCCTCTAAGATGTCCTATATATCTCAAGAGTTTTGTTAATGCTCTTTTCTTTTTTAAGCAATGATTATCACTTCCCAGTTTCCATTTCCCTCATCTCTTCAGGTATGTGCTGGTAAATGTTTAACAATTGATCCTCTGAAAAAAAGAAAATGGACACACAGCCCACTTTTAAGTTTAATCTGATTTTTAACCTTTCCTCTCTCAGTTTTAAAAATCTAGCCAATCAACAAAACAATAAATTAAGCCTTAATTTGTAGTAGTAGTCAATTTCTGAGGTGTAAAATACACTGAAAATTCAACAATTGTCTCTGCCTCTAGCACACTTCTGTCTCTCTTGTAACAAAATTAAGCAAAATAAATCCACATCCTGGCCATTATATGCTACAATTTTTACATTGTCCAAATCCAGACTTTGAAAAGAATTGGAAGGGAGGCCACTTGCCTTAGGGAACTTAAAGACAACTATTTGATTTGACTGACTCAGGGCATGGGCTAATAGAACATGATGTTGGGCACCAAGTGAATCTTCCTGTTCCTCTGTGGGCCTCTCTGGCTCTGAGACTTATTAACTACTTTCCTTTCATGAGCTCAGTGTGTGTGCACACACCACTCTCATTCTGGCCTTCACTGTCCGGCGTTGTCACCAAGCAAAGTGTAAAAGGAATTTTCAGCTTGTTGCTTGCAAGAGATTCTGTCATTATCCAGCTGAAGCATGAAATGAGTCAGGCTTTGCAGCTGTTATCACTTTCCAGGGAGCAGGTGCATGGTACTTAACAGGGACAATGCCAGGAGCTCCACAAAGCTGTGGAGACAGACTGAAGGGCCTAGCAGTAATCCGGGGAATGAGATCAATGTAGGCAACTAAGCTAAATAATTCAGATCTGGGCCAGTGGAGAGAGCTTTTCTCTCTCATCGAGTTTATTTGCCTGAATCATCTAGAGTTTTGTTTAGATTCTTTCCTTTACTTTGTGTAGACAGCCATCTGCTTCAAAAAAAGTTAAGTTACTAGACTTTTATCCTGAAAACATGGAGGAGAAATGTCGTCGTGAAGAAACTAGGAGGATTTAAATAGAGAAGATGAATGGAAGAGAAGTGCATGTATGAATGTGTGTATGTCTAAATACATATATGTATGTAGTTGCTTCTTTTTATGTTTTTGTATTTTGTAGCGTAGCACAGTGTGGGGCACATAATAGGCACCTGCTGTTATTGTTGTCTACCTTTCATTCTTGAAGACGACCAATGACAATGTTAATTTAATGATTGAGAGTTTGAGAGGCGACATGGATCTGTGAATAGAGAGCTGGTCTTTAAGAGATGGATTCAAGTCCTGACTGACATATTCCTTCTATATGACCCTGGGCAGATCGTGTAAACTCTCCATAGGCTGGACAATATTGTAAGGGTCTAAGTTGCAGAGGAATTGCCCCATTTCAGTAATAGAAAACGTTTTCCATACTAGGACTTCTCTATACCAATGAAATCACAGGTCTAGCATACTTTAACTGTTTTTGAGGAGTCCATATTGCCTTGTGGAAGCTCTCTAACCTGGTACAGATCTGCAACTTATCATCTTAGAGAATCAACTGGGATACCTAGATGTTAAATGACTTGCCCAAGGTCATAGCTAGTCTGTGTCAGAGGCAAGACTTGAACGCAGGCCTTTCTTAGCTCTAAGATTGTCTTGTATCCACTAGACCATGTTGCCTCTTGGAGGAGATAGAAATAACTGAGAATCTTTGCAACTGCTTGAACATCTTATATTATCTGCAGGTTAACAGGCTGATAGCCAAATGGTCCCTTGAACATAATTTTGAATTGCCTTGGTATGAGGGCCTGTCTTTTCAAAAGCACCTACTATGTGCCAGGTACTGTAGAGGTATATAAAGAGGAATCAAACACAATCTCTTAGAATGCCTAAGATACAAGCTTGAAGAAGCTTGACAGTAAGGGAGATAATTATATAAATAACTAAAATACACAATAAATTATAATAAGTATGCAATAAAACTTAAAGAAGGGGGAGTGAACTTCTAATCAGAGTCAGTCTAGATCTGAAAAGACTACATGAATGAATGAATGAATGGAAAACAATTTATCAAGTCTTTAGTGTGCATAATATTTGAATTGGATCTTTAAGCGCATTTCAAGCAATTCAAGAGGAAAAAGATAACTAAATTATTTGGTTCATAGTATTTATTTTCCTTCCTGCCTAAACTAAGAGTACCTGGGAGGAGCCTGAAGGTTCAGATAAACATTTATTACTATTGTTATTATGTGTAATATAATATTATATAATATATTATTTTTATTATATAATATATTATATTATTATTATACCAAAAACATACAACCCTTCTGGCAAAAGTGAGAGGTAAAGGGGTAAAGTTCACCCATATGAAGATAAAAGTAGCCTGAGAAGAGCCTTACAATAAGGAAGTCCAAAGCTTCCTGTTTAACACATAAAGCTATTCTTACATACTAGTTGCCCAAAAAATACACAACTGGGTTTTGAGTTAGTATGGCTATGAGCAAAGTTAACTAGCAGCTTGCCTTACTCACAGCAACCCTTGGGGCTGAGGGGTAGTTAAATCAGGCTTCCTGGAGTCTACATTATAGTATCTTGGGTCACAGCACACAGTAACATATTACTGATTAGTTCAGGGTTATTACAAGAAACAACTTTACTTTTAATTCAGAACTAGATGAGAAGTAGAAATTGAGGAATTACTTACATCTGAAGATGGAACGGCTGAGGAAACTGAAAGTGCTGAAAAACTACAACAAACACAAACTACATAATTGCTTCTTGAAAGAGATGGATATCTTTTGACTGGAATTTTGAAAAGATCCCTTTAAATTGGATGGCATGACTCTAATAGTCCAACTATGGCAAAATCAAATTATTTTAAAAATCTATGATGAATGTCTTTATTCATCACCTGTCTACAACAGTATATGCTGTGGCTGTTGTCATAATAAAGATTGTAGGAAGAAAAGGTATTATTAAGAAATTCCCCTAAGCTTAGATAGCAAATGCCAACATAGCAAAATGGCTTAAGAAACTACTGAAGATCTATAAGAAAAGACACTGGAAGATTATGTCAATATATAGTGAAGTTAAAGACCAGAATCTTGATTAAAAGCAATGAAAAAGAGGCATAAAACAACGTATCCAGAAAACAGAAGTATATCGGTCATTACTGCCCCTCCCCCCATCATAGAACCTTGAAAAACAAAGCTATTAGAGATTAGAGACAATCCCTAAAGATGAAGGATGTGGACAATTTTTCATTATCTTTGTGGTCAAAAGAAGTCTCACATAAACATAAACTGTGTCAAATGTGAAGCAGGAGCTTTGCATGCTATTAATATGATAAATGACAGAGCAATTACACCAAGAGAATGTAATTATATAATTATATAAATATAAAAATTATCTCTAGCTTTTCTATGAAACTGGTGGTGGGTCTGGATAAGATCCATAATTATTGATTCAAATGTTTCACAGTAGTTCATATAGCACTAGCAAAGTACTTTACCATCTTACTCTCTGGTGCAAACCTGATCACTGACTTATAGCTTTTCTATAGGCTCCAAAGAATCAAAGGTATGGGTCACCCAAACAGCAATGGAGAGGTACCTAATGGCACAAGTAAGCTGCAATATCTTACTTGGGAGAAATGGTACAAAAGACATTGTCATAGAATTTTACAACTAGAAAATGAAGTGCGATGATTATGTGATGAAATCAAGGAATGACCTTTCACCGGAAGGACACCTCACATCATCCATTAGTATCTACAAAATGTCAAAAAAAATAAAGGAAAGACCTCATTATGTTTGAAACCCCTATGGAGGATTTGTGGGAGAACATGGACAAAAGCGAAAAGGATGGCAAAGTATAGATGGGTGGTCACCTGCACACTTTAGAAGGAAAGTACTGTCATCATCAAAATCACACAGATCCATTGACACGTCAAAGTCATTGAATTTGAATCAATCACTTTATTCTTCTTGACTCTGGTCTTGACTTTCCATATGATGTCTTATCTAATGCCAACTCACTCTGGAACAGCCTACTATCTCTGAGGTCTGCTCATTGTGGAATATTGCTCCACAAGACCCACCCCTGGCTTCTCCCACTGGTAAATTTTTCATGGAACTTCCATGTTGTGGAAGAACTTAAGCCAGCAGTCCCCAACCCTACTCTCCCCCTACCCCACAGGTTCAGGTGACTTTTGTGTGTTGTCATCTCCTTAGAACACAAGATCCTTAAAGGCAGGAGTTATCTTTCTTTTTTGCTTATATTTGTATTTCTGGTGCTTAACAGTGCCTGGCATATGATAATCACTTAATAAATACTTGTATCCTTCATTCCTGAGCCTCAGTATCTTTTTTTCTATTGTTAGGGCCAAATAGAATAATGTATATAATTGGAAATTGTGAAATTATATAAATGAGTTATGATTATAACCCTACTTGTGTTTTTCCTTATTCTCTAAAGAATCTCATATGCCAAATCTTCTGAGTTAGTGACTTCTCTCTGTTACTGCCCCAGTACCATTTTATCTTTATATATAAATAGAAATATCTGGTAACCAAATCCCTGGCCACCATCCAAGGACCCTAGTAACTTGCACTGCTCATTAATACTCATCAACACTGTACCCTTAGACTTCTGGATCTTTTTACCAGGTTTGATGATGAACTCTCATATGTTCATGAGAACTTCTTGAGAGCAGGATCCACCTTTACTTTTCTACTTTGTTCCCAATGCTTAGCATATTGTTTGGACCATAGTGATCACTTAATATATGTTTATTTCCTTCATTTGGAGATTTAAGATGGTAGCTTAGAAGTGAGGTTTGGGGTGGAAGTGTAATATTATAAGATTTAGGGCTAAAAAGGACATTAGAGATTACCTTGTCCAAAGCTGTCACTTCAGAAATAGAGAAACTGAGGCCCAAAAAGGAATGTGACTTATCATTGGTAGAGGTAGAACTCAAATACAGGTTTTGAAGTCATTCCCATAGAGGCAAGAGTTTAAGCTAAGAGTGGATGAAATCTCTATAAAGAAAAATGCTGAAAGGGAAGAATAGAGGGCTAATACCTGAGCCTTGAGAGAAATACACATTTATAGAGAAGGAGGAGGAAGAGGAACCAACAAAGAAAGAGAAGGAATGTTCAGAGACTTAAGGGAAGAATCAAGATAGTCCAATATTACTAGCAGTAATACATTCTTAATTCTAGGATGCATAAACATTGACCTTTGATAAGCTGGGTAAACTAGATGGTTCACTGGATAGAGCTTTGGGTGTCCAATCAGGAGGAAGACATCTTATGAGTTCAAATCTTGCTTCAGATACTTACCAGCTATGTAACCAAGGGCAAGTTGCCCTTTTGCCTCAGTTTTCCCAGATGTAAAATGAGCTGGAGAAGAAAATGACAGATTCCAATATCCTTGTGAAGAAAGCTTCAAATGGGTTCATGAAGAGTCAGGTATGATTAAAATAACATTGGATGGGCTGCTACAGTTCTCTTTAAAATCACGGTCCACTCTTTTTTTTATCCATACTAATGGATAGAAATATGTGTGTGATATGAAAGTCATTTACAAATGGTTGTAGAGTACATCCTATGTGATTTCTTTTGGTAGCACATTTACTTCCTAATAGAGTTTTGCTGAAATTAATAGGAAAATTAAGCTACGTCCCTTGAGCTAGAGGTTGAAAATTTCCATATTGGTTCAGAATTCAAAATATGATGTGAGAGTGACCACAAAATAAACGTCAGTGTATAGACTTCCTTCAGGAATGCAGATTGCTGATGTTCAGTTGTTCAGTTGTGTCTGACTCTTTGTGACTCTGTGGACCATAACATGCCATTATATCTTCTTAAATACTCTCCATCAGGTTTTCTTGGCAAAGATACTGGAATGGTTTGCCATTTCTTTCTCCAGTGGATCATCTTTTGTTACAAGTTTCCACTACGACCTGTCCATCTTAGGTAATACTGCATGGTGCAGCTCATTGATTCATGGAACTACACAAACCCATCTGCCATGACAAGGCAGTGATCCAGGAGGGATCTATATACATCTTAATCCTATGTGGTTGTCTACATTTCTGAAAAGTTAAATGACTTGCTCAGAGAATATAAATTACTACAATGACTATAGCCACATTGCTAATAAATAAATGCTGGTGAAGGGATTCAAACTCAGGTCTTCTTTGCTCCAAGAACATTTCTATTATGTAAGAAGGTCTCAATTATCTCAGGACTGAATATTGCAAATAAAAGAAGTCTTCTTCCTTTCCTTCTGAATGTAGATTCATGCGCAGTTTTGTCAAACAAATCATCTTGCAATGATTGTTTAAAGGATGCCAGAAAAAGACAGGCAAGAAATACAAAGTATTTCATAGATTTTAATTTAATAAATCTTTTGGACACATCTAAGTGCTTCCTTAAAAGTAGAATTTTTGAGAGGAAAAACAATTGTGGAGATGCATTGTCAGTGCGGGAGAAGATGGTCATGGAATTAGCAATGCCTTATAGGATTAGCTTTTATTCGAAAAAAAAAGTGTAGTATTTTCCATTTGTTTGGGGTTCTCTTGATCATGTTGCATGTAGCCCTTGCCAATTAGTTCTGTCTCTAAGTCACTTGCTGAGCTTCTTCTACGTGAGAGATTGGGCTCAAGAGCCCCTGGCAGCTGGTAAGAACGCCACTGAATTCGAGTGCAGCAATGACCCTTGGAGGAGGACAGATGGAGATAGCATAACTAGTAAGAGGGGAGGATCCTGGCAAAGGAATGAAATTCATTTGGATGGGACCCCCTGGAGGTTGGATATAGTTAAACAGCTTGCCAGTGGGAGGCTTATTATACAGCCAGAATTAGTTTTCCTCAGTGGGAAGAGTTCTTTACAGTATGAAAAATTCTTTCCTTCTCCTTGGCAATCATTGCTTTGTGCCTCCTCTCTTTCCATTTTCCTTTTCTCCTATGCCTTTATGCTCCCGGTTCTTCCTCATTAACACTTCTGGTTTGTGGTTAGACTGTTGCTCACTCTTAAGGGGCCCTAGAAGTGGGGGGAATGGGAGGAAGGGATGGAGAGAAAAATGGAAAGCTCTAGTAAAAAAAAAAAAAAAAGAGCTGAGGTTCCCAGGGCTCAAAACAGGGAAAGCAGCTCCTGGTAGTTTCCTCTGACCACTTCCAGCATGTTTTCTGACTGCTGGCTGCGTGCTTGAAAAGAAACTTCGAGCTCCTACACAGAAAGGTCCTCCCTGTGATTTCCTGGAATTTCTGGCATTGGAGTAAGTTTAACTTAACCCTACATGTGTTGCCCTGTCTGTCAGGTCAGCCTGTACATCCCTACAGCCAGGCTCAGTGGTAGACTGTGAAAAGGCAGTGGGGCTTCAGTTTGGTTGTATATGGGAGAAGCAGACAGGCGACCTATACCAATGGGAGAGCCATAAAGAGGGAAAAATGATTGATAGAATATTCATCAAGAAAAGCAGTTTTCTGTACAAATAAGAAACGGAGCATGGCAAGAACACTGGATTTGGATTTGGAGGATTCAGGTTCAACACCTGCCTACATTATTCATATGAACCGGGGCAAGTCACTTAACTTCCTAGGGCCTTATCTGTAAAATGGAGGCATTTGGATTATAATTTCTAAGTTTCCTGTCCGTTCTATATTCTAGTCTTCCAAACTAGAAGTTCTTAATCTCTGTGACTGTGTGTGTTAGAGATTCCTTTCTTTGTCCATTTGAATCCCTTACAATAATATTTTTATATGCATAAAATAAAATACATTGGATTATAAAGGAAACCAAAGGTTAAGTAGAAAAGAAAAATATCTTTTTTTTTCTTATCCATATTAATATACTCCATTGAAATTTATCCATGAGTCAGTTGAGGGTCTGTGGATCCAGTTTAACCTGTTCTATGGATAGATGAGGTTTGATGATTATTCAAATTTAAAATATATATATATATACAAAACCAGAGTCTATATTGGGATAGATTAGGGCAGAGGTGGGGAGTCTGCAACTTCCAAGCCATACGTGGCCCTCTAGGTCCTCAAGTGTTGCCCTTTTACTGAATCCACACTTTACAGAACCTGTGATTTCTTTGGAAAGGACAAAGAACAACCATGGTGGCATAGAGAACTCCTGGGTGAGAGAATTCCCTTTTTCGTTGCACTTTTGTCTGAACCTAATCTACAATTTATAGTCTTAACAAAGTTTCCTGAGGCACTGAGAAGTTAAGTGAGACCAGACTTCAAGGTCTGCCTCTGATATAAGGGTTGTAGAATAATGGTGAAGTCTCATAACCTCTCAATGCTACAGGAAACTCACTTCAAGTATAATTTGCAGCAAAGGCGCTGATTCGCACTGGTATAAGAAGTTCCTTATTGGGTGCTCTCCACACAGATGAAATGACAGACCAGGAAAAAAGAAATAGTTAGCATTTATATAGTGCTTATTATGTGCCCGGTGCTATGCTAAGCATTTTATAATTATTTCATTTGGTCTTCACAACAACCTGGGAGTTGTTAATATCTCCATTTTACAGATGAGGAAACTGAGGCAAACAGCATTTAAGTGGCTAGCCCAGGGTGACAGCAGAAAATAGCATTTATAGAATGTTTTAACATTCGCAAATTGCTTTGCAAACATCTTATTTGAGCTTTGCAACAACCTTACGTGGTAGGTACGATAGGGTTTGTTCTAATTACCGCTTTTTCAAATGAGACCTGAGATTTCACTGGTATGGGGAAGAAGACCTGATTAAGCAACTCTCTCTGACAATACAGGTTTGTATAACTTCTAAAGTCATAGACATAGAGAGTTCCCTGGAACACTGAGAGTGTAACTGACTTGCCCAGGACAATAGACCTGCTGTGTGTCAGAGGTGGTGAACTGGTCTTCCTGACTCCAGTGCCAGCTCCTCTGTTCATTAAACCAGTCTACTTCTTGCTCTAGGGATTATAATTCTCATTTAGCAAATGAGGAAAGTGAGGTTCAGAGAGGTTATACACAAGGACTCCTTTTTAAAAAAGCAACATCATGAGAGGTTTTTCTACAAGTCATTTGCACCATTGTGTGACTTTAGCTTGGTATAACAGAAAGAACATGGTTCTTGCCATATCATCTAATGACTCCTTATTATCTTTAGGATCATATATAAAATACCCTGGTGTTTAAAACTTTTTACAACCTGGTTCCTTCCCAGTTCTGTTCTTATTCCAGATTATTGTCTCTCTTGCATGCTAACGTCTAGCCTTAACCTGCTGCTCCTGAAACATGATTGATGTTCTCGAACCCACCTCAGACCTTTGTGTTCATTATCACCTATTCCTGATAGGTCTTCTATCAGGAGGCTCTTCTCCCTCCTTTCCATGTCTTGGAATCCCTAGCTTTCCTCAAGATTAAGCTCGCATCACTTTATGCAGGGTTTTTTCCTGGTTTTCCTATTTGCTAGTGTTTTTCTTTTCCTCCAGGGTTACCTTGTATCTGCTTTTTATTTTTTTTAATATTGTTTCCCCCAATTCCATATAAACATAATTTTTAACATTTTTTAAAAGTTTTGAGTTCCAAATTCTATACCTGCCTAGCCTCCTCCCCTCCCTATTATGGTAAGCAATCTGATATAGGTTATACATTTGTAATAATGTAAAATATTTCCATATTAGTCATTTTGTGCAAGAAGATGAAGAAAGGAAGGAAAGAATGAAGGAAGAAAGGAAAAAGAAAGAAAAGAAGGAAGAAAGAAAGGAGGAAGGAAGGAAAAAATAAAGAGAAAACAGTACGAAAGTAGACATCTTTATTTAGATGACTTAATTTCTTTCTCTGGAGGCAGATAGCATTTTTCATCATGAGCCTGTTGGGATTTTCTTGGATCATTGACAGTCACTGACAATACCTAAGTCATTCACAGTTGTTCATCATACAATATTGCTGTTATTGTGTACAATGTTCTCCTGGTTCTGCTCACTTCACTTCATGTAAGTCTTTCCAGGGTTTTCTGAAATATTCCTGCTTGTCATTTCTTATAGCATAATAGTATTCCGTTCCTTGTATCTCCTTTGTTTGTATCCTGAATGTATGCATGTAAGTAACTAGAATGTGGCTGACAAGGTTGACTCTATAGGTGAATGGTCTACCTCCTCTTCCATATCCCACATCTTTGTAATGAGGATATGTTCAATTGTTTTCTTTATGGACCTTGAGCAGTCAGTACTTTCACTTCACCACTTACCAGGATTCACTTTCTTCAGAAGAAAAGGGACTAGGGAGGGAATGAACTTTTTTAAAGCACTTTAACTAAGAGAAAACCTCTCTCTCTCTTTCTCTCTGTCTCTCCTCTTTAAAAACCTGCTTTTATCACCTAAACCTGCTCACTTAGGACTTAATAGTTTTGCAGGGTTGGGGAACCTGCAGCCTCAGGGCTTTGCCACATGTATCTTCTAGGTCCTTGGATATGGCCTTTTGACTGAGTCCAAGTTTTACAGAACAAGTGCTTTTATTAAGGGAATTTGTTCTGTGAAGTTTGGATTCTGTCAAACGGTCACACCTGAGGACCTAGAGGGCCATATGTGGCATTGAGGCCACAGGTTCCCCACTTCCTGGCTTAGAGGGTTGGTCCAGAGGAAAAAAAGAAAAGTTAATTTTTCTGTTATTGAGGATCTTATAGGAATTTTTAATAAATAATGAAAACTCACAAGAATCTCTTTCACATGGTTCAAACTCCAAAATTGAAGTATGGGGAGAATTCTTTCTCTACCAAGCCAACAATCCAGACTGTGGAATAAGTGCCTGTTTCCTGCTTCTGCCTTCCTGCCAACATCACAAGCCACTCACAGACTTTCCCTCATAGCCAATTTTCTTGCAAATGAGAACATATACAAATCACAAACCAGTTGTGACTGGTCATAGTTTTATATCAAAGGTAATGCAGCTTTTAAATTACTCTGAAGATAAGAAATTGTAAGCAATTCAAAGAACAAAAAATCTTGGAGTAAGTAAATAAACATCTGTTGTTTGTCAAAAGAGGGAGGAGGAGGACATTAAGTGCTTCAGAATCTTCACACTTCATGTCTCATTTCAGTGAGTTTGAGCAGGTAAAGGCGGCAAGGTGGGAGACAGTTCAAATAGACTAAATACACCGTAGTTTCAGTCTCACATCATCATATACCTATGGGAGCCTCTTTCTTCATCTAGCTGCGAGTCCACACTTTGCCATTCTGCTAGTGCTCATCTCACTAGTGAAAATGGAAAACAAATTTCTCACTGTTCCTCTCTTTTCCAGACTCTTTTGAAGTCCTTTCCCCTCCAAGCAAATACAACTGGACTGCAATTCTCAGAAGTTCATTCAGCTGAGCTCTGGCCACTGCCTTTTCTTCCTGCTGAGGAGAACAAAGGGAAGGAAAGGGAACCCACATTTATTGCATACCTATTATGTATCTTCATGGTGCTAATTGCTTTAAGAGTCCTCAGCAGCACCTGCTACTGTGCCCTTCCCTCTGCTTGGAGAGGATAGGGGGTGGTGGGAGCTTTTCCCAGACCCTCTATTTGAGTTGGACACCTGGAGAATTTATTTCAACTGATCTCAGGATTTTGTGAACTCCAGGACTCATCTTGTGCAACATGAAATCAACAGTGAAACTCATACCTCTTCCGCACCCTCTCCTTCTTGTTGGAGTGGGTCTGGGATAGACAACTGAGAGTTCCTCTGTTTGAGGACAGAATTCAAAGAATTCATCTCATGATTTCCTACCTGGCTGGTCTCCTGGATTTCATGATTTCCAGAAACCCATCATTTTGCAGGATGATATCCACCCTGTTTTTCACATTTCTCCACATGTGGTCATTTTCTAGCCCAGCTGCAGAACTCTTGCCCCCACCAATTTTCTGTTTCATTTTATGTATTGTCTTTCCTCATTAGATTCTGAACTCCTTGAGGGTAAGGACTGTTTATGCCTCTCTTTGTATCCCTAGTGCTTAGTGCAGTGCCTGGCACTTAATAAATATTTCTTGACTCTGACATTGTTGATTCTTTACATGTTATCTCATTTAGGGTTAATCTTTTTCAAAGGTTGATTACATATTAATATCATCTCACCTAATAGAATATAAGTTCTTTGAGGGTAGGAAATATTTCTTTTGTCTTGTATCCCCAGTACAATTTCTGGCACAAATAAATGCTAGTTGATGTCTAAAAATTAAGTTCATATCTGAGCAATTTTAGAAATTATAAAGTTGTATTGTTAATCACCCCAAAGTCATTGAACTCTGTCCTGAAGTTTGAAGGGAAGCACTACAGGAAAATAGAGAGTAATGACCTGGATTAAAATCATTCCTCTTATGCTTCTCACCTGTGAGACCTTGTATAAGTTACTTAACTGTTCTGTTCCTCAGTTTCCTCATCTGTAAAATGAAGGAGACTGGACCAGATGGTCTTTGAGGTCCTTTCAAATACTAGATCTATGATCCTATAGTTGTAATTAATAGACTCATCATTTTCTAGTAGAAGGAGCACTGGATCAGAAGTTAGTGACTTTTAGTTATAAGCTTCAGCATGTACTATGAATCCATGGAAAAGTCTAAGCCTCCATTTCTGCATCTGTAAGATGGGCATGGGAAAGTTAGGTGGTGCAATGAGCAGGACACCTGACCTGAAGTCAGGAAAACTAGACTTCAAATCCTTCCTCAATCACATACCAGCTGTGTGATTCGGGGCAAGTCATTTACTACTGTTTACCTCAGTTTCCTCACCTGTAAAATGAGCTAGGGAGATAGCAAACCACTCCAGTATCTTTGCCAAGAAAATTCCAAATGGGGTCACAATGAGTCAGAAATGACTGAAAAGTAACTGAGCAAGAGAAGCACAAAAGTTTATGAAAGCATAAAAATAGAGGGTATCTCAGAGACCACCTAGTAAAATCCCACTTTGTAGAAGAGGAATTTGATTATGAGAGAGATGAAATATTATTTTTAAATCCAAACAAAACATGCTTCGAGCTTCCTGGTGAAGGATGGTAGATCTCAGAAAATACACAGCTTCACTTTCCAGTACCATAGAACAAGAAGATGCTTGCAAATCTGGGTAATTGCATTTCTTGAATTAAAATCTGGATGAATGCAATGAAAAGAGTGGAGGTGAAATTTAGTCAGGGCTGAGCCTCTCCTGTTCAGAAGAATATCATGGAATCTTTCATGATTGTTAGTGTCATGGACTTTGGGTTTTGCTTCTCACTGGCAAGAAAGATCAAGCACGAACAGCAGTCCTGGGCGTTGTTCAATGGAGAATCAGCTGGCAGACAGCCAATTGCTACATCTTTAGCACTGATTCCAAAGGTATTGAGAGGGCCCACTTGAGAGTGTGTGGGTGGTGTCATCTGATCCCATCTTGTTCAGCTCCTGAGATCTGTTTGGATCAGAAATTCAGGAGATAAGATTGCCAACAACTTTCTGTAGTACCCAGCTGTATATTAAATCTAATAACTGATAAAAAGTTGCATTTGTAATAACAGCACCATATGAACTTATAGAATTTTAGAGGAGACATTGTTATAATGTTCTTTTAAAGTCCAATGAAGAAGGAAACGTTCAGAGGAATGAAACAATTTGATAACTTACAAATTGTAAAATGCTGTACTTGGGTTACCAATCTACAAAGAATTAGCAACAAATAATACAGGTTAAATTCAGTTTAGTCACTGATGATTAAGAAGACACTTCAGTAACTTGAAGTATCTCACTGACCTCATTAAGAATACTAGCTCTCATTTTAGAGAACTATAGTTGTACTGAATAATAACAGGCCACATTTAAATAATACATTATAATAGATTTTTTAGCTTATTTTTCTACCAAACATCCTGGGTACACATACTATTATTGCCATTTTGCAGTTGAGGGAACTGAGTCTTTGAGAGATTAAATGATTTACCCAAGACCACAGCCACTGTGTCAGAGCCAAATTCAAATACCAGGTCATCTGATGCCAAGTATAGCATCTTTTCCATTACGCTGTGATGTATACTGATTCCAGAACATAGCCTCCTAATTACATTTTAAAAATAAATCCCTGGGATTAGCTTGTTTACTTGTCATTTGTCTTTTGAAAAAAGTAGAATGAGAAATATTTAGAAGGTCTCATGTGGTTGGTTTTGAAGTCGAGAGATTTACTCTATAGAATTCAAACCTTTATTTCTAGTAATGAATAAGCTTCAACATTGAATTCAGGTGATACAAAACAGTCTAAATTTCTGATTCCTTTTTTCTTCAAGAGAGAATTACTGTGTTCAGAAGGAGTTAAATAACAGCTAAGAATGAATTAGGGGCATTTTTATGTGTGTTCTCTTTATAGAGGGTTGGGATATGGACTTTCTAGTTAACTCTCCACTTTTGATCAGCAGCTGGGCTTGGTTTGGATTGCATTGAACATATTATATCCTGGTGACCCCCCCTTTCTGCTTTCCAGCTTCTTTTGTATGTTGTCTTCCTCTCCTGGATTGTAAGTTCTTTGAGGACAAGGTTTGACTTTCTTTTTCTTATTTGTATACCCAGTGCTTACCATGGCGCTTGGCACATAATAGGCACTTGATAAATGTTTATTGAATTATACTGTATTGGCCATAAACTTTCATCTAATTAAAATATATATTTAGGAGGACATTTCATTGATTTAAGGAAAATTGGTGATATGATTTTGGTCATTGAGATATTGGCTTAAATTGGATAGGATAGCTCATAGATTCCATGTTTAGAAAGTCAAGGAACCTGAGTTCCAGACCTGATTGCCATTTCTTTGACTGATCTAGGTCTCATTTAGTTTAGAATGTTTAAGTGCTTAAGGTGCTCTGGTTCCCACAAACAAGGGATAGGTTGATCTCAGACATTACACACACACACACACACACACACACACACGCACACGCACATGCACACACACACACACACACACATATATATGTATGTATGTACTGGGATGGAGTGGGAGGGGAGGAACAGAAACGTTCCCTCTATTTTCATGAGAAGTAGGATACTGAACCTTAAAAAAATGGACAACTATTCATTTTCTAGTTAAGATCAATATATTTTGCAGATGAGATTTCCATCTGCATGGTCTTTATCCTTCTTTAATTCTATACCTCTCATTAAACAACTATTCAAAAGTTATCATTTTCCTTCTCTTCTGGCTCTCTGACTCTTGATTTTTCTACTTCTCAAAAAGCAACCTTGCCCCTGTGAATATCCCTTTCCTTCCTGACAAACTGATATTTTTTACACACATACACATACACACACACACACACATGATCATGCCAACCTGCTTTCTTTCTTAAAAATCCTTAATGGCTCCCTATTGACTCTAGAATAAAATATATAATCTTTACCTTGACATTTAAAGGCAGTCACACTGACTCACACTTACCCCTCTAGCTATATTTTATAATATTTTCCTTCATACACTTTCTATTCTAGTCAAACTGTTCTGTTAGCTATTCATTGTACATGATATTCCATCTTCTACCTCAGTGACCTTTCACATGTGACTCCTCCTGTAAGTAATATTTTACCTCCTCACTTCAGTTGCATAGAACCCCTAGATTCCTTCAAAGTTTCACTTAGGTACCATGATCTCACATGAAGTTTTTCCTGATTTCCCTATTTATTAGTACTTTCTTCCTCTTAACATTACTATGTATATACTGAAAGAAATGATTTTTTTCTCTTAGATATTAATAACTAATAATTAAATTAGAACGAAGGTTTTCTCCCCTTTCTACTTCCTTATCCAGAAATCAACTAGTGTGGAAAATCTCTCTTGAAGACTTACTCAGCCAGGATGACTGAGATCTAATCAAAGACAGTAAAAGAATTTCTAAATGTAGGCTGAGTGCATTCCTGATCACTGTGTTTGTTCAGACAGATCTGGGAAAATGTGGATTCTCCATTTTGTCAGATAGGTGATATGAAAATTGATAAATCTCTTTGACCAAGATTTGGGTGATCCAAGTTATATATCTTAAGATCTTCGTTGTAATATAGCCCAGCCTCTCATTGTAATATTCATTTTCTCATTAATTGTTAACCAATCAGAGTTGATTGTCATTCTTGGGAATACCTACTTTTCCAAACTATGAGCCCACCACCATGAAGGGTCTTTGGTCTAAGAAAGATGACCATGATCATCCTTTTATTAATAAACATACTGATGTTATTAATAAAATGATTCAATTACCTAAAAATTATGTTTCTTGAACTATATAAACATCACAATCATCTGTATCCACTCTATAAAATTCAAATTCCTTGAGGGTAGGAACTGGTAGGTAGCCTTTTGTCTTTATATATCTGGGGTGTAGAAAAATGTCTTTGCACATAGATCAACCAATTAATCATCAAGAATTTATTAAGAGCCTACTATGAACCAGGCACTGTCTAAACTACTGGTGATATAAATAAAAAGAATGAAAAAATCTCTGGTTGCAGGAATTATTCATTCTAATGAGGAAGACAAGTGCATATATAAGCATATTCATCATAAATACTAAGTAACTATGTAACCCCAGACCCCAAACCTGTCACTGTGGAACTCATTTCTTACTGGTGGAGATCAATACCCTGTGTCTGTGACAGGGGCTGCGCAGAGTTTGCAAGGGTTTCTTCAGTTATCTTCAAGCTTTCTTTGAGCTTCTGTGTATTTTTCCTCTTATTTTCCTTTTTTGAGTTGAGTCTCTTCAAGTTCTGTAGGTGCTTCTGGCTTCCATATCTGTTATTCTTTATTTTAGATAATAGTTCCCAGGATCCACAGACATAGCAATCATTCAGCTCCCAGACTCATGACTGTAAACATCTCCACCAAGTTTTCACAGCATTCTACAATGATAAATAATGTAAACATTTGAGTTCAGCTGGTTAATGGATGCACTGCACTTGCACAATGAGATATAACAATGAAACAATTTAAACTTGTGAGGCTATTGCTAGAGATTGTCTTCTTTGTTACCCTATAAATCAAGTAGGCACTGGTCAGAAAGGTGGGGAATAGGAATGCACAAGGTAAATGTGTATGTGTGCTTGCCTCAACAAGCCCCCATCAAGGTTTAGTGGGGAATGCACAAGCTGGAATGCTTGATCAGCCCCTATCAAGGCTTAGTGTGGAGGGGGCAGATTTGGTAGTGTGTTAGTTTCTAATGGCCCTCATTGAGACTTAGGGAATCTGCAGGAATTGTAGTTCCTACTATATTCTCTCTTGCCCTAGTGAGAAGAGTAATTAGGGAATGCAGCAGGAATTGATATTCCTGTTATCAACAAACCCCTTTGAGAAGACTAGAATAAAGTACACTTACTTAACCCCTTATTATGTCTCCAATCCTGTCCTGTCTGCCTGGATGAAAAGCTAACCTGCTAGAATACTTTCTAGTGCAAGAAGCTCTCCAGTGCTTTTCACCCAATAATTGGTGTGGTCAGTGTTATCTGTCTCTGTCTGATGGTGGAGAATACCCTTACCACAAGTAAATACAAATAAATAAAAAATCACTAAATACAAGATAGTTTGGGAGCACACTAGTCCCTAAGGGAGTCAAGAAAGCCTGCACATGTGAAAGACAATGCTTTAGCTGATGGCAGACAGGGGCTCTTCAAGAAGGAGGAGACGGTGGAGTATATTGTAAGCCTGGAGGACACACAATGCAAAAACATGGAGATAGGAGGTGGGATGCCACAATAAGGAACTGAGAGGACAATTTAAGTGGATTGTAGAGTGATGAAGGAGAAGTAATGTCTCATGAGGATGGAAAGAAAGATTGGGGGCAGGTTGTGAAGGACTTTAAAAAGCTAAACAGGAATTTATATTTGATCCTTGAGACAACAGGGAGCAACTGGAACTTATTGATTATGAGAATGACATCATGAGATCTCATTTTGAGGTCAATTATTTTGGCAGCAGGGTGGGATGGATTGAAATAGGGAGATACTTGAAGCAGGAAAACCAGGTAGGGAACTGTTGGAATAACTTGGGTAATATGTGATGTGGTCTGGAACTGAGGTGATAGCTAAGGAAGTAGAGAGAAGGGGTCAAATTTGGGAGATGTTCTAAAGGTGGAAATGGTAAGATTTGTAAACTGATTGGTCCGTGGGTAAAGAAAGCAAAAAGTCAAGGGTAATGCTAATGCTGGAAACCTGGGGCATTTGAAAGATGGTGGTGTTTTCTGTGGAAATAGGAAAGTCTGGAATAGAGGAGACTGGGGAAATGATAGTGAGTTCATTTTAGAACATGTCGAATTTGAGATGTATCTGGGACAGCCTTTGGAAATGTCTGATAGGTAGTTGATATGGGACAGCAGCTCTGGGGAGAGGACTATAGCTAGATATACAAGTCTGTGAGACATTTGCTAGGAATTGATTGTTAAGTCCATAGGAGCTGATATTGTTTGACAAGAGATAGTATAGAGGGAAAAGAGAAGAGAAAAAGGCCTGGGATAAAATCTTGGGAAATATTCACAGTTAAGAGGCATAATATAGATGATGAGTCAGCAAAGGATGTGGGGGAGTGATGAGATAGCTGGAAAAACCAGGAAACTGTAATGTCATGGAAACACTACTAGGTGCCTAATATATGTTTATTAAATTGAGTTAAGTAGAACCCTTTAACAGGAAAAATTACTACAAATTACTATCCAGATTTTTTTTTTGTTTAATCCTTAGATTAACAAGATTTCAACATAACTGACACCAAGGAATGCTACCTTGATCCAGAGTATTATATTAATACTCTTATTTTCCCTTAATGGTTTGAGAAATTTGATTAAAAACTTTTTCATGCTACAGGATAGAGAAAGTCCTTCATTTTTACTGTTTAGAGGTGGGGTCTGAAAAGGGAGGATTGAACTATATGACCCTTCTGTGAACCTAGAGAAGGATTCACTACATGATCCTGGTTGAGAAATCAAGTTTTAAGTGTTCAATATCCTTTTTCTCTTTCACTTTTTTCTCCTAATGGGAGAGCTCATCTGTTCTCCTGATACAGCTGTTTATCTCTCCGCAGATATCCCATTAATCTAATTCTCCACTCCAAATTGCTCTCTCCATGTCTAGCAGCTACTGTCTACCTGCCTCTCAGACATATCTAGTTGGATGTTCCTGTGTCCTCCCCACTTCAAATTAAACATGGAAAAGACAAGAATAGAATAGTCTATTAATCTAAAAAAGAAAAACATGTCAGAATGAGTCAGAAAAGAATATAATGAGGGCAAACATCAGTGTTGGTTTTTAACCAGTTGGCCTAAGTTCATTCTTCATTAAACAGCTGTAACCGGCATTGTTCATAATTTTATTATATAAATATTATGAAATACTTATTTGACTTACAAATTTATAATTAATGGATAATGATATTAGTAATAAACTTGAACTAGGCTCAGCTGCTTCATTTGGCAATGCAATGTTAATAAACCTGACGGTCACATAAGTAGGGGAAAAGTCAATAAAAACAATTTGCCGAAGGGCCCATTTTCCATTTGATATGACAGCAGTCTTAATTTGTTTTCTTCACTTCTACTCATTTTCTCAGTTTATTGCAACAATTTCAGATTTTAGAGATGCATGTGTCGAACTCTGATTGAATTTCCTCTGCAGTTAATCATACAGAAGTTGAACTTAGAAGTATAGCAAGGATTTTACATTCTACAAAGTGGAGAATTACATAATCATAGAATTTCAAATTTGGAAGGGACATTGGTAACTGTGTAGTCCCATTCATACCAGAAAGTGATCATCTTGATGAAACCAACAAATAGTGATCTAATCTCCTCATGAAGACTTCCTTCTTTCTCTCTATTTTCCTTCCTTCCTCCTTCCTTCCTTCCTTTCTTTCCCTTTCTTTCTCCCTTTTTCTTTCAATATTTATTTGAGTATTACTGTACAAAATGACTAATATAGAAATGTTTCCATGATTACACATGCATAACCAATATCAGATTGCTTACTATCTCAGGGAGGGGAGAGGGGAAGGAGGGAGGGAGGAATAAATCAGGAACTCAAAATTTTAAAAAAATGTTAAAAATTGTATATAATTTGGAAAAAATAAAATATAAAAATAAATAAAATCTAGATAAACTATATCTATCATTTTAATAACCCTGTCAAAAAAGGAAATATTAGCCTGACATGACCCATTTTTGATGGTCACTTTGTAATCAAAGCTTCCTTTTCTAAATATTTGTTAACCTCTTTCATCATCTCCTCTAGAATTTTCCTAGGAATTTTATAAAGTAAGTTCATTGGCCTATTGTTTTCAGATGCTGCTCTCTTTCCCTTTCCTGAAAATAAGGATGACATTTCTCTTTCTCCAGGCCTGGAGTCATCATTAAGGCTACTTGGTGAAATGGACAGAATATTGTGCCTGAAGATCAGGAAAATGTGAGTTTAAATCTAGTCTCAGAGACTTAGCTGTGTAACCCTGGGTATGTAAATGAACCCTGGTCCATCTCAGTTACATCTGTAAAATGAGGGCAACGGTAATATCTGCTTCCTAGGGTTATTGGGAGGATCAAATGAGAAAATATTGTAAAACAATCTGCAAACTTTGAAATGCTATATAAATGTAAGCAATTATTTTAGTTACAGTAGTAATAATAGCTAATATTTATAGAGAGGACTCTATTTATATAGCTGGGTTCCAAGTCCAGCACTCTATGTAACAGACCAGAGACTGGTTCCTCTCATTCTCCACTGTCTTTCAAATATCATTGACAGTGATTCAGCAATGCCATTAAGTATATTCCAAAGATTGAGTTATCTGGGGCAGGTGCCCCTCTTTTTGTTGATCTGTTGGTGCATACTAAATGTTCTACTATCTCCTTTCTTCTTTTGGACATCTATTTTCTGCTACTGATTTTTTTGTTGGTCATTTCTGGTGCCAAGATTATGATTCTTGGCTAAGAAAAATCTGAAACTTAATAAGAAATAATTGGCTTTAGTTATTTTGCTATTCACTCCAAGCCATCTTCTTAACCTTCTTCAAGTGGTTCTTCTTTATTCCTCTTTTTTCAGTAGGGATAGGGATTGGGACTAGGCCTGTGATTTTATTGATATAAGGAACTGCCAGAAGAGGAAACTCCTTACCATTGCACATTATGTTGTCACCTTCTCTGCTACTTTTGGGATGAGAATATAACTTACAGTGCTGAGAGGTTAAGGGACTTGCTCAAGGTCATACTATCAGCATATGTCAGAAGTAGGAGACAATGCCAATTCTTTGTTCTATCAACCATTCCATACTGCTAGCAAGCAAAGAAACAAAAAGCAAAAAAAATATTGTTCTTAGATTTCCTCTCTAGTCTTAACTCATCCTGAGTTTTAATATACTTTGCACTATTTTTTATTACAGCTTATATTTATTCTCTGTTACCTGCTCTTGTTTCCATCTTTTGCATGTATCTTTAAAAAAAATCTAAGTCAAGAAGCTATAGCTGCTCTGCTTTTGGCAGAGAGATAGCCCTCTAGCTGGATAACTGAAGTCATCTTTGACTAACTATATCATTCCTCTGTCCTAGGTTTGTGACCTGCTTCCTAAATTATTAATCTATTTATTTTTCTTTTTTCTTTTTCCTGTCCTGATGGTCTCAGAGTATGCTAAGAAGAGAATAATGCTTCTCTTTTTCCTTCTGTGGATCTTCGCCCAAATCCTCTCCACTATGCTTCTCTGGTTCCTGAGCATCCTCCAGTGAGAATTTCTAAATCTACTTAGAAAAAGAGAATGATTGTAGTCTAGACTCTAGGGAGTTTGAAATGGGGATCCAGGGAAGTGTAAAAATGGATGACCATAACCTCTTTATGTTTTCTACACCTGATCTACAAGAGCCATCTTTTTTTTTTAATTCATAAAACCAGGATACCATCCTCCTCCACAGAGGGTTTTCTCTCCCAAAGCTCTCTTTGATTTTTCAGTTCTAATCACATCACAGAGAATGTGTCAATTAGGTATTACTGGTCGTCAACATCTGCTAAATCTGTCAAGGAATTAAATTTGTCTGGTGCAAGGTTAAGTAGATTACAGCATTTGAAATTATGAATTCTGAATCTAGCCATTAGACAGAGTCTGTCTGTCTACTCTTATCTTCTCTGATCTTTCCATCTCTTTTCTCCTCTTTTCTTTCCTTCTTTCTCTTTCTTCTCATAAATATTTACAAATTTTTGTGTGTGTATATATATATGCATATATTTTGAAGATTTTTTTCTATATCTGAAAATATATAAATGCTAAATAGATGAGTTAATTTTATTTTAGCTTAATGATCTGGAGAGTCACAGAAAGCAATGAGATAGTATGAGTGAGAGAGAGTCTTGTTGATAAATATGAATATAACAAGAGCCAAGTGTCTCTAGGCCAATTATCCTTGTTGCAGCCTAAAAATTAAAGAGAATCATTTACATACCTAGAATAACTAATTTTTATAATAATTCTGCAAACAAAGTCAGTATTACTCTCCCTATTTTATGGACGAATCAAAACATTTTACACGTTTGTCAAGGTTGGATAGAAAGTACATGGCAGAACCAGTCATTCATTTTAGAGTTCTGATTTTCAAATCACAGTTTTATCCATTTGTTCATGTACAAAATAATGGAAAAACCTCCTTTGCCATCAGTTTTAAAAATGGTATTATGTAAATTATATCCTGAACCTCCACTCTTACAAAATAAGTCATATCTGCTATAATCACTCATAATGTTAATTCTTAATATTAATATTCTAGCAGGAGTTGACGTATGAAAATTATTTGCATAAAATGAATTCTTTGCACACATATGACACATAAGTCCTTATGATGATTTTATCTTTGAGTGAAGTTCAATTCAACAAACATTTATTAGAGACTGACCCTGCCTGAGGCACTGAACTAGGCTTTGGGGGTAAAAAGAAATCTCTGCCTTCAAGGAGCTTAAGAACTGGTAAACAGAGGTATGTATAGAATTATTTCAAAATTTACATGATAAATTTATTATGCATTTAAAAGAAATAGCAAGTTGTACATAATGGATTTGCAGATTCATGTGCAATCATCTTTTTATATGGAAATACCCCATAATATTGAGTATAAAATGCTTACAAATGAGTATGTTAGAGCATGATTAGATGCATAGGAGGCGATCCATTTCAGTGTTATTTGATGAGAGGAGAGGAAGTATAAAATTAGAATTGAAATCTCTCTTCCCTATTCATCTTTGGCTTGGTTTTAAGCGGTAATAGCATTGTCAAGGGGACATCAACTGACATCTATGTAGAAATAAAAAATAATTACTGGTACTGGGGATACAAATAAGAACTAAGAAGCTCCTCCACTCAAGGAGCTTACTTTCTAATGGGAGAAAAACTACAAGAGAAGCTGGAGAAAGGGATGGGCTTTAAGTGATGTTTTGGAAATGGCCTGGAAATGAGGTGGAGACCTAGATCAGGGCAAATTAGAATGAAAGCAGCATTTAAGTTTCTTGGAGTTGAGGAAGGAGAGAAGAAGGCTGGAAAGCAGATGTGATTGTTTGGAGTGGGAAGAAAATTCTCCATTACAAATTTCCCACTCCACTGGCATGCTGAACTAAATCCCCATCCTGGGGAGATGTAATGGCAAGTAAAGTAGGATCTTTTGCTGTTTCTGTTTTGGTATAATCTGATTGAATCTTGCCTTTATCAACCAAGAGTCTTTACTAGGAATAAAGTATAGAAACAAGAGTTTCTTTAATTAGAAGCAATATATGTATTTGTATTGTTAAAGAAGATCTTCCCCACCCATTAATGGGCCGGTCCATTTTGGAAGAAGGTTTGTGTGTCAGAGGAGTCTCTGGAAAGCTGCTAAGCAACCCCCCAGTTTTGAAAATCCAGATGTTGGTTGCTTCCCTCTGGTAACTATGGTCAGACAGTTGGAAGTCTGTCTGTTGGTTTTTATTTCTCTTCTTGTATTTTTCTCTGTTGCTGAATGATTTATGTGCTTGATTAAAGGAGATTGCTAACCCCTCAAAATTTGCCTTTCCCTTTAGAAATTCAGATCAAAGAACCTGTGATAGCAGGCCCTCCTGTGAACGTTGGGGTGCTTTCTTTTACTGGAGGGCTCATTCAGTACCATAAACCTGAGTTGGTGGAAGTACTTGATGGATCCCTGCCTTATATCAGAGGAGGAGCTGGAGCTAGGTGGAAAAATGGAGTGGTCCAGACACATGCCACATAACAGTTTTTGTTCAATAGGAAAGAGAGATGCAACCCTGCCTGAAAAGCAGGGCTGGGTAGACACATTAATTAGAGGTGAATCTAGAGATAGGAAATAAATGAATTTCCTCTTTCTATTTTAATCTCCAGTCCTTCATTGAAGTGTGTGGTCGTGCAACTTCTGGAACCCATTTTAAACTGGCATAGATATATCTTCCTCAGCTAATTTTAGCAAGGGAGGCAGAATTTTAGCAGCAGGTCTCACCCACTCTGAGTTAATTTCTCACTTAGCACTTGTGCCTGCTAACTGTCTCATGCTTATATGAGAACTTACAGTTTTGCTTTTCAAGAGAAAAGAAGGAGGGAAGGTCTATTGAGAACCAACTCCTGTAGCAGGAAAGGAAATTGTTCCCATGTTCTTGGGGGAGTAGAAGGAGGCATGTCGGGACACATTTGTCAATCTGTGAAAGTTAAAAAAAATAAAAAGAAGACTTCTGCAAAAGGTCTCACTTCCCTGTAGTACTATTTAAAACAAATTGTGTCCTCAAATACTTGATGAGAAAGTATTCCAGTCGCTAACTTTGGTTTGGAGGTGAGGAGAAAAGAAGAATATTTGATTGGGGTCACAGAAAAAAAGCATGTAATTGATTGCAAGCTAGTATAATGAAAGTTGTTTGACAGGTTCAGTTCTGGGTGCCATATTTTAAGATGTGTTTTGTGATAGGTTGGACAGTGGAGCACGAAGGAAAGAACACTGAATTTGGCATCAGAGAAACAGAGTTTTGATCCTGATCCTGCTATTTATTATGGAACTTATTTGTATTATATTATTATTAATAATTATATTATTTATATGGAAAAACACATATCTTCTCGAAGCTCTAGTTTCCTTATCTGTAAAATGAGGGAGACTAGACTTCAGATCATCCCTAAGATCTCTTTCAGCTCTAAATCAATGATCCTACAATCCTTAGTCATGAAATGTCTAGAGGAAAGTAATTGAGATCATCTGGAAAGCAAAAGACTGACATTAAATCCAAAAGTCAGAGTCTTTATTTTATGTAAGAGGAAACTGAGGGCTAGAAAAGTAAAATAGAAGATGAGGTGACTGCAAGTGGATGAGATTAAAAGTACACATGAATTCCTGACCAACTGAGTACCATAAGATGAGATAAATCTCCTCAGTAGAGGAAGAAGAGAAAGATGTAGTTATGAGATGGAAGGGCATGGATTAGGTCATAGGTGTCATGCTAGAAAAGGGTCATATACTATGGGGAAAAAAAGGTCACAAACCTACATAGGAGGATACTTGTGGCCTCCTCTGACAACTGTGGGCTCCCCATGGCAATTGGAATGAGAAGTGGTCATCTACTTCCCTTTCCCTCCTGAAGCAAAGGCCTGTCTCTATGACAATGAATTCAGTGGAGTGATTTTTCAAAAATTTTATCTTGCTTTTACTTTATATTTAAGTTTTTTTATTATAAAATTGTGATCAATTCTTTTTTACCTTTGGGTGTGTTCAATTTCCTTTATGTTTTAAAAAATTTCATTTATTTTCTTCTGAACTTAAGAAATTCTTAATTTTAATTTGAAGTTAAGAAAAACTTTTTTAAAAAATGGTAACTGGAGGAAACTGAGAAAATTAGAAATCATAAATAATATGGATTAGTTGAAAGAACTAGGGAATGTTTAGGTTGGAGAAGAGAAGACAAAGTCTGGAAGCAATAGTTATTTTCAAATATTTGAAGTCTGTCAGGTGCAAGAAGGATTAGATATGTCCTTTATGACCCAGAAAGCCACACTTGGAGTAATCAGTGGAAGTCACAGGAAGGCAAATTTCAATTGAAGGACAGAAACAGGCTATTTTTCTCTTCCTTTCTTTCTTTCTTCCTTCCTTCCTCCTTTCTCTTTTTCTTTCTTCCTTTCTTCTCTTTGTCTAGATTGTTCTTTACTTCTGTGAATTTGCATTCCCAATCAATTGTTTTTTGCTTCTTTGGTGAAAATTTCCATCATAGATTCAAGTTCGTCTATTCCACCAATTATTTTTGCTTTGCAAGCCATAAATTCTGCTCTCAAAATTCTTTTCTCTTTTAAATTACTCAGAAGCAGATTGTTGTGGTTTCATGTTCTTCTCAAATTCAATTGATGCCTGAACTAATTTACCAAATCTGGAGATCATATATACATCTGCTGTTGATATTTTCTGTTAATTCATCTGCTTATGTTCAAGGTCTTTGAGTTTTCTTTTTCCTGAGATCTTTAGTAATTTCAGTCTTCATTCCCCCTTACTTTCTCCTGTTGCTCACTTTTCAACTCCCTCTCCTTGATTGGGGTTTTCTAGTGTGCAGAATCTCCCAGCATCTCAGTCTTCTCCCACACTGGACAGTTCTTGCTTTACCAGCCTAGGTCTCTGTCCCAAGTGATTTTTGGGTGGACAGAACTAGTTCCAGCTGGATACTGGGCTCTTTCCACCAGGTTTAGTGGAGTACTGATAGCCTTCCACCCACCACCATTTGTGCTTTCCCCGCTTTAATCCCCAATGGCAGGATACAGTCACACTGTTCTACCCTGCTCCCTCTGTTCTTCAGTTTTCTTCTCTGGTATCAGTCATTCAGAATGTTACCACACTGCCACTATAAGGTTAATTTTTGTAATTTGAGTATATAATTTGTAATATGAGTCTCTCAGGCTTCAGGAAGAGGGTTAGGTGGTTGAGTATGGGCTTGAGCTCTATTTCAGTGTCAGATACATGAACTGTCATTTTTTTCTTTTCCTCTATTCTCCTGCAGAGAACTTTTCAGCAAAGAACACTGCTGTGCTGCTAGTTATCACCACCCCAGCAAACTTCTGCAGCATGAAGCCAGGATCTTCATGGCTCTGGAAAGAGCAAAGAACTACTGGGTTATGGGATTGAGTTTTGCTGCACGATTGTGGGTCAGGCACCTCAGCTAGCTAGTACAGTTTGCTGCCAGTAGCTTGGTAGGTGGTAGGGGAGGGTGTGCTACGTGAGCTTAGTGTAGGTTCATTTTGTTTAGACCTTCTTTTGGGTTCTGAGTGACCTAGAGAGTGAAGACAGCTGAGGTTGCTTTACTTTTAGTATATAATTTCTTTTTTTTGAGAGGTTTGAGAGATTGTTTGGATAAAAAAATACAGTATTCTATCTTTGTTGGCCATGTGACCCAGAAGAGGTATTAGCTTTTAACACAGTCACAGGACATTCATGGTTCTCATTGAATTTGTGGTTAACTTAAATTTTTAGGCCATTTCTCATCTCTCCCTATACTCCAATAAACTGCTGACAAGTCCAGTTTCTCTCACTCTATATTTGTATAAGTTTTTTTTCTTTAAATATTGTTCCCCTATCTCACCCAGGCTGAAAGTTTAGAGGTTACTCAAGAGCCCATGCCACTACTGACTGGCATAATGTCTTTGACCTAGATCTATTTGACAAGATCTGTTTCTGACCTGAGCCAATGTGCTCCTTCATAGTCAACCTTGTCCCCCCCCTCTATTTTCAGGGGCTCATCATACTGATAGACTTAGTTTAGGTATCTTAATGACTCAGCTCACTGTAGCTCAGAACTCCCAACCTCCAGAGCTCTTCAGTCTCATTAACCCTGGCAGTAGGGATTATAAACATATGTCACCATGCCTGGCATAATTGATATTTTTGAATCTCACCCTTCATCCTCACTAATTTAAAATGATTTCATTTCAAACTTCTCTTGAGTATTTTACCTGAAGTAGGTGAGAGTTCTCTGAAAAAGGCTCAAGAGATAACTTTAAACCCAGCTCCAGATTTTTAATCTATGAGATCTCAAAAGTAACTTTAGTGAGGGAAGAGAAACAAAATTCTGCCATATTTCTGTTCACAGAGAAGTTAAGGAAAAACCATGAGGTTTCAACTTTTAAAAAATAGCTTCTAGGGGAAATACATTTTTCCCATATTGACCATTTAATATGTGTTCTAGTGTGGACAGAATGGAAATGAGTATCCTAATAAGAAAGACATCCTTTCTTCTGAGGGAAATGATTAGTTAATTTGTTGATTCAATGACATCCTACTTTTATATAAGTTGTGGAAGGCAGAGAAATAGCAGGTGTGGCCTGTTCTTACCACAGTACTAATGGCATTCACCAAGCCCACCTAGCCCTCACATCCCATCTTACCCTTCCTCAAGTGGTTCCATGATTTCCTTGATGGGGGTACTGCTTTTTATGTTTGCAGATCACAATCTCTTTTCTCTAGGCAAATCCATCTCCATGTTTTTCCTCCATCTAAGATCCACCCACTGGCACTGGACAGGTTTTTAAAATCTGCCTTGTGAAAACTGCCATGAGCTTAATTATATGGCCTAATTTATTATGATGTTTGAGGTGTCTTGTGTTATACAAAACATTAATTAAAAAGTCAAATATCATTTAGCCTCAAGGTAGCCCTGCCATCAAGACACCAGATGAGTGGTTTCATCAGCGCACATGCTATGGCTTTTCCAAAGGCCACAGTATCCCTATTGCTTAGTAGGGGGAGCAGTCTTTTAGAAACTTTTAGATGTATTAGATCAGCAGTGCTCAGGCATTAACCCCAATTCAATAATGACCTTGGGGTATAATAAGGGAATATTACTCTGAAATGTTAAAATTATGATTTCTTCCCCATGTCTGTGATATTTCCTAAATTATAATGCCAATGCATACTTTCATCACACATTTTTAAAAATTATACCAAATAATAGGTAAATTGCTGGTTGGGACTTGGGTTGGGAGAAGATCTGAGCTTCCCTGTGTCCAGAAGGTCACAGCAAGATTGAAAAGAGAGGAAGGGAAGAAAGAAATTGCTCCTACTCTCCATCTTGCCCATCTATGAGATTTTTGTTAGTTGCTAATTCAATCTCTTTCCGGTCTGAACACTTCTACAACACCAGATCTTAATGACAACACTGGTATATCTCAGCTCCAAGAGCCTCTAGTCCTCATTTCTTCTGGTTCTATGAGACTTCTATGCTTTCAGGATCTGTCCCAACTTTCCCTTTCCAGTACCCAATTCCTGGTCCATCATAAGCTCTAGTAGGGCAGCCACCCTTCTGCTGGTAACATGGCTTGGAAAACAATGGCCCAGATTTTCAGGACAAAAGTCTTTAGAGGGCAAAGAGAGGAGGAAACCCAAGGATCTTAAGAAATATAGGGAGGAGATGAAGGGAATAAGCATTTATATAGTACTGACTGTGTACCAGGCACTTTGCTAAGTGCTTTACAAATATCTCATTTGATCACAACGCCATACAAAAATGTTACTATCTTCATTTTATGATTGAGGTCATTAAGGTAATTGAAGTTAAGTTGCCCATAACTATTAAGTGTCGGAGGCAGGATTTGAAGTCAGGTCTTCCTGACTCCAGTGCTCTATCCACTGCACCATCTAGCTGTATGTTATATCTATATCTACATTTACATCTACATCTATATCCACATCTACATCTATATCTACATATATATTTACATCTACATCTATGTCTATGTATTACATCCACATCTACATCTGTATCTATCTCCATATCCACATTCAGATCTATCTCTAAGATCTAGAGATACAGATATATATAGATATGTATACATAGACATACATGTACATGGTATGTATTGTATACATGTTTATATGTACGTACATATACACATATATGTTTATGTGTCTATATGTATATACAGATATAGACACAGTATGCATATATATGTGTATATATACACAGATGTAGGTAAAGATTTAGCCTACTTTTCCCATAGTAATCTCACTTTCCCATTCTGCTTCCTGGAGACATTAGAAAGAAACACTTGCTTCACAAATAATCTCTGCATTATTCTAACCCCAGCAGATTCTGAAATCTATGCAGAGGAATAGGGAGGATGTTTTCTCTAAAGCTGTATATTCCCCCTAGCTTCTAGAAAACTGCTCTCTGCTTAGAAGACATATAATAAATATATGTTGAAACATTTATTGAATCACTGAGCAATGATCACCAAAGACCAACAAGTAATTACAGCTTAGTAGTATTAACCTTTGTATTTTAACCTAATAATTCTTTAAAATTTCTTTAAAATTAAAAAAATGAGGAGCTGCTTAGAGGACCAAAAGAATGTTTAAAACATTTTTTTTAGACTTAGCAATAAAGGAGTAAATGCAAATATAATTTTCAATTTGCTACCTCAACAGATACAATGTTAATATACTGTTAACTCCCAAAGATAAAACTGGTAATCACCTATAGAAACCTTTGTTTTAGCTTATAGTTTATGATGTATTTTCACAAGAATTACCTCATTTGAGCCTCAGCCCATTCTATAAAATAGTCAAAATAAGTATTATCTTCTCATTTTTCAGAGAAAGAAACAGACTAAGAATGTCACTGTGACTTGCTTAAGGCCACAAAGCTAATTACTGGAATAGCCAGGAGGAGTATCCAATTTTATTGACTCTTAGTTTCCACTGCCAAGTCAAATCACCTGGATTTTTTGAAGTACTTATTGTGTATATCTTTGTAGTTTGGTATATATTGGGAATACCAAAAAAAACAAACCAAAACAACAACAACAACCAAAAAACAACAAACCCAGAAAGACAATAACTGTCCTCAAGGAGCTTATATTCTAATGTAGGATGACAACACATAAAAGGAAGCTCAGAAAGCTAGGATGAGGAAGGAATGGTGAAGAAAGACTGGAGAGTGAATGAAGACACAGCTAACCTGCGCATTTTCCTTAAAATGGAAGTTCTGGGAGGAAAGAGTCAATCAGAGGAAGGGACCACAGGGGTAGAGGAGACTTCCAGGGTGAGGGAGGTAGGTAAAGTCTGGTATCTGGAGTGGAACCTAGAGAGAAATAACTGCACTTTTGTGCCTCAGTTATTTTCCTAATCCCTTTAGGTCAATACCAAGGTGACCTCTCATACCCCATTCTCCCTAATTTAAGATGATTATGTTTTTAAATCCCCCTGTTTGACCCTAAGTAGCTGAAAAGAGTTCTCTAGTTGAAGAAGACTGTGAACTCAGTTCCAGATTTTTGTTTGTAAAATCTCAAAAAAACAACCTTAAGGAAGGGAAGGGAATTCGACAAAATCTCTTTTCATAGAGAAATGAGGAAGAAACCAAGGAGATTTTGATAAAAAAAAGTAAAGAGATTCTCAGAGGAAATCAATTTCTTTGTATTGATCACTTATCCTGTTGCTCCAGTTTGGACAGAGATGGAATAAGAGACTTCTAAAAAAAACTGATATCTCTCTCAGAGGGAGCTCTGGAGCTGGGGTCATAGAGTGACTTCTCTGTTGACAGGAAGTGCTCCCAGCAAGCACCTCCATTCCTTATATAGCCATTGAATCCCCACTGAGAGCCACTGGCCCCCTTAAGCTGCATTAAGAAATATTGTGGGATAAATCTGGTTGCTGTGAACTTCAGGACATTTTAATTCTTTATTTCATTGAGCAGTCATAGTTGTGTGTTTTGTTGCTGGGTAAGGCAAATGTTTTTGCCCTTGAGATTTTGATTTGAATGTAAAGACACTCCAAATACAATGGAGATGTATTTTTTGATTTGGGAATTGAAATCCAATTCATTTTTTGAAAAAGCATTTCCCCTCACTTTTAAATCTAGCTATTCACAAGGCAGGTTGAGTCAAGGTGACCTCCAACCTGAGCCAAAATGGGACCTTTCTGACTTTACTGAGCACATACTGTGGGTCTTTAAGAAAAGCTAACAAAATACTAGTCCTTGTTCTGAGGCTGCCTCTTTACTATAATAACTGGCATTTATCTAGCACTGTACCTAGAATATTGTAGGCAATTCTCATAAAACCCTGTGAATTCAGTAATAGAGGTATTAATATCTCTATCTCATTGATAAGAAAACTGAGATTTTGTGAACCTATGCCTTTTCCAAGGTCACTCATCTAATAAGCATCAAAAATAGCATTCAATTGCATCTATCTGACTCCAGAATGAACACGCTATCCATTGTATCCCACTTTCTTTGCTCTGCTTTGGACATTTAGTACAAAAGCATGACAGTTCAGGGACAGAGTGCTCACTTAAAGAGCTGCCATCTTTAAGTATTTTTTCAGGAATGCTTTAATGTGTTATAATGGGAAGCATCACTGGATCTGTGCACATATGTGCAAGTTGGTTTTATCTCTTGCAAGCTGTGTGATGTTAGACTATTTACGTAAACTTTCTGAGCCTTAGTTTCCTCTCATCTATAAAATGGGTTTAATAATATTTTCACTATCTATGTCTAAGGGTTATGGTGAGGAAAGCATTTTATAAATGGGAGTTATTGTTGTGAAGTAGGTTTTTCAAGACTACTGACATTTTCATCCTTGTAGTATACCTTACTTCGCAGTTCACAACTTTTTTCCAAGTTTCTTTTTTAATCATTTTTGTCCATCTGAAGAGTATTAGTTGAAATCTCAGCCTCCCTTACTTATGAATCTCTCATATTATTAGTGATTAGAAGTGTTGAATGGAAAAATCTTCATTTGGATTTTCTCCCTGATTATCGAAGCAGAACTGAGGACAAAGAGATGCATTTCATTATAAATGCATCAAGGTAGCAACACATTGACAAGCTGATCACTGACAATCAGCAATGGCTTCAAGGTGGGAACAGTTTTAATAGGCAGCTTCCAGACAATTCAAAAAGGTCCACCTTAGCAAAAGAGATTGGGCCCTTGCATCTCAGGTCTTCCCCAAGGTAGCAAGAACGTGCCAAATTACTGGTAAGAGTATGTGACAAAGAGCACTGCGGACTTGGTGTTTTCTTCCCTACCAGATTATTCCCCCAACACTGGTTCATAAACAGGGCTGGGAATAATGGGTCACTGAATCAACATAATTTTCAACAGCAGCATATTTAATATTGTCATTTATAATTTGTGCAATACAGGACTGGCAATTGTTAGGGAAGAGGGGACAATCCTTAAAGTGCATGTATATTTTCCCTTCTTTGCGGGTTATATAATGTGTGCTATTTTTTGCCTGCTGCCCATTCAACACTTAAAGGCTTGCTTAGGCTCCTCCCCACCATGAATGATTGAAGGAAGGAAGGACTGGTACTATGGAGAGAAAGAAATGGAAATGAAGGTGTCTACAAAAGGTTCAAGCTAATGATCTCTCACTCTGCCCTGCAGTCTTCCTCATTGAAAAGTACTATGGAAGAAGAGAGAAGAGAGACAAAGGGAGAGGGAGATGGAGAGAGAGTGTGTGTTTTCTTTAGATACCCTTATTTCTAGCTTCTCAGTCCATCAGGACACTAAATCAGGAGACTCACCCGTCTCCAGGTATTGGATTGAGAGCAGGCAGGAAATATCTGGGCATGTTCTTAGCACAGTGCTTGGCACATAGTAGGCATTTAATAAATATTTACTGATGATGGTGGTGGTGGTGATAATGATGCACTTTATAGACCACTGGGAAGGGAAAATCTAGGCACGCTCTAAGGATTGAACCCTCATTGGCCAGAGCTAGTGAGAGTCATTCCTTCTTGACTGTGGGTCCAACAGTCTACCCCCTATCTTGGAAAGTCACTCATACGGCTTCTGTATCTCTGTTAATTGCTCTTTCTTTTGTACCATAATATGTCTTCAAAACAATTACTCAAATACGTTTAAGAGAATATTGAGAATATAGGCTCACTTTAGCTAAAAATTGTGCACTAATTGTGAAGAATTTTTAACTAGTCATTACAGCTATCCCACATAGGTAATGTGTCATGAACCTTGTTGTCAATACTATATGCTTGAAAATAATAAAATTGCATTTCTTTAAAAATGTTCAAAAATTCAAACTTTTCACCAATTTAGATTGGCCTTCTCTCTATTAACAACAACAACAACAGCTAACATTTAAATAGTGCTTTAAAGTTTGAAAACACTTTGCAAATATTATGTCTTTGATTCTCACAATAAATTTGAAATGTAGGTGCTGTTATCGCCATTTTACATGAGGTAAGTGTTAAGTGACTTGTTCAGAGTCACACAGACAATAAGTGAGGTAGGATTTGAACTCAGGTCTTCCTGATCCCAAGTCTAGCACTTTGTTCACTGAATCACTAACTGCCTCACCTAGTCCATTTCCTTTCTTTGAGCTTCTCTTGCATTTATGAACAGTACCTCTCAGCTTTACAGCATTCTTTAAAGACACTAAGCTTTGGATTTGTAGTCAGAAGACTTGGGTTTGAATTCTGTTTCAGCTACTTGACTCTATTTGATGGGAATACCATGCTAGCATTTTGGGACTCTATTTTCTCATGCATAGAATGAAGAGGCTTGAATTAGTTGATAAGTAAGGTTTCTTCTAGCTCTAGAATTATCCAAAGGACTTGTCTTATGAGTATGTGTCAGTTTTTCCTCCCTGTCTCTAGAATAAGTTCTTGAAAGAGACCCTATGTTATATTTCTTTTGTAGCCCACAAGACACCTAGCATGGCACTGATAATAACAGGTGCTCTCAACCAATGCTTGTTGGTGGGTATCTTAGTCAGAGATCAATGTGACTTTCTTTGAATTTATACTCAGTATTCTTAATCAATTAGCAATCATTTGTTTAGTGCCTACTGTGCTACTCCCTGGAAATAAAGAAACAAAAGCAAAACAGTTACTACCCTCAAGGAAGTTATATGCTAATTGGGGTGACAATATGTGTGTGTGTGTCTGTATGTGTGTACACATTGGTTTAAAGCAAAAACATACGAAAACAAAAATAGGAAATAACTTTAAGCTGCAGACACTGGCAGTTGGAACAAATGGGGTGGGGGAGAGGAAAAGACCAGAAAAGAGCTTCCAGTCTAAGGAGCTCTAGTAAAGTCTTGATGGAAACCAGAGATTCCAAAAGCAAGGATGGATAACCATTATTTTACTGTTTTTTAAAAAAGCTTTATGGAAACGAGTGAAAATGAAAGAGGAGACTAGGTCTTATTTTTAAAAATTTACTGCCAAGCTATCCCTTTTTTTAAATGATTCTTTATCTTTGAGGCAGCTCCACTCTATGTACTGTGACTCCAAGCGCTCCAAGTGCTATTCGTTTTATAAAATATGTGACATGTTTTGGATCAAATAGGAAGTACTCAGCAATCTTTCACCCACTGAGTTTTCTTGCTGTGGATCAGCTGTCCCCTCCTAATAACCACCATTGGAGATCCTTCATAATTATTATAGCCCCCTGCCTCTTCGCTACCAATTACATACAGTACCGGCAACGGGGAACAGTAGCTTTCATCTCAGAAAAAGCAATAGGAGATGCCTCCCCTCCTTTCTCTCCCCTCCGAGATATATGGTGCTTCTGATGCATTAGCACTTCACTGCTCATCAGGTTTACTAATGTGAAACCACAGCGGTACCTTTCTGTTAGGTTCTTTCATCATCAGCCCCACGATGTAATGAATTCACTGGAATATGTGCACCATGACTCTCCAGGGAAATATAATGGGCCTGTTTAAAAATAACCATTCTCTTTCCATGCTGAGTTAGTTCAGTCTCTTTGTAAACATTTGACATTAAAAAGATACTGTTTTAGGGAGGGAGCAGGTCACTGGAAGGAGATGGATTTTCCAAATTCTAGATACAATTTGAATTTTTCTTTTTGGAATTCATTTCTATTCACCTTCCTTTTTTCTAGAAACACCCAATTGACATTGCAATATTGAGGCAATTTTGAATGTGTGTGGCAATCAGGAATATTATAGAAAAGTCTTTCCCTCTATTCTATGTACAATGAGGTACAATGGAAGGAAAGCTGAGTTTGGAGTCAGAGGATCTAAGTTTAAACATCAGTTTGCTACTTCCTGCCTATGAGACCTTGGAAAAGTCACTTTATTTCCATGAATTTCAGTTTACTCACCTGCAAAACAAATAAGTTGGACTCGATGTCCTCTAATGTTGCATGTAGTTTTAAAGCTGTGATCCTATGGATGGAATTATGCATGCAGGAAGGTATTTACTCATGTAGGTAGGGTTTACCTTACCTCATGGTTTCCTTCTTAGTTTTGATCTGACAATCTTTTCTTCAGCTTTCTCATTGAATATATTAAAGGAACTAAAGATCAGAGAGGATATAGTGAAATAAGCGTTGGCCCTGAAGTAAAAGGAGCTAGCTTCAAATTGTCACTACCATGATAAACTCCGTACTTATTTGGTACCAAACATAGAACTGGGACTTTCTTAAAACTTCAATATATCATTGAATACCCTGGTACTGACTTGTATTCATATAATGGTAGTTAAATTTTTTAACTGATGCTATGGTTTTTAACCTTGTTGTCACTTCCCAATTATTTTCTCCCTCTACTCCACTAGAACTCTTCCTTGTAACAAAGAAGTCTAGTGGAAGACCTGCCAAGATGCAGGATAAGGAAGAAGTATATTTCAGCTCCCCTCACAGGATTGTGTTCATCCTTGGTTGCTGAAGAAGACCAAGCCATCAGAGAAATGATGACATGACTTGCACTTGACTTTGGTTTTTTTTTTGCGTGGGAGTCACCAGTCTCACTTCTCCAGAGCCATCTGAATCCAGTGACCAGATATTCATCAGGATGATTGGATACTGGGGTTAGGGTCTAATTAATGGAGTACCACATGGAACTTTCTGGTTTGAAGAATGAAATAGAGCCTACAAGAAATTCCAGGTCTGAGACGTTGTAGTGGGTAATAAAACCAAGTAGCCCCTGTGTGGGAGTGGGTATGAATAATGAGAGTGAATATCAGATTTTGATAGCCCACAATCCAGTTTGAAGCCTATAGTGCAATAACTAGGAAAGGGGTGTTAGACCAAAGAAGAAGCTACAATTAGGTCATTCTGAACCTTCAGGATCTTTCATCTAACAGATGGTGACTGGGGGCAAATCCATAGCTGTATTGCTTAGAGCCAGATCCAGGCCAAGAGCATGCAAAGCTTTAGATTAAGAGGGGAACAATCAGACTTGGACCAGATCAGAAACTAGAAAAAGAATTAACAGCACAGTATAAGAACAAACCTTACCCAAGCAATAGATACTTTGAAAATTAGAATAGACTAAAAAGCTAATGGCTTCATGAAACAAGAAATATTTTTAAGTGAAAAAGTGGAAGAAATATAAGGCATCTCATATCTAAAACGACTGACTATGAAAACATACCAAGGAGAGATCATTTAAAAGTTATTGGACTACTTGAGAACCATAGCAACAACCGCCACAACCTAGACATTACATTTCAAAATATCATAAAAGAAAACTGACCACATTTCTTAGAATCAAAAAGCAAGATGAAAATAGTAAGAATTCACTGTGGGTTCCCTCCTGAAAGAAACCCCAAAATGGAAATGAGAGTTCTCAGGGGTATTATAGCCAAAGCTTCCAGGTCATATATATGTATATATATATATACATATTCATATAAATATATTTATATATATACATACACATACATGCATATATATATACACATATATAAGCTATAGTCAAGAACACAGAAGATTTTTTATCCACCATATTAAGGACTGGGGAGTTGGAATATGATATTTTAGAAGACAAAAATATACTTTTAATTTGGGGTGGGGGGAAGAGTCTAAAAGAGAGGGAATGAACCTTTAATAAAATAGATCTAAAAGAGAGGGAATGGACCTTTAATAAAATAGATGACTTTTTAGGCATTCCTGTTAAAAGACCAGAAATTTTGAAATACAAACACAAGAGTCAAGAGAAACATAAAAAAAGTAAGTGTGAGAGAGAGCAATCACAAGGAGCTAGATAAGAATGAAGTATTAGTCATAAAATCATTGGAGGTCATTGAAAGAGTTATATTAAACAGAGGGTCCCTTGGAGCGATTTTGTTATCGTTTGATGATCTTAAAAGAAATAAAGGAGGGGTATAAGGAAGATGCTAGAGGAAAAAGAGAGAGGAAAGGTGGGGGAAATTATGTCACATAACTGAGGTGCAGAAGGAGAAGACTATACAAATCAGGAGAATGGAGGATCTTGAAGGTCATTTTCATCCAAACTGGTCAAAGGAGTAAGAAGAATTATAGACACAATTGGTGCAGAAATACAGGTCACTCAACAGGACACAGGGAGCAGAATGAAAGAGTGGAAAGAACTCTCTCTGCCAAATTGCCACCTCCTCTGCTGGATGGGGAACTAAGAGGTGAAATTACTTTCCTAGGGTCGTACAGTTAATATTGATTTGAATTTAGGTCTTTCTTATACCAAGGACAGCTCTCTGTCTCTGTCTCTCTGTCTCTCTCTGTCTCTCTATCTGTCTCTCTCTCTCTGTCTCTCTCTCTCTCTTCATTATGCTACACTGCCATTATACTATGTTATACTGTAGAAAAAAGATCCTTTTGGCAATCTGATGAAGCCCACAAACCACATCTCAGAATGATATTTTGCTGTCTACATTCACAATTTAAGGAAATGCTAAATTTCAAACAGAGATAAGTAAAAATAAAGATGAATTTTTTTCCCTGGGAAAATTCGCCAACCTCTCCCTTCCCCTCCCCAAAATCTCTCTAGGTCCATGAACCCCAGGTTAAGAACTATCACTGTAGATTAACCTAGAAAGATGGTCTAAATTAGTTAATATTTCTGATCCACCTAAAGATTATTTTTTTCACCTTTTCTCTTTTTTCTTTTCTCATTCTTGTTCTCTTTCTTCTTTTCCTCTTCCTCCTTTCCTTCCTTCTTCTTATTTTTGTTCTTATTTTCTCTCCTCTTCTACCTCTCTTCCCTTTCCTTGTCCCTACTGCTCCCTTACCGTATCTCCACTCTCTACCTCCTTTGCCTATCCTTTCAAATGATCTCTAGGGAAGAAAGAACATATTTTCTAGGTCCTTATTTTAGATCATTGCATTTTTGCTCATTGAAAAACATCTGAGGCCTGACGCATAAGCCCACAGGAATCATAATCAGTCTGTCTTTAATGAATTTATGAGCCAAATACCGAAGGGGATGTGCTTAGTTTGTTACCATACTTGCGTTGTGTATCATTTGCCAAAAGGTTGTAAGAAATGGCTGTTGGTCTCCAGCTTAGGTAATAATATACCAAGCTCTTCAAACTAATATAGATCATTGTAGTTCACACTTGGTGACAGCATGCTGTATTCTGAAGACAACAAAAAAATAAGAATTAGAGAAATGGTTCACTTTAATTGTCAGACAACAGAAGGATAGGGGTCTCCCAACAGCTGGAACCTGCTGCCATGGAAACCTTAATGTTCCATCATCTGAGAGATTAAAAATTGTGACAGTTAATGGATACTACAGTTATTTGCATGTTTCATTAGTTTAAAAAATCATTTTTCTGGGGCCAAGAGACTTGACTTTTTTTGGAGAAACATCACTCTTTATTAAAATTTATCTCAGTAGAATATGGGTTCACTAAAAAGAGAGATGAGATGACGCAGGAATAAATGACCCATTTTGGTATCCGTCCTACCTGTCTTTTCTATGCTTCCCCTGATGATTAGCTGATGAACTGTCATGATAGAATGATTGATTTAGAGTTGAAAGTGACCTTAATGGCCATTTAGTCCAATCCATTAATATTACAGATGAAAATAATGGAAGCCTAGACACATGTTAAGTGTTTAGCTTGAAGTCACACAGCATGTAAGTGATATAGTTAGATTTTGAAATCAGATCCTTTAACTCTAAAGTCAATGTGTTTTCCAGTATGTTCAAGTCTTCACAGTCTTTGCAAAGAAAGTAACAAATAAAAATCTTTAAACTTATCTTGACGCTGTCACCCACTAAGACTATCATCACATTTCTTCCACTTAGTGTTTAGGTTTTAGAAAGAGCAGCCTACACTCACCTCATCCATTTCCTCGCCTCCCACTTCACAGTCGAACAATTTGCTTCTTTGCTTATTGAAATGGTTGTCTCTGTTGAAGACTGAAACTGCTCTGTTGAAACTGTGGTCTCCAAGGTTACCAATGATCTAATTGTGAAATCAAATGACCTTTTACAATGCTCATCCATTTTGATCTTTTTGGAGCATTTAACAATGATTTTGTTGACTTCCTCCTTGATGCTTTCCTCTCTATTGATTTCAATGACCAGGAAATCTTATGTTCTTAAGTTCAGATATGCCTTCTTGGTCTTCTTCAGTGGTTCATCACTCATTTCTTACCTCTTAAGTGTGACTATGCCCAAAGATTACCCCTCTCCTAGTCTCCCTCTATACTCAGTCCTTTCTCTTCCCCTAGAGGACTAGCTTATTTCCTATGATCTCAATTATCACTTTCATTAGATGACTCAGCAGGCTCTATGTTCAATGCCAGACCCTAGCCTGAGTTCAAGTCCTGTGTTTTCAAAGGCATTCTGGGCATTTCTGTCTAAATGTTTTACTGGCACCTGAGACTCAATGTAGCTGAAAGAATCCTGCATCTTCATCTCTAAATCTGTCCTTCCCAAAATAACTATTTTCTATCAGTGGTATGACTTTCTTTCCAGTATCCCAAGTTCAAAATCTCCAAAGAGCTTTCCTCATTATCCATTTGGCCTTATATATGTCAGCTACTTCAATAATGATATCTTGTTGACCCTCATCCTTTGCCTTTTGGAACAAACATCTATATATGTGCTGAGTGATTAGCTTAAAGTCACACAGAACATAAATGGCATTCCTTCTGATATGTTTAAAAATAAGTTTTTATTGATGTATTTTTTTTTACATCACCATAGATTCTCTTAGTATCCTTTGTTCTCCTCACTCTCTTTTTGAAGGTCATCCCTTGTAACACATTTATTTTTAAAAGAAAAAAAATGAAAAAGTCAGCATAACTGATAAATACATAAAAAAGGCAAAAAATGTGTGTAATGTTCAACACTTGTGGACCCCACATCTCTGCAGAGGAGTGAAGCTGTATCTAATCTTTTGTGAATGCTTATTCTTTACAGTTTTGCAACATTCATTTTGATTTTTTGGTGGTTCTTTAGATTTATTCCTGTGTAGTCATTGTATATATTGTTTTCTTGGCCCTGTTTACGTCATTCTGCATCAGCTAATACAGATTTTTCCATGTTTCTCTGCATTTCTCATGTTCATTATTTCTTATATTTATTTAGCTTTTCCCCAACTGAGGAGCATTTACTTTGTTTCCAGTTCTGTGGTATCTCAAAATAATACTTCTATAAATATTTTGGTGCATATGGAGACTTCTTTTGTTAAAATCACTGGTTTCCTTAGACTATTAGCCTAATAATGGAATCTCTTGGTCAAAGGGTTTAGATATATTTTAATCACTTTATTTACATAATTCCACATGCTATCTAGCAAGATTTGATTTACAGCTCTACCAACAATGTATTAGTGTGCCTATGCTCTTAGAACTAACATTAATAATTCTCATCTTTTGTCATTTTTGTCAATTTTCAGAGTGTGAGGTGAAACTTCAAGGTTGTTTTGATTTATACTCATTGATTTATATATTATCATTAGTTATTTGGAACATTCTTTCATGTGGTTTTTAATAGTTTTATTTTTTTCTTTAGAGAACTGTTTATATTACTTGACTTTTGACCTCTATTGGGAAAAGGTTTTTTGAGGTATACATATATATTCGTCTGAAAAATTTGATAAAAATATTTTTTCTCATTTAACTAGTTCTCTTCTTATTGTAAGTGGATTACGTTTTTTTTTTGGTAAAAAATCACCCAAATTTCATGTAAGTTATCTATTTTATTTTTTTATTCAGTTCTATTCATTATTTGGTTATTAATACATCTTCTACCCATTGCTGTGAAATGAATTTCATTTATTTCTCTTTTAATGATATTATTAGTATGATGTTTGTATTAAAATCATGTATCCATGTAGAATGTGTTGAGGAATGTAATATAAAGTGTTGGCATAAGCTTTAATTTTTGCCAAATGCTTTGTAATTTTTTTTTAGAGTAGTTTATATCAAATAGGGAATTTCTTCCTAAGTAACTTATGTTTCCTGCTTTTTCAAACACTGGGTTATGGAATTTCATTCTTTCTGATACTCTTTTGTCTAGTCTGTTCTATTGATCTGCCTGTCTCTATTTTAATCAATACCAATTGGTTTTGATGACTGCTGTTTTATAATATATGTGAGGTGCAGAAGTAATAGTCTGCCTTCATCTATACCTTTTTCTCTTCATTTCCCCTGATATTCTATATATTTATTTTTCTGAATGAACTTTGTTATCATTTCATAAATCTGATTGCTATAAAATTAAAGCATAAAGCATGTCATTTTTATTATATTGGAATACTCCAGACATGAGCATTGAATATTCCTCCAACATTTAAATTGTTATTTTTTAGATAACTCTGTAATGGATTCCATACAATTCTTTTGTGTGCTGTGGTAGAATGATGTCCTGATACTTTGTGTATTTTGATTTTGTTTGGAATGGGATTTCCATTTTTATTATTTTTTTCTTGAAATTTGTTATTATTTAGAAATGATGCTGGTTTTCGAGGATTTATTTTGTGGTCTACATCTTTGATAAAACTATTGTTTCAATTATTATCTTTGCTGATTCCCTAGGATCTTCCAAGTAAACCATTAAATCACCAACAAATAGAGATAGTTTAAAATCTCCTCTTTACCTCTCTTTATGCTGTTAATTTCTTTCTCTTGTTTCATTCCTATTGCTAGTGTTTCTATAACTATATAAAATAATAATAAAGAGCATGGGCATTGTTGTTTTGTTCTTATATTCAACAAGAGATGTTCTAGTGTATTCCTTTTACTTAAGATGTTTGCTTTTAAATTGATACTTTTTGTGATATTAAAGAAAATCCTTCTATGCCTATACTTTATAGGTTTTTTAGCATAAATTAGTGTTGTACTTGATAAAGACTTTTTCTGTGTCTATTGAAATAATCAAGTGGTTTGGAATGTTTTTATTTTTAATACAATTAATTATGTTGATTGTTTCCCTAATGTACGTCCCTAGAATAAATCTAACTTGGATATAATGAATCATTTCTTGGATGAATTGCTGTCATCTTTTTCATAGGATTTTATTTAAAAATTTTGAATCAGAACAGCTAAGTACGGCAGTGAATAGAACACTGGCCCTAGAATCAGGAGGATCTGAGTTCAAATCTGACCTCACACACTTGACACTTACTAGCTGTGTCACCCTAGGCAAATAACATAACCTGAATTGCCTTGTTAAAAAAATAATTCAATTGATATTCATTAATGATATTAATTTAGAGCTCTCTTGTGCTTTATCCTTCCTTGACTTAGGTATTAGGAATACATTTGTCTATAACAAGATTCTAGAACAGTGATTTATTTCTCAGTTTATAAGAAAAATTTGTGGAGAATGCTTATTTACTGTTCTTTAAAAGTTTTATGAAATTCTCCAATTTATAATCCAGCAGGACACAGAGTTCTCTTCCTTCTTCTCTTCCCCACTCCCCCCTTAAAAGTTCCATTATAGTGAGTTCTATTCTCTTTTCTGAAATTGGGTTATTTCCATTTTTCTTTATTTTTTAAATTTATTTATTTTAAGTTCTCAATATTCATTTCCACAAAATTTTGAGTTCCAAATTTTCTCCCCTTCTCTCCCCCACCCCAAAATGCCAAGCATTCTAATTATCCTTACCACCAATCTGCCCTCACTTCTAACATACCTCCCTTTCCTTATCCCCATCTTCTTTTTTGTCCTGTAGAGCAAAATAAATTTCTGTACCCCATTACCTGTATTTCATTTCCCAGTTGTATGCAAGAACAATATTCAACAATTGTTCCTAAAACTTTGAGTTCCAACTTCTCCTCCTTCCTGCCTCCCCACTCATCTCCATTGGGAAGGCAAGAAATTCAATATAG
>CM053770.1:361363071-361404132 GCA_028658325.1 Potorous gilbertii | reverse complement strand
CCATTAAATCTTCTTTTCTTCAGGCTAAAAATCCCCAGGTCTGAACATCAAATTTGATAATGTGTGTGAAAGCTTTGTAAGCCGCAAAATCTATGTAAATATTAGAGGTATTACCTGCAGTACTTTAGTCATTCAGAATGACTTGTGGGAAGATCCACATGAGATGCTCAAATGTCTGTTTGGGTGATATTTTAAAGCAATGTCAAAGTAATTCTTTCAGGTACACACAATAAGAGATTAATGCCTAAGAATGAAATAATAATAGCATATCTGTGTGGAGCTTTAAGGTTTACAGTTTTGTGAGATACATGGTACAAGTACTATTACTTTTTTTCTTGCAGATGAGAAAAGTGAGGATGGGGCTGTAGGGTGTGCTGATAAATGTTTCACAAGTGGCTCTCCAAAAAAAGTATGTAGGACACATTTAAGTTTAACCTGCATTGTTAATATTTTCTCCACCATTTTTTAAAATCTAGAAATCAATAAAACAATAAATTAAGTTTTGATTTGTAATTTTTTTTTAATTTCAGAGGTATAAATGCTCTAAGTGAAGATTTTATACTTGCTCTCATCAACTGGCAGGAACTGGCTACAGCACACTCCTAGAAATGATTTATTATGTGTCATACAACTGGAATTTGAACCCAGGGTTCTTAAGGGCTCCAAAGTTTTTGTGCTTTATTGAACCATTCAGTCTCCTGTAGAAATTCTGCCATAGCTCCTCTAATGATTGGATTACTATAACTTGCATATAGTGTACTCTGTGCTCAAGTTGATACAATTTAAAAAATTAAAAGTTTAATTTGTAATATTAACATTTTCTCAATCTCATCCTTTAAAAAAATATGTTGTAGTTTTCCCAATTGTACATTAAAACAATTTGTTAACATTTTTTTTTTAAGTTTTGAGTTCCAACTTCTGTCCCTTCTTTCTATGTCCTCTCCCTCATATCTGACACAGTAAGCACTCAGATATAGGTTATACATAGGCAATTATGTAAAACATTTCCATATTAATCATTTTGTATAAGAAGATTTGAATAAAAGTAAAAAAGAAAGTGAAAAGTATCGGGCTTCAGTCTGCTTTCAAACAATGTCACTTCTTTCTCTGGAGATGGATAGTAAGTTTCATCATTACTCCTTTGGGGTTGTCTTGGATCATTGTATTGCATTCAAAATTCTTCATTGTACAATATTGCTGTAACTGTGTACAACATTCATTCTCCTGGTTCTATCTATTTCACTTTGTATCAGTTCATGTAAGTTTTTCCAGGTTTTTCTGAGATCATCCTGTTTGTTATTTCTCACAGCATAATAATATCCCATCACAATCATATATCAGAGTTTGTTTAGTCATTCCCCAATTGATGACAATTTGTTTCTTTAAAGGGTAAAATATTCTCTTTTCCCATTGTAATGACATCATTTACTCTTGCCACGCTAAATGTAGAAGCCCTGGGAAAGCCTAAATCTTCTGAGTCACCCTGTCAAACTAAGGTCTGCAGTAGGAAGGGGGAAACACCAAGGGAGTTTCACTATTATCTAGCTAGTCAATTTCCTAGACCCCAAACATGACTGACCATAATATTACCATCTTGACTCCCTGCTCCCTCTCTCAGTCTGGTTCTGTTGACCAATGTGAGAACCCCATAAAATCCACTAGGCTTTACTGGTTTTGATGTCCTATTCAACTAGGGACTCCAGAGGATCTGAATGAGTTCCAACCTCCCTGACTACCCCCCTCATATTATGAATATTTCTGGTTTGCTCTGCTATCTCTGTTGACTCCCATTTTATTCAAGATTCCTCTTGTGTTGTCTGCTTCTCCTTGTACTGTATCTTGGAATCCTGAACTCACACTATATTAACACATACACCCATGCACATTTCTAACTTGTTTGGAAAAGCTTTGTTTCATGGGTAGAAAATTCAACTCCAGAATGTTTCTGTTGTGATATATTGGAGAAGACAGTGGAGTAGGAGTCTAGATACCTGAAATGGTAGGAATGACATTTCTTTTGCAGAAACTGGTCTGGTTTCTCATTCTGTCCTTGGGATTTGATAGGTCTAGAGAACTAGGGCTTGAACCACTGCCATGACTTCCTTATTGCCCAAGGCATAAAGAGCTCAGCCTATAAGAGACAGAGTTGATATTCTGGTGATCTGGCAGAATTCTACAGCAAATACAGAGATGGAGAAGATCGTTACTTATTTTCAGTAAATTGCGTCATTTTAAACTTATTTTAAGTGATTACATATTTTAAAAATTGAATTTTAAGGTCCATGAGTGTTTCATTTGAATTTCAATCCTGAATTACTGAACTGACCTGATCTTAGCCTACTTCAGAACATTTGGTAAAACTGGGGGTATTGGATCATGATGATTTTATGACTGATTTCATGATATAAGGAGAGGGAAGAAGGCTGTGGGAAGGACAAGGAACCTCAGGTGTTTAACAGAGAGTGTCAGAGGTGACCAGTAGCTGGAGTATTCTTAAACTTCTTATTACATAGGTATGATAAGGAGAGGAATCCCACTGACCTTGTAAAATTAGTCTGATAGGTGCTTAAGCATCAATCAGTCAATCAATAAGCATTTATTAAATACCTACTAAGTACCAGGCATCATGCTAAGTGCTAGGGATACAAAAAGAGGCAAAAAACAGTCCTTGCCCTCAAGGAGTAGTCTAATGGGGGAGACAACATGCAAACAAATTTATATCACGCAAGCTATATACAGAATAAATAGGAAATAATGAGAAGAGGGGAGACACTAGAATTAAAAAGGGTCGAGAAAGACTTCCCATAGATGAGATTTTTCACTTGGGACTTAAAAGTACAGAAGTAAAATATATTGCAAAAAGATAGTATTCCCTGGCTCTTAGTAATGGTTTTAGAAAAATCTGCTTTGCCAGCACAAGGAAAATAAATTATCTTTACGTATTCAGCAGTTAGAGACAGGCATACATGCACTTTTGGTTTTTAAGGATTGTGCCTCTAAGCAGAAAATTTGTCATGTCATCTGTGCCTCTATCTAAGTTATTTGGTAAAAAATGTTAAACAGCACATTGATAAACTTAGATCTCTGGGGTAAACCTTGGCAAAATTGACATCATTAACAGTTATTCTTTGTGTCAAGCCATCCTGTTAGTTCTGAATCCATCTACAATCTTCCTTCACCTTAGGAGCATAACTGTTTCTTCAAAAAACCTAAAAAAACCCAAAACAACTCAACAGCAAACCACACACACACACACACACACACACACACACACACACACACACGCACGCACACATGCACACACATCTGGTAGCTTAATTCTTTAGAATTAAAAATGTAATGGCCATTAATTTAATTGGAACAAATGTTTATGTGTTCCTAAGCCTCCAAATGAATGCCCATTGATATTCAAATGTTTATGTAATTAACTCTTTAATGAAAAACAAAACAAAAATGAAAAAATCAGTAAAAACTTCAAAAATGATAACACATTAACCAGGGAAGTTGACATTGTGAGGAAACTAATGGAAAGTTACTTGAACACTTTGATCATTTTAAGGGACATTATGCATGAGATTACCACTTCAAACTAGCAAAACCCAAGTACTCTCAGAAGAGAACTTTATGTAATATTCACTAAGTATACAATTGCTGAGATGACCTCATAATGGTTCTCATTTTGTGGTGCTCAGCTGCTTGCAGGGTACAAAAAGACCAGATGGATCTTTGTAAATGCAAAGAAATGCCTTGTAAACCAAAGGAGGAATATTAAATGAAATTCCTTATAAAGTTGAATTCTAATTACACAAATAGTCACATCTCTGAATATGACTATAATTATATTGTCATTTATTTTGCATCTTAGCCAGAATAGATGAAATACTTTTATCAAAAGCTTTGCCAAAACCTAGGCAAACTTTCCCACAGCATTCTCGTCAACTACTAGCTTAGTTAACATGTTAAAAAAAATAAGGTTAGGCAGTCAGAAAGCATGTATTAGGCAGTTAGTATGTACTAGGCACTATAGTAAAGGCTGAGGATACAAGGAAAGACGAAAGTGATCTCTTCCTTTAAGGAGCTCCCATCCTATTGAGGTAGACATCATATAAATATCTAACTATGTAAAAGACATATAGAGTACAGGGAAGATGGGAAACTAAGAGATGGAGATGAATTCTAGGCCTGAGTGACAGTCAACCTGAAGGCACAGGGATGAAGGAGACAGTTTAGTGTTTGATAAAACAGCTGGATTGTCAAGTAGGTAGAAATAGAACTAGGCTTATTTCTAAAGATGATTGGGGGAAAAGAACTTATGTGTTCTAAACTGTTTATAGCAGCTGTCTTTGTGATGGCAAGGAATTAGAAATTGCACTGATGTTCATCAATTAGGGAATGGCTGAACAAGTTGTGGTATATGATTCTGATAGAATACTACAGTGCTATGAGAAATGATGAGCTCAGTGATCTTAGAAAAGTATAGAAAGACTTGCCTAAAATAATGAAGAATGAAATGACCAGATGCAAGAGAACACTGTAAACAGTAACAGCAATATTGTTTTAAGAACACCTTTGAGCAAATAAGTAATTTTGACTCATAAATACACAAATTAGCTATAAAGGACATAAGAAGAAAGATGTTACATGCAGTGAGAGAAAGAACTGATAAATAGAAGTTTGTGTAGAATAATTTTGCACATACATTATATATATGTGTGTGTATATGTATATACACACACATACCTATTTGTGTCTAATGCTAGCAATCTGTAGGGGAGAGAAGAGGAGGGAAGGAAAAAAAAAGAAAAATAAGAAATTTACATGATAACTTTACTACATATTTAAAAGGAATAGTAAATCGTACATAATAGATTGTAGTTTCATGTGCGATCATTTTTTATTATACTGTGTTATGGAAATGTTTGTTTTATTCCATAAATTAATAAAATAAGTAAATGTAAGATAAAAAAAGAAGGAAAGTAAGGTAAAAGAAACTTGAAAAAGTAGGAAGGGGGAGGTTAGGAAAAACTTTATATTCCCAAAATAGAATTGTGTATTTGCTCCTAGAGGTAATTGTGAACAGCTGGAGCTCATTGAGCAGGAAGGTGATATGGTTATACCTACTACTCATTGGAAAAATGATGACAACTGAGAAAAAAATCGATTGGTGTGAGGAGAGACTTGAAGCAAGTAGACCAACCAGAAGCTATTTCAATAGTCAATCCAGGCCTGAGATAATGAAGGCCTGACCCGGAATGATGACAGAGGAGAGAAAAGGACATATATGAGAAGTATTGCAAAAGTAGACAGATTGGATGTGAGATTGAGGAAGAGTGAGGAGTTGAGGATAGTTTCTTATGATCTATTCCTGATAAAACCATGCTGGCTCTATGCAATCTCTGCTTCTCTTTCTAGATGTTTGGTTACCAGTTCTTTAATGACCCATTCTGTTCCTTCTCCCACCCCCTTAAAAAAATTGGGCCAACATTAACCTTGTCCAATCTTCATGGTCCTCTCTCGTTTTCCAGTGCCTTTCAAAGACCACTGGTAGCGGATCAACAATTACATCTACCGCTTTTTTTTTCTGTACCTAAGTACCTTCAGTACCTTGTAAACAGAGTAGGATTATTAAATGAAATTCCTTATAAAGCTGAATTTTAATATCACGAATGGTCATTGTCTGGATATGACTGTAATTATAATATCATTTCTTCCACATCTTGACAAGACTAGCATGAAATATTTTATCAAAAGTCTTGCCACAATCTAAGTAAACTTTTCCCACATCATTATTTTCAACTACTAGTTTAATAATCTTGTCAAAAAAGGAAATAAAGTTAGGTAGTCATAAAGCATGTATTTCACCTGACCTGCTGACTGGAGCTCATCAAGGCTAATAGGATATTCTTTTATTCTTACTTATCTTGGCTAGCCAATTGGTTCATCATTTTAGTTTCTCATTTCCAGTGCTAAGGTTGGCAGAGAAAAAAGATGAAAAATAAGAACCATTCAATTTTGTCCATTCTTTGTTTTGAGTAGTCAATAGGCATTTATGAAGCATGTACTACATATCAGGCACTGTGCTAAATATTGTGCATAGTCCCATGCATCCCAATCAAAAGTTAGGTCACTTTTTTGAGCATTCTTTTTCTCCTCTACAATTAAAAACTGTTTTTTCCCCTCTTGTCCTTAGCTTACTTCACCAATTTTACTTTGTGCTAAGCGTTAGCACCCCTGACATTGCATCATGCATTAGCTCCTTGAGGGCAGGAACTGTCTTTTGCCTTTTTTTTTTTGTTTCATTCCCCTTGCTTAGCATTTTCTGTGCTGTGAGGAGCTTGTGGGTGTAATGATAAGGAGGAACACAAGCGCTCAAGGATCCTAAATCCGGCAGTTTAGTACTCCAGTTCCAAGGGTAATCTCAGGTGGCGGCTTGGGATGTGTATCCCAGAACTTTGACTCTCTATCCTTATATCTCATTATTGTTTCTGGACAGATTCACAGGGACATAGTGGGAGGAGGACCTTTAATGCACTCAGATAGCTGATGGCCCAACCATGACTCCCCCTTATTGACCACAAGGGCATCATGATTGGGAGAGCCTTGCATACATTGCATACCTGGTCTAAATGAATTTGGCTAAACTAATTATTGGGTTAATTGGAATTTCCTGGTACATAGATGAGTTCATCAGTGGTCAAGTATGAAATTTTTTCTGTTTGATCGGGTCTATTAATAGGCCAATACTCAAATGTACATTTAAATAAACATATATGTATATGTGTAAGACAGATAAACACAGGACATAGGAGGGCCGCTAGCACAGGTTCACTGTTAATTTGGTCAAACAGGAAAGACACCAAGAAGGGGTTCATAATCTTACTTTATTCTAATCTAGTTTACTCAGAAGAGGTTGCTGATAATGAGAGCAAAAACTCTATAGTTTTCCCTAATCACCCTTCTCACAGGGGCCAGCAAGAAGTGGTCAAATGATGGGGTCAAATGAGACAGGTACAACTTGTGCTTCCCCTAAATCCTCTCAAGCCTCAATGGGGGCCAGTTGAGGCACACACAGTATTTGTGTATTCAACCCTAAGCATTCCCCATTCACCACCTAGTTTCCACCTGTTTTATAAGCCAACAAGCAAAGAAGGCATACTGCCATCAATAGCCTCACAAGTTTATATCACCTCATCCCTCTATCTCACTGTGAAGCTGCAGTGGATGTTTATATTATTTACCATTATATAACTCTGTGCAATTGTGGTGGAGTTGTTTTGAAGCAAAACTGTGGGATCTCCTATCTAGGACCTGGGAACAGGAGATTGTTATGGCTATGGATCCTAGGAAGCTGAACTCTAAGAAACAATAACAAAAATTCACTTTACACACACTAAAATCCACCTTACACTAAAATTCACCTTACATACAATATGTGCACACATATATATGTGTGTGTATATATGCACATTAATGATAGATAATGATAGATATAAATTACGTCTACATGTCTCTCAATATGTGCATGCATACATGTAGTATATGGCAGTTGGTGAGTTCCCTGAGCATCCATGTCAATTTCTTCATACAAATTTCACTTTCCTCCTTCTTAGAATTTTTACCCTTTTTGTTTTCAGAATTTCTTTCTAATAAATTTCCCAATCCTTCTGGGCTGAGTTTTAGTCTTTGGAAACTTTTGAACCTTTTGAAGTCCACTTACCAACCTCATTTCCTCAAGATTTTGTTCTATGATAGAAATGGATAAATTTATGCAAACTAAGGTGTTGAGGGTTACTGCTGGCTTAATAGAGTTCTGGGTTTGGAGTCAGAAGACTTGTGTTTAAATATTGACCAAGATATTTGTTAGTTGTTTAATTTGGCATGTATCTCCTTTCTTTTCTGGATCTTACCTGTAAAATGACTAGATTAGATATAGAGTCTCCTTCAGGTCAAATGCTATGATTTTGTGAGTCATTCGTTCAATCAACTTTTGTTTTTAAATACAGGAGTTCTTCTGAGTATCTCCTACATTTGAATAGCTATCTCCCATGCCAGGGGGAAGAGAGTGGTGCTGGGAGTTATTGAGTATCCAATTCATACAATATAGGTTGTTCCTATTTTCTTAACATTAAGGTCAGCCTCATCCATCACACAGAGGAATAGAAATGCCCACTGGTGATGAGATGTCTACTAGGAAGTTGAAATTGCTCCATGCTGATCTAATTGGACATCTGTTTCTTCAAGTCCCTGATGTACTTTTATTCTCTCTTCCACAAGCGTGTCTTGAGTAAAATAATTTGCAAGTCTAATTGTGAAATGCTGAAACCCCTCTTGTTTTCTCATATCAAGTGAGATATGATCATTGTATTTCTCTAGTCATTGTAATTAGCTTTAGCTATTTTGAAGCAGCAGCTGGCACTCAGCAAGCTTCTGTTCTCAAATCACTTTCCTTTGATAGGGCCATTAATAATTTGCCTAAAAAGGAAGCAGATCCCCTGAAGACCTTGTTATTGCTCTGGGGTTTTGCAGGGAGAGTAGCATGGATATTTCTCCTCCTAGCTCTTGCAATTAAACATCTTGCCAGTTCATTTTGTGGTATTGGTTTCAGGCTTGGTTTTGATGTTTTCTCAATGTCATTGCTGCTCAGCCCACTTAGAAAACAAATAATTATCATCAACAACAAAAGAAATCCATATAATTTTCCTATTCATCTCTTACTTAGAAGTGCTTAACTGTCATCTGAATTAAACTCAGTGGAGAACCAATCAGTGTCTCAGAATAAAGAACTGACTTGTTGGAAATAACTATCCCTTTGAGGGTTATGAGGGTTTCCAGAAAGGGAATATTTATTTTCATAGCTAACTTTTTGCTGATTAAATTCAGTATAGTTGTCTAAAGCACTGAAAAAGATACAAAATAAATAAGACTTAGAATCATAGATCAAGCCTAGAAAGATCCTTAGAAATTATCTAGTACATGCTCCTTATTTTACAGACAAGGAAACTGAAACCAACAGAGGTTGAGTACCTAGCTGAGACTAACTTTTTAACTCCATATTTCTCATATTTTCTACTGTACCCTTCTGTCCCTCGAGCAACATGAGAAAGATTGCATATTCTCTCCACATTTCCAAGATTTCCATCTTTAGTTAATGTTGGTGCTTTGGACCTTCATCATAGGTCCCCTTCAACCTCCACACAATTCTGGGAGCTTTCATTACTTCTGAGGTTTGACAAACTGTTTGCTGTCGGCATCTATTGAAATCCACAGCTCCCCATACCAAGGAATCTCAATGTCATTTCAGACTAAACAGCATCCAAATCTAAAAGGCACAGATAAGTGACTCTCCCTTTCCTGCCACCTTCACTGCAGTTATCTATGTTCTTCTCACCTACCCACGTTATTTCTCCTCCTTTTTCAAAGAAAAAAATTATTCCTCCTCTTAGTTTTGACCTTAAATCACTTTACCACTCCTAGTTGTTCAGATCTATATCTGGTCACTGGACCCAGGTGACTCAGGAGGAGAAAGTGAGGCTAGTGACTTTGCACAATCCTCCCTCACTCAAGTCCAATTCTCTTGCAATTCATAGCATCATCTTCCTGATGTCATGGCCCTCTTTGAGAATACAGGACAAATTACAACCTGTGAGTAGCCTGAACTGCCAGCTGGGGACCCAACTGGCCAGTCTTAGTTGGGCAGCTGAGCTCCTCCTCTCCTCTCCTCTCCCTACATTGGATATTATGCCTTTACCTGAGTATGTTCTATCCAAAGGAAGGTAAATTTTGAAGGCTGAAAATTATGTAGATATCTTGGGGTTTACTGGCTAGATATCTTTCTTAAAACTCATGCCATAAACCCAATTTACTCTGGTTCTCACTGAGCAGGTAACAATGGATCCATGCCCAGGTACTTAATACTTATTTTTGGGCCCCAATGGCTCAGAGTGAATGCAACTAGTAGTTGTATCCCTTTTGGCCAAAAACCCTGAGAATCTCCCCCCTACCAGTGTGATTTTTATGGTTATTATTCTTAAAGAGGCCATCACTTGGCTCACTTCTTCTATAACCCTAATCACTAAATGTGCACTGCCTTAGTCAAAGGGTCTCCAAAAGACCTTAGCTTAAAAGATTAAGATATACCACTACATTCTGGGCCATCTTCAGTTGTTCTGATCTATATCTGGCCCCTGGATCCAGATGGCTTAGGAGGAGAAAGTGAGGCTGGTGACTTTGCACAACCCTCCCTCACTCAACTCCAATTTGCTTGCAAGTCTTGGCATTATCTTTGTGAGGTCCTGGTCCTCTTTGAGAATGAAGGACAAACCACACAACCTTGATTTCCAAGTCTGCAACTTCTACTTTGATTTTATTTTCTTCCTATTACAACATTGGCCCTTGTGATAGGACTAATACCTATCAGAGTTCTTTTCTCCTCCCACAACAGGAATTAGTTTTCCTTAAAGGTTGACAAGACCTAATTGGTTCCTGCTTTTCTTGATCCTACTCACTAGTCATCTAAGGACATAAAAAAATAACATCCATGTGGAGTTGGGGCCCCTCAGACTTAATGGATGTCACCACTGTAGCCTGACCAGATGACCAGACACTATTCTCTATGGAGAAGACAGAAGTTATAGCTATAAGAAGCTAAGTACCACTGAATCTTGTTACATGTTCTTAATATGTTAGGGCAAAGTAAACCTTTTGTTAGTTATTCAAAGATTTATAAGTATCTCATTTCCACTTAAATGTCCCTTGGGCATCTCAAATTAAAAATGTCTACAATATATCTTATTATATTATTCCTCCAAATGCTTCTCCTATCTTGAAATTTGCTTATTTTATTGGTGGTATCAACATATTTCCAGTCACCCTAATTTTAAAAACATGGAGTCATCCTTGACTCTTCACTCAATCTCATCCTCCCCATTATCTATATCCAATCAGGTACACAAATTTTATCAATTCCAGAAGATATTTAATATTTATTTCCTTTCCACTTTTACCCTCCCAACCCATTAATGAAGGCTCATATAATATCTCTCCTGAAATATTACAGTAGTTCCTTTATTGGTCTCTTTGTTTTCAATCTCTCACCTCTCCAAAAAATCCTTCATATAACTGCCAGAATAATCTCTCTAGGACATAAATCTGAAAGTGTCATTTCCTGTTCAAGAATATTCAGTGCTACTGGGTCTGTATCCCAAAGAGACTGATTTAAAAAAAGGAAAATGTTTTATGTGTACAAAAATATTTATAGCAGCTCTTTTTGTGGTGATAAAGAGTTGGAAATTGAGGGGATGTCCATCAATTGGGGAATGGTTGAACACATTGTGGTATATGATTGTAATGGAATACTACTGTACTATAAGAAATGATGAGCAGACTGATTCCAGAAAAACCTGGAAAGTCTTACAAGAACTGGTGCAAAGTGAAGTGAGCAGAACCAGAACACTGACCTATAATATTGCAACAATGATCCATGTGAATGACTTAGCTATTCTTGGCGATACAATGATTTTTGTGTCTATCATGTTTAACTTTTCTAAACTTTTTTTAATTTTATTTTTTTATTATTTATAATTAAAAATTTTCTTTCTTTGTTGTTGATAATGTTTTGTTTTCTAAGTAGGCTAGGCACCAACAACATTGAGAAAGCATCAACATCGAGCCTGAAACCATTACCATAAAATGAACAGGCAAGATGTTTAATTTTTTTAATTTTAATTTTTAAATGATTTTCTAAACTTGTTAAGACAAAATAGACCATATTTATTCATATCCCCTCAGTTCTTTCTCTGAATATGGATAGCATTTTTCGTCATGAGTCCTCTGGAATTATCTATTTTTTGAACTTTTCTAAAATTTTATTCTCCTTCTTAACTTCTTATTTATTTTATTGTTAAATTTATCTGGTTCTTAGAGGGAGAGGTTGAGGCCCCCCACTAGAATAGTTTTACTATCTCTCTGTAATTCACTTAACCTCTCCTCTAAGAATTTGGGTGCAATACAACTTGGTACATACATCTTTAGTATTAATATTACTTCATTGTGTATGGTACCTTTTAGCAATATGTAGTTTCCTTCCTTATCTTTAATTAGATCTATTTTTGTTTTCTCTATGTCTAAGATCAGGATGGCTACCCCTTGTTTTTTTTTTTTTTTACTTCAGCTGAAGTGTAATGTGTTCTGCTCTAGCCTTTTACTTTTACTCTTTGTGTGTCTCTCTGCTTCAAATGTGTTTCTTGTAAACAATATATTGTAGGATTCTGTTTTTAATCTATTCTTCTATCTGCTTCTGTTTTGTGGGAGAGCTCATCCCATTCACATTCACTGTTATGATGACTAACTGTATTTCCTTCCATCCTATATACTTTTTTCTGTTTATGCTTTTTTCTCTCCTTTAACCCTGTTCCTTTTATCCTCCTCTTGAGTGTTGTATTTGAAGGTCAAATTTTCTGTTTAGCTCTGGTCTTTTTATAAGGAAATTTTGAAAGTCCCCTATTTCATTGAATATCCATCTCTTCTCCTGAAAGATTACGCTCAATTTTGCTGGGTTGTATTTTTGGTTGTAACCCAAGCTCCTCTGCCTTTCAGAATATCATTATATTCCAAGCCCTCTTATCCTTTAATATGGAAGCTTCTAAGTTTTATGTAATCCTGACTGTGGTTATTTGATATTTGAATTGTTTCTTTCTGGCTACTTACAGTATTTTCTCCTTGACCAGATAGCTCTGAATTTTGGCTATAATATTCCTTAGAGTTTTCATTTTGGAATTTCTTTCAGGAGAGGATTGGTGGATTCTTTCAATGACTATTTTACCCTCTAGTTAGAGGACATGAGGGCATCTTGATAATTTCTTGAAAGATGCTGTCCATATCTTTCAGTCCACTCAATAATTCTTAAGTTATCTCTCCTGGATCTATTTTCTAGGTCACTTGTTTTTTCCAATGAGATATTTTATATTTTCTTTTATTATTTCATTCTTTTGATTTTGTTTAACTGGTACTTGATGACTTATAGAGTCATTAGTTTCCATTTGCCTAACCCTAATTTTTAAGAAATTATTTTCTTCAGTCAGCTTTTGTACCTTCTTTTCCATTTGGCCAATTCTATTTTAAAGGAATTGTTTTCTTCAGTGGATTTTTTTTCCCATATACCAATCCTATTTTTTAAGGAGTTTTTTCCTTCAGTCAATTTTTGTGCTTCCTTTTCCAAGCTGTTGATTCTTTTTTCATAATTTTACTGCATAACTCTCATTTCTTTTCCCAATTTTTCTTCTACTTTTCTTACTTGATTTTTAAAATCCTTTTTGAGCTCTTCCAAGAGGACTTTTTGGGCTTGACCAATTCATATTCCCTTTTGAGGCTTCACATGTAGGCATTTTTACATTGTTTCTTCTTCTGAGTCTGTGTTTTGATCATTCCTGTCACCATAACAGCTTTCTATGATTGGTGCTCTTTTTTTTTTCTTGTTATTGTTAAACACTGCTCCTGTGGCACAGGGGTCACTGTCCCAAGTTTCTTGTACTGAGGCCAGAGGGGTCTGGTCACTGGTTTTTTGTACCAGGACCTCTGGTGCTGGTAGTTTACCTACTATCCTAGGATGGCCCAGCCTCATTGTGGCTCCTGTGCCCTGGATTTCAGGGCTGGCAGTTTGTCTGCTGCACTGGAACTGAGGGCCTCACAGCTGGCCTGCTTTGCCACTGGCCTGCTGAGCCCAGACTGTGGGGCCTTGATTGCTGCTCTATGCTGTGACTGAAAGTCCCCCACTGGCTTAATTATACCCCATATTGTGCTGGACTGTACTCCCCAAGGGAGACTGACCTTTCCTAAAGTCCTCCTAAGTTAGAAAATTGGGCTAGAAAATTGTTTTGCTCCATCTTTTTGTGGATTCTGTCACTCCAGAATTCTTTCAGTGGATTGATTTAACATTATTTCAGAGGAAAACTGGGGAGAACTCAAGGAACTTCCAAGCTTCTCCTGCCCCTGAAAAAGTTTTATGAGAAAGAAGATCTTATTGATGGTGCCATGTCTTGGGATCATAGACTTAGACCTGGAAGAACTTTAGAGATTCTCTAGACCAACTCCTTCATTTTGTAGATGTGAAAACTGAGATCTAGAGAAATATCACATAAATATTAAATAATTAAAGCAGGCTTTGAACACAGGTCCTTTGACTCCATATCCAGCACTCTGCCTTATGAAAGAGGTGAAAGCAAATGGAATCAAGCAAACAAGTTGAGAGATAACTTTGGCAAAGATTAGGGACACCTCTTTTAATAAGACTTGAAAATAAGACATAGTCTCAGAGGAGTAAAGAAGAGGGGTAAATGAGGAAGTTCATTTTGGATGGTTTTGAATTTATCTTTAATGTTGATGGCAAAGTAAGGGACAGGAATGGTAGAGTTGGGGCCTCGATGCCTTCAAAACAGACATTTTTGAATAGCTGCTTTGGTGAAAGAGAGAAAATGAAAAAGAGAAGAAAGGGAGGAAGGGGTAGGGAGAAAAAGAAGGGGAGGGAGGATGATAAAGGCAGAGAAGAAGAAAGGGAGGAAAGGAGGGAAGAAGAGAGAGAGAAAGGAAGAGAGAAAGAGAGGGAGAGAGGGAGAGAGGGAAAGAGAGACAGAAGTAAGAGACGAAGAAATAATTTCTGCGCAAGGGTGAGGGCCCAGTTGAGGTTAGTTAATAGGACTTTGTAGAGGCCACCGTCATCCTTGTTTCATTATTTCCTTTAGCAGACTTCAATAACAGGGGAGGTGGGCAGTTGTAATTACTAGATGTGGAGATTAGCAGTGCAAAAACGTTAGAAAAGCTAAATCCATTTCTGGATTTCAATCCCCCATTTCCCTCACTATATAGTCTCTGTCTCCATCCCCTCTCCTCTACAATGACTGCTCTAAACCTCTTATTTTCTCAAGGAACTTACACAACCTTGTCCTCCAACTTTCTCAGCAGAAGAATTTACCTGACGCTTCAGTAAAAGAAAATTAATCTATACACTACCAGTTCTGTCTTTCTCCAATTTCATGTATCAAATCACTTGAGCAACAGCCTCCATGCTTATATCCTTTGCCCCAGTCTCTGACTCTTCTTATAAATATCAATTCTGCTTATACCCTTCCCACCTCCTCCGGTAGATTGCCCCCACAATCATTTCCTCTCCATCCCTACTTCTCAAACTCTCTTTATCTAACTGACTCTTTACCTGACATTTATCTAATACTCCAAGATCTCTCCTCTCTTTTGATTCAACTTTACCATTCCCTCAAACTATAATTATTGTATATGTTTTGACTATTTCATAGCTAAATTCCTAGAAAAAAAACAAAAAAGTGTACTTTTATTGTCTTCACTTGCTCATCTACTCATTTCTCAACCTCTTACAATATGAAGCTGTTCTCTCCAAATCAGCAGTGATCTCTCTATTGCTAAATCCACATAGACTCTTCTCAGTCTTCATCCTTTTTAGCATCTCTGTAGTGTTCAGCATTGTTGATCACTGCTCCCGTTTTCTAGAAGTCCACTCCTCACTGGGTTTTTTTGTGACATTGCTCTATTATAATTGTATTTCTACCTGACTACATTTCAGTTAAATCTTCTCTGTCCCCACCATCCCCTACTTATATATATATACCAGGGTTTAGAACTTGGTACTCCCCTATTCTCTTTTCACACACTCTCTCCTTCTCAGTGATCTCCCAGTTGGATAGTTTCAGTTATCAGCTCTGTAAACGATTTCCAGATCTGTGCAACTAAATAATGAATGAATTGCTTCTTTCTTGATCTCTTTTCTTGCATCTCCAATGAGCTGGAGGGGACCATTCATGTGGATGTCCCATAGTTATCTCAAGCACAACATCTCTAAAACTGAATCCAATTTCTTTTCCCCAAAAGCCACCTATCCTTTTAATTTCCCTTTTTTTCTATAAAGGGCATCACAATTCTTTTTTTTTTTAAATTTATAGAATAAAGCAAACATTTTCATAACATAGAACAATAAAAAAGATGATTGCACAAAAAACTACAAATCTATGCACAACTTGCTATCCTTTTAAAATATACAAGATTATCATGTAGATTTTACCTTCTTTTTTCCTTCCCCCTCCCTGCTCTAGAGATAGCTACCATTAGACACAAATAGGTATATATAGATAAAATTATTATAAACATACTTTTATTTATAATCCTTGACTCAGCCTATAGCCTTTACTAATCCAGTTGCTATGTTATTGATTTTACCTCTTCAGTAGCTCTCAGATCTATCCCCTTTTCTCTACACCCATTTGGTGCACTTATAACAGTCACATATTTAATCTCCTTGGATCCAGTCTCTCTCTCCTCCAAAGCATCCTCCACTCAACTGCCAAATTGAAATTCTGAATGTAGGTACCTGGCTAAGTCTCTTCTCTGCTCAAGAAACTTCAGGGACTTCCCAGTGCTTCCAGGATACAATAGAAAGAAAGCCCTCTGTTTGGAATTCAGAACCTTTCATAATCAGGTTCAAGTTCATCTTTCTGGGATCGTTATCTATTATTCCCTAAACGCAAACCAAACTCTTTTACTTGATGTTCCCTTTACCCAATTTCCCATCTCCTGCCTCCATGTCTCTGTACAAACCATTTCCCATGACTGGAATTCTCTCTCCCCTAACTTCTACCTCTTGAAACTCCTAACTTTTTCAGTTTAAGGGTCCCTTCATTCAAGAAGCCTTTCCCAATTAGCCTAGCTGTTATCACCTCTACCCCTACAAAAAATAAAATAAGATCACTATGCTTTAACTTTGTATATATTTTATATTTCTCTGTGAACATTTCATGTTACTTTAGTGATATGGATAGAAAGAGTGCCCTAGGGATTAAGAAGAATGCTAAGGGTTGCTTTTTGAGTACTTTGTGAGATTCCCCTCCTGAGGGAGGGGGGGCTCATTCTGTAGCTCATCCTATAACTTGAGAGCATCCTAAAATCCTTTTTCCCTTATCTTGAAATACCATAAAACTTCTCCTTAACCTGTACCAAAAGAAGTGTTTTTGTCTCCCTTATCCTGCATTCCTCTTGTCCCTAATCTTTAACTCGTGTCTCCCTGCCCTGTCCTTGATCTTTAACGCACCATAAAACCCTAAAAACCTTATTCTGAAACATAAAGAATTCCTGCCTCATCTTATGACATAGAATCCTTTCTTGTCCTGTTCTTAATCTTTAACTTACACTTAAAAAACTCTTTAAAAAAACCCACCAAAACTGAAACCTCTATAAAAACCTAGTTTCCTCCAAATATCAGGACCTGAATTAGCTTTTTGCTAACAAAAAAAAAATGTCTATGTGCTTTTCCTGTAAGTAAAAACTCTGGATGACTAAAGAGAATGTTGTCTAAGTGAATTCTGTCACACTTGAAACCCTCTCTCAATTCTGACCTCAACCCTTGTACAGTGGTTCTTAAACTTTTTGGTCTCAGGACCTCTTTATACTCCTAAACTTTATTGAGCTTCCCTCCCCCCAAAAAGTTTTTGTTTATGTGAATTACATTTATTAATATTCACTCTATTATAAACTAAAATCTTAGTGTTATGAAAGTAGTTTTCACTTCACAGACTCCCAGAAAAGGACTCAGGGAATGCCAGGGGACCATGGACCACACTTTGAGAATTACTACTTATAGTATATACTTATAATAGGAAAAGCAATGATTTAAAAATGTTTTTGAAAGCAATGACTGTCTCTCTTTTGTACGTATATTCTTAGTGTTTAGCATAGCCCAAGCACATAGTATGAGATTAAACAAATGCTTGCTGATTGGTTGAAGAGTGGAACAGAGGGCATTGTTTAAAAGGTTGTCATTTAGAAAGGGAAGAAAGTGACATCAATCAAGGTTGGTGGACTGGAGTATATGGAGAAATTCAGCAATTGAACGTTTGACATAGAACTTGGTGAGGAGAGGTAAGGGAGTGGGAGAAGCAGTTCACAAAAAGGGCCTCAGAGAGCTGAGTGTCTAATATCCTTATTATTTCCTGTGCTTTTTTTCATTTCTGTTCTAGGCATGCAACATCTTACTGTAAATGGCTAAACAGATTTTAAAGTTCTCTTTAAAAGCTATGAGAGCAGTGGACTGGGAAATCTGCAGGACTGGTTCTGCTGGTCAGCAACACATGTGTAGGATTGGTGGGGGGATATGGACAAGTTCTCTGGTCCCTAATTTTCTCTATTATAAAATGAAGGGATTGATTAAAATGTCTTCTATGATCTTTTTGAGTCCTCAAATTCTATGATTCTAAGAATTTCTGAAAAAAAGTAATGGAAACTTTCAAATAGGTTAAACATGGAGGTTAAGGACAATTCCTGATAGAATAACTTCAGTATGTAAATTTAAACAAGACTTTTAATCACCCTCTGTAACTACTACTATTGAGGACATCAGAGACCTTGCAGTTTACTAATAAGAGGCATGTTACAGGCTGTGAAATTTTAATGACCGGGTTTAGCCCTGAAGAAGGTACATGAGAGACCGTATTTTTTTTTTTTAAACAGAGGTAGAGAGTTAAGAGCATCAAATAGTGCATAGAATGGCAGACATTTTTGATGTTTAGGTTATCTTTTCTGAATTTCTTTTTCTTCTTTTTCTTCTTTATTACAAAAAAAGGTTCCCTTGGAAATAAAAGAGAAGAATATATTGGGAAATACAAATGATGTAAAAACAAAAGATAACTATAAAAGTGGATTTTTGAAAGTCACTCTGCATGAATTGTTGGAACAAAGACTTGGAATGCGCATCTGAAATCATATACCAACCCGAAGTCTTTCATAACAATCCTTTGTATTTATTCAGTCATTCATTTATTTTCTATATCTCTACTTACCTTTCTCCTCTCTCTCTCTCTCTCTCTCTCTCTCTCTCTCTCTCTCTCTCTCTCTCTCTCATAAAAAGCCATTTTCCCTTTTTATTTCTGTACTGATGAGTCCAGTAATTACTGTTAATTAGGAATGAAGAAATAGGATGATTTTTTGATTCATTTTTTTCTTTGGTCAACTACCTGACTGCAGAATTTTAAGTAAACATAAAAGAAGACTAGTAGTTATCATTGTTTAGTGAGAGCTTATGGAAACTTATAAATTGCTCACCTCCTGTGATAATGACTTGAGAAAACTACTAGGTGCAGTAATAATTTATGGCAGCAGGAAAAACCTGATTAATACTCCATGGAAATTCATGCGCAAACAAGAACTGTTGATAATGGTCCGTTCATTTTCAATCACAAGGGAGTGTCAAATATTATAGGAAAATCCAAAAAGTACACTATTCTTTTGTTTATCTGTAATATTGTACTTCTACAAGCCAAAAAAAAAAATCAGGTATTATTTACCTTAATAGGCTAGATTTCTGCTATATTTCTCATCTAGGTGTCCACCATAAAATAGTCTCTCTCTCTTTCTCTCTGCACCCTCTCTCTCTCTCCTCTCTCTCTCTCTCTCTCTCTCTCTCTCTCTCTCTCTCTCTCTCTCTCAGAATGGAGAATGACAATACTAGATCTTCTGACTTCAAATCCCAGTGCTCTTTCTACTGTATCATGGAAGATGATTATCTTGGGGAGAAAAAAATTCAGGGGGCAGGAGGGACAACATAATAACAGTAACCCTCATCTAAGTGGGATGTTGGATAACTTGAATGCTGAAGGCTCACAGCATGGTTATTACATAGCTTCTTGGAAGTTCTATTCAAGACCAAGCTTACCACAAAGTTATCCCAGATTACTCCAGGGTAAAGTATGATATAGTTCAGTGGTATTAAACTCAAATAGAAAGGGAGTCCACTAAACTATGCATAAATATCCCTGTGGGCTGCATCTTGCTGTTCAGTTGTTTTAGTCCTATCTGACTCTTTATGATCCCATTTGGGGTTTTCTTGGCAAAGATACTGTGGTGGTTTGCCATTTTCTTCTTCAGCTCATTTTACAGACAAGGAAACTGAGGCAAACAGGGTTAAGTGTCTTGCCCAGGGTCACATAACTACTAAATGCCTGAGGTCATTTTTTATATTAACATTTTCTATGTTCTATTATATTTTCATTTCTCTTGTTAAATATTTCTCAATTACATTTTAATATGGTGGCTTGCACTATGGAGGCAAGATTGCTTCTGGGATCCATTTTTGACAACTTAAGGAATAGTGGACAGAGCTGAACTAGGAGGCATAAGATTTGGGTTTGAATCCTGACTCTGATATTTTCCAATCACAGGATTTCAAAGTTGAAAAGGATTTAAAGAACAATCTTGTCTAACCCATCCCCTCAAAGGAATTCCCACTACAACTAACTGGTCATTCAGTCTTTCTTCCAAGAATTTTAATGACAAAGAATCTGGCTATTTTTTCTCAACCCATACTCCTTCCCTAAAACTTCTCCACTTTGGGATCAATCTAGTAATTAAGTTTTTCTGATATATAATTGAAAATCACTCTTTTATATCTTTTGCCCATTATTCCTGATTTTGTCTTCTAGGACCAGACAGCATAAATCTGACTCTGCTTCCACAAGATGGCCCTTCAACTATTTGAAGTTTGTGATTATGTTCTTCCTTCTGTCCCCTCCAAATCTTCTGCTCTTTAAGGTAGCCATCTTCAATGATGTAGCAGAAAGAACGCTGATTTGGGAGTCAGAGGACTTGAGTTTGAATCTCACTTCTGCCAACTTTGCTACCTGAGTAAACTTAGGCAAATCCCTAAACCTTCCTGGGCCTCAGTTTCCTCATATGGCAAGTGAGGAGGTTGATGGCCTCTAAACACCCTTGACGCTCTAAATCTATGATCCTGGGATCTTTCTATCAAATCCTCATTCTGCTTGTCCTTATCCTTGACTATCCTGGCTGCCCTTCCTCCTGCATATTCTCTCCACCTTAGCAATGTTCTTCTAAAATAATGTGGTAGTCCTCCAAACTCAACACAGTCTTTCAGATGTGCCTATATATATGTGATTTAATCGTATATGATTAATATGTGATATTCATATTATGTATGTAATATATGTGATTTACTGCCTGAGAAACCATGGACAAGTCATTTCAGTTTCCGGACCCTTAGTTTTCTCATCTCCCAAACAATCAACATGATGCCTTTAGCCAATGGCAATGTTCTGAAAGAAGGAAAATACAAGATATCCCAAAAGTCTCAGTGTAGTTTTGTTTTTATAACTCAAAGCTGCACTGACTTTTGGGTCACCTTGTGTATAAAGCCTATTGTAAACCTTAGAAAACTATAAAAATGTCAATTATTGCAATGAGCATTCCCTCCTCTTACCTCTTACAGAGTTTATTGACTCTACAACTCATGTGGTAACTAATCACTGCTTTGAGAATACTTGAATAAGAAATTACTTTCTTATATTTTTATTTACCCTTTTCACTTGTTTATGTCTTATCTCTTTACCTATGTTATAAGCTTGTTGAGGGATGGTTGCATGTCCTAACTGTTTTGCATCTTTCATAGCACCAAGCACAGTGATTCACAACCAGGGGGTAATTCCTAAATATCTGCGGATTGATAGAGGAAAATATGAATTGATAATCAACAAGCATTTATTAAGTATGTACTATGTGCCAGGCAATGTACTAAGTACTTGGGCTCAGGATATAAAGAATATATATAAAAAACAATTTCTGCCATCAAGTGGTTCACATGCTAATGGGGAAACAACACACAAACAACTATGTACACACAAGAAGATATCTCTATCTATATATCTATCTCTATCTAGCTATAAAATGGTGGGTAAGAGTGAAGGCACTAAAGCTGGGGATGGGGGTGGGGTAGGGTAAGAGAAAGGAGAAATGGGAAGATAAAATTTGAGCTGAGTCTTAGAGGAAGCCAGAAGCCAGGAATGAAGGACAGCCAGTGAAAAGACAATAGAGTCACTAGATGGGGTACAGGAGTTGAAGAGTAGCAAGGTCAGTACTGTTGGATTGTAACCATGTGGAGGGAAGTAAAGAATAAGAAGACTGGGAAAGGTAGGAAGGGTTCAGGTTATGGAAGTTTTAAAAGGCAAGATAGGAGGTTGTATTTGATCCTAGAGATAATAGGAAGCCAACTGAGTTTACTGAGATAAGTGTGGTCAAGCTGAAATATTTTGGTCACATAATGAGAAGACAGGACTCTGGAAAAGATTCTGATGTTGGAAAAAATTGGAAGCGAATGGAAAAGGGGATGGCAGAGGATTAGCTGGATAGATGGTGTCATGGAAACAATGAACATGAACTTGGATAGACTTTAAGGGATAGTAGAGAATAGAAGGATCTGGTGTGTCATGGTCCATGAAGTCACAAAAAGTCGAACACAACCCGAATAACTTAACGACTGAAAAACAACAAAAAAATAATGGCAGGGGTGACATTCTTTGGAAGTTTAGTGGAGAATAGACTAAAGAGGTAAAGGACCAAGGAGAAGGTTATTGCAATAATTCAGGCATGAGATGATGAGGACAGGCACAAGGATGATGACTGTGTGAGTGGACAGATGTTCTGGGGTGATGTAATGGCAATTTAAATGAGATCTTTCCCATTCATTAATAAGCCTAAGTGACCTGCCAGGGTCACTTGGAAGCCTGAGTTACATGAGTCTGTGGAAGGAGGAGTTTGCTGAAGGGGTGGCATAGGAAAAATGGAACAGGAAGAAGTGGAAATAAAGCAATGCTAAGCGAAATTTTGATCAGAGCAGCCAGAACTGAAGGATGCAGGCAAGCCTGCAGCTGACTGTGAGTGAGAGAAGGGCACTTTGCTTAAGGGAGGCTATTTGTGATTTGTTTAAGGGAAGCTTATTTGTGGAAAGTCTAATGGGGGAAGGCTTAGAGCTTCATTATTATTGTGTATAGACTACAATGGATTTTACTTTCTGGTGTCTGAACAAATGATTTGGTTCTGTCTTCCATGTGGAGAGTCTGTTGTATGATTCAGAATTGCTCCTGCATATTCATGGCTGCCATAGGTGCTATGAATATCACATTGGCGCTACAGATGAATTCAAGTAAGGAGCTGTTCACAAGTGAATGAAAGAGGCATGAGACCTGAGTCTGTAGGAACCTTGCCTTTATTGAGGCAGAAGAAAGAATATTTCAGTAAAGATATTCCAGGTGAGGTTGTGAAGCAAGTGTGATGGAAGAAACACAGCATGAGTAAGCAGAGGTTAGTAATTAGCATTAGGAATGGGAAGGCTAAGTGATAGAAACATATGGGATAAGAACTCTACTTGGTATCCAGAGTTGGTGTTAAATGGTGTTAGGGCAGTATGAATGTTTGAAGGAATTTCTGGCTCAATACCAGGAAAACAACCAAGCCCAAGCTAAGTAGAAGAAGAGCAAGACCTAAGGTTTGCTAGTTCTGTTTGGTACTGATATTAAGGTAGACTTGGAGAATCTAATTAATGGCACATTTACTTCTCTCTAGAACTCAAGATCCCAACCCTGTGATGCTAGTCTCTGATTGTTGAGTATTCTCCTTATGTGACCTGGTCTTAGAACTACCTTATTACTTCCCAGTAATCTACATGCCTCTGTGAAGGTACCACCTCTCCCCAACCTATAACCCAAGTTCTGAGATGAGTAATCAAATGAACACTACAATTCCTGGATAGAACAAGTCTATGAAAATACTTTCCAATTCTAGTCCTCATTCACTCTGCCTTCTCTGTCTACAATACTTTGCCTTGGGGGTGGACAGCCCATAAAATACCTGTAAAAAATGACTCTAAACAAATTCTAGAGCAGCAGAAGTTACAAAACAACAGAGTGAAAGAGATTTCCAGCCCAAGGTAGCCTGGAAGACTGACAAGAAAGGTCTATCACATGGGGTGCAGAGTGGAGCCCAGCCCATGGAGCCTAACTCAGCTTTGGATGCATAGCATCAACAGGAACAGGGTGGGAACAGGCCTTGTGGGCCCCATCCCCAGCAGCAGCTGTGGTTCCCAGATCCCTTAATCTACAAATGGCAAAGACAGCTTCAAAGGTCAGTGAGAAAGCTTTTTCACCTGAGTGAGAGGGGAGCAGGGTCCTCCCCTAGCCCTGGACCCAGGAGGCAGCAACAGCAGCAGCAGTGGCATCCATTTTTGGAGCACTTGGCCTAAAGACTCTGGGGGAATTGAGCCACTGATCTCAGCCCTGAGTGGCAGCCCTGGGGTGAGAAAGAGTGCTGGTGTGGTAGAACTGGTGGAGGCTCTGGAAATGCCTGTGATTCTCAGCAGAAAAGCTTTGGTAGCTCCCAGACCAGAGTGCAGGCCAGGAGAGGAGTAAACTCCTCTTCTTTGATTGTGCCACCTTGGAGGAACTGAGAACTTACAAGTCCCCAGAGTATATTCTCTTCTTGACAAAGGACTCAAAAGTCAAGTAACTGGCTGGGAAAATGCCCAAAAAAGGGGAAAAAATAAGACTATAGAAGGCTACTTTCTTGGTGAACAGGTATTTTCTTCCATCGTCTCAGATGAGGAAGAACAATGCATACCATCGGAGGAAAACCCAAAAGTCAAGGCTTCTGCATTCAAAACCTCCAAAATAAATATGCAATTATCTCAGGCCATGGAAGAGCTCAAAAAGGATTTTCAAAATCAAGTAAGACAGGTCGAGGAAAAATTGGGAAGAGAAATGAGAAACATGCAAGAAAATCATGAAAAGCAAGTCAACAACTTGCTAAAGGAAACCCAAAAAAAATGCTGAATAAATTAACACCTTCAAAAATATACTAACTTATATGGCAAAAGAGTCCCAAAAAGCCAATGAGGAGAAGAATGCTTTAAAGAGCAGAATTAGCCAAATGGAAAAAGAGATTCAAAAGCACACTGAAGAAAATAGTTCTTTAAAAATTAGAATGGAGCAGATGGAAGTTAATGACCTTAGGAGAAACCAAGAAATTACAAAACAAAACCAAAAGAATGAAAAAATAGAAGACAATGTGAAATATAACATTGGAAAAACAACTGACCTAGAAAACAGTTCCAGGAGAGATAGTTTAAGAATTATGGGATTACCTGAAAGCCATGATCAAAAAGAGAGCCTAGACATTATCTTTCCTGAAATTATCAAGGAAAACTGCCCTGACATTCTAGAACCAGAGGGCAAAATAAATATTGAAAGAATTCACACATCACCTCCTGAAAGAGATCCAGAAAGAGAACTCTCTAGGAATATTGTAGCCATATTCCAGAGTTCCCAAGTCAAAGAGAAAATATTGTAAGCAACCAGAAAAAAACAATTTGAGTATTGTGGAAATATAATGAGCATAATGCAAAATCTAGCAGCTTCTACATTAAGGAATCAAAGGGTGTGGAATATGATATTCCAGAAATCAAAGGAACTGGGATTAGAACCAAGAATCAGCTACTCAGCAAAACTGAGTATAATACTTCTGGGGGGAAAATGGTCATTCAGTGAAATAGAGGACTTTTAAGCATTCTTGATGAAAAGATCAGAGCTGAATAGAAAATTTGACTTTCAAATATAAGAATTAAGAGAAGTATGAAAAGGTAGAAAGAAAAATCATAAGGGACTTATTAAAACTGAACTATTTACATTCCTACTGGAAAGATAGTATTTGTAACTCTTGAAACTTTTCTCAATATTTGGATAGTTGAGGGATTATACATACATATATAGACAGAGGGCTCAGGGTGAGTTGAATAGGAAGGGATGATATCTAAAAAAATAAAATTAAGGTGTGAGAGAAGAATATATTGGGAGGAGAAAGGGAGAAATAGAATGGGGCAAATTATCTCTCACAAAAGAGGCAAGAAAAAGACTTTTTTCAATGGAAGGGAAAAGTGGAAGGTGAGAGGGAAAAAGTGAAGCTTACTCTCATCACATTTGGCTTAAGGAGGGAATAATATGCACACCCAATTTGATATGAAAATCTATCTAACACTACAGGAAAATAAGGGAGAAGGGGATAAGCTGGGTGGGGGGATAATAGAAGGGAGGGCAAATGGGAGGAGGGCATAATAAAAAGTAATCACTTTAGGAGAGGGACAAGGTCTAAAGAGAGAATAGAATAAACGGGGTGCAGAATAGGATGGAGGGAAATATAATTAGTCTTTCATGATATGACTATTATGGAAGTCTTTTGTAAAACTACACATATGTAGCCCATATTGAATTGCTTGCCTTCTCAGTGGGGATGGGTGGGGAGAGAGGAAGGGAGAGAAGCTGGAACTCAAAGTTTAAGGAATGAACATTGAAAATTGTTTTTGCATGCAATTCGGTAATAAGAATTATAGGTAATGGGGTATAGAAATCTATCTTGCCCTACAAGAAAAGAGAGAAAATGGTAATAAGGGAAGGGAGGGGTGTGATAGAAGGGAGAGCAGATTGGGGAAAGGGGTAATCAAAATGCACAGTGTTTTGTGGTGGAAGAGGGGAGACATGGGGAGAAAATTTGAAACTCAAAATCTTGTGGAAATGAATGTTGAAAGCTAAAAATAAATAAAGAAAAAAATAAAATAAAATATTTTGCCTTGGCCACCACTCCTTCACATGTGGTTTTCCCCTAGGAAAGGAGGAAAATGATATCCTCTTAGAAGGTAACCTTCTTGAGGACAGGAACTATTTTGCTTAACTATTTCTCTAGTGTTTATCTTAGTGGAAAACAGTAAGCACTTAATAACTGCTTTTCATTCATTCACTCATCTTTCCATTCACTTGCCACAAAATTGTGGGAGATTTTTCTTTTGATCATACATGCCTTTTTCTGCCATCTAGTTTTTCATGAAGACCTTTTGCCACTCCTATTGCCTTCATAAACTTCTATTCTAATGGGGTAGTTAGGTGGCACAGTAGATACAGTATGGGGTGTGGAATCAGGAAGACTTGAGTTAAAATATGACTGTAACTCTGGGCAAATTATTTAATCTCTGCCTGCCTCAGTTTCCCAATTCTGTAAAATGGAGATAATTACAGTATCAACTTCCCAAGGTTGTTGTGAGGAACAAAGTTGGTAATAATTGTAAAGAGCTTAACACAGTGCCGGGCACATAATAAGCACTATGTAAGTCATTAGTTGCTATTATTTTAACTATGATTCTATACCCAACAAATGGTCATTCAGAATGTACTTGAAAATCTCCAATAGTAGGGAGGCAACCCATTCCCACTTTTGTGTCTTGAGGCAACCCATTCCCACTTTTGGACAGCATGAAAATTTTTGTTTCATCAAGCCTCTATTTCCCTTTCAGTCATTCCTACACATTGTTCTTGGTTTTGACGCTGGAGCCGAACAAATCAAGTCTAATCTTTGACATGACATCCCTTCAAATATTTGAACACAGCTAACATAAGTCCTACAATTTATGTAATCTTTGTGACCTACCTGTGGCCCGTCTGTTCTCTTTGTCACTCTTGGTGCCAAACTCATTGTTTAATACTTTTCTTTTAAGAAGTGAGCTTTCCCTTCCTCACTCTTTTCACTAGTTTCACTTAAAAGAATTGTTAGTTGTCCACTTGCTCATGGATTAGTTGCTTTATACTTGGCTCCCATGACCCTCTGCTTGGTCCAATAGTTCTCTTGCTTTTGGCTCCTATTCCCAAGTGATTAATTCAGTCTGCTGTCCCTGATCCTTGTCTAATATGATGAATTCACTCTTTGATCTTTAACACTGTCTGACACTTGCCATTGTACCTGACCATGGATCTGCCTTGTCCATTGCTAATGTCTCACTATCTATTTCCTTTCCCATGCAATACCTGACTGTGCTGGGAATCTGGTGAGAACCTTTTGCTGATCACTGGAGTTGAGGACTTGACATTCTCACTCCATTTAAAAATAGACACTTGTTCACTGCAGTCCATGAAAAGACTCTATCATGAATTCTTTTTACCCATCCATTCTCTATCTTTTTCCCCCACTTGTAAAAAGGAAGTAATGATGTTGCAATAATACCTATGAAATGCCAGTTACATTGATATTCCCTTCTCTTAAGAGAGAGAGAGAGAGTATGATTTGGTACAAGGAGCCCCAGGTTCATATCCTGGTGTTGCCACTTATTAGCTATATGACCATAGGAGAGTCAATTAACCTCTATGATCCTTAGTTTCTTTATCTGTAAATTGGGGGCAATAATACCCTTACTGTCAGCCTTCTGGGATTTTTATTTGTAAATCTCAAAATGTTAGATAAACATGATTTATAATTCGTTGTTTTAATCTTGACTTATGCATTATCCTTTCCTTGAGTTATAGTTATGGGGTTTAACTTATGTTTACCATAAAGATCATAAGCACAGGTAGGCTTTAGTGTTATATTATGCCTCAGTAAGATCTGCAGTGCCTGGACTACCTTCTGTATGTGCAGTGGCAAACGTGCCTGGGGCCTAACATAAATTTGGGAGCCCTAAATCCAACCAAACCATAGCTTAAAGATGATTAATGCACCAAAAATCTATTGTTTCCTTTTGGATAATATTTTCAGGGATTTCTACTGATATGAAATCTCTGCGTATAGGAAAATGCATGTGATATTAAATAGGAAATGGAAGTAGAGATAGCCAAAAGGGAAAGCTATCAAAGCATTTTTCATAAAGTGCAAATCCAGTCATATAACTATCCTGCTTACCAAATTCCTGTGGCTCCCTATTACCTCTAGGATCAAATACAAATCCCATCTGTTAGGCAGCTAAAGCTTTTCACAATCTAGTTCCAACCTTCCTTTCCAGGCTTATTATATGTTACTCTCCATTATGCATCCCTAGCTATGACCCAGCTTAGCATTCTTTCTTTCTCTTCCACACACAAAATTCTGTCTCCCATTCCAGAAAGATCTGAGTTCAAATATGGCTTCAGACACTTACTAGCAGTGGTGACTCTGGGCAAGTCCCTTGCCTTCCATCTGCCATAGTTTCCTTAACTATAAAACAGGCATAATAATATGAATGATCTCCCAGGGTTGTTGTGAGAAACAAGTGGGAAAATATTTGTAAAATGTTTAACCCAGTGCACATAGTAGGTGCTTGTTCCCTTTCCTTGCCCCTGCTTTTTTTGCATATACTACCTGCAGGGCATGTAGCATACTCCTTCCTCTCTTCCACCTGATGGAAGCCCCAGTTCCTCAAAGTTCAGCTCAAATTTCACCTTTTATATATATAAAACCTTTTCTTATACCCCCAACTAGTAGTGCCCTGCTGCCCAAGCATCACCTTCTACTGATTTGCTGTCAGCCACCCTATATAGAAAGTAAGAACCTTGGGAGTAGGAACGGTTTCATTTTATGTTCACCTAGCAGAGAACCTACAATAGTAGGTATTTAATAGATGCTTGTTGATTGACCAGTTGATATTTTTCAGTAACATCATGAGTCTCAAATCAGAAATTTGCAACAACCCTATTCTCTTCAACCAGTCTCTAGTACCAAGGACAACTGCATTAAATCCTATCAATTTCTTGGAGTATAGGAGTAAAATTCTTAATGTGGTACAGTTGTGATAGTTGGTATTTATATTCAGTTTTACAGTTTCTAGGGTACTTTGCAAAACAGATTTCATCTAACTTTCACAGTAACACTATGATGTAGGTTACTGTTCTGTTTTTACTGATAAGGAAACAGGTTCAGAAATTGTGACTTTTGTCATTGTTTGTTATTCAGTCATTTCAGTCTTATCAGATTCTTTGTGACCCCATTTGGGGTTTTCTTGGCAAAGATGCTAGAATGGTTTGCCATTTCCTTCTCCAGCTCATTTTAAAGATGAGGAAACTGAGGCAAACAGGGTTAAGTGACTTGCTTAGGGTTTCATAGCTATTAAATTTCTGGGTCCTGATTTGAACTTAGGTCTTCCTGACTTTAAGCCTGGAGCTCTATCCACTGCACAATCTAGCTGCCCCTAAGTGATTTATTTACTCAAGGTCAGATAAACATTGAGTGTCAGAGTTGGGACTTGAACTCAGACCTGCCAGAACTCCAGATCTAGTGTTCTTTGTCTGTAGTACAACACCATCCCCCCTTGTAAGATAAGCATCAATTTTTAGTACTTTGGGAAAGAGTGTGTTTAGATATTCCTGTCATGTTGTTTTATAATTCCCAGAAATACTGATTAATCTTAATAGAGTAGTTGTCAGAGGTATTTTCAATTGTTCTGCCTTGACTTTTAAAGAGATTATTTCTGAGGCGAAACAAGAGTAGATTAATAATATTTGGACTCTTCTCTGTCATTCTGGGCTAATTTATTGAGGAGATAAGAGACAGCCAAGCATTAGCTCTTAGGCCACCTGTCAATATTTCACTGACTTGTGGGGTGTGTCTTTATTCTAATTCTGCACATATTTTCTTCTGGGATTCCTCAGAAGGAGCCAGGAAAGAGTGATATGAAATATTTCCTTCCAAATGTGATGTGAAAAGAGTAGAGATTTTATGGGGTTTTTGTTTTATTTTGTTTTTGTTTTGGGAGGGAGGAAGAGTAACTTGGCCATTTCTAACACAGTCCTTGAATCGTTAGCTGTCAAAGCAAAATAGCATCAGTTGGCAAAGGTTTCAGGAGTACAGCTGAAATTCATATGTCATTTGAGAAGATTCTAGATTCTGAGTCTTAATGCTATTATCAGAACTGCTAATATTCTTCTTCTCTCCTCTCCTTACCCAAGGGGCAGGGTTGGCATGTTACAGATACTAACATGCTTCAAAAGTCTGACTGAAACAGAGGAATTACACAGGAGCAAAAAATCCACCACTGCCATGTTGCTCAGCAGTAAAGTGATGCTATTACTCAGAGTCAGGAGGTTCATGATCTCTGCTTTCCAGGAAACAAACCCTTTGCTGCTAGGTAGTCTAAAAAGTAAAGATGGCTGACTCCAGAGAGGATGTTTCCAAAGATTCCTGTACTCCAAATTTTTAAAACTCTATGCTTGCATTCTCCTCCATCAACAGATAATTACAAACAATATTCCCAGTTTCAGTTTCAGGGTACAACACCCCATTTTCCAGCCAATAAATCTTAGAACATTTTAGTATATGACCAATGGAGCAGGAGATGAAATGATGGAGAGAGAACTGGGCCTGAGGTCAGGAGATTTGAGTTCAAATCTGGCTTCAGACACTTACTAGCAGTGTGATCCTGGGGAAGTCACGTAGCTTCTATTTACCCCAGTTTCCTCAGCTGTCAAATGGGCATAACAATAACACATGCATCCCAGAGTTGTAAGGGTCAAATGTAAAACACTTAGCCTGGCATAACATAAGCACTCCATGAATGTTAGCTGTTATATTTTTTGCCAGTCTCTTTAAGGTCTGGTTTAATAGAAGACAACTGAATTCTTCTATCTGCTTCTGTAGTCAATCTATTACAATATGTTGTTTGTTTGAAGTATATGAAGAAAATTTAGCCTCATATAGATATGGAGTTAGAAAAGAGAAGAGTATTTTAATAGGTAAATAATGTCTTCTTTTTATTATAAAAATAGTGTTGGTCTCGCAACCCCTCTGAAAGGGTCTCATGTACCCCAAGGGTTTTCAGATGACATTTAAAACTTGCTGTGCTATACCACAGAATCCCACCATAGGCATTGTAGTAGGTTGGACACCATGGAATAAATGGAGAAAATTTTGCATGAGAGAGAGACAGATAGACACCCAGATAGACAGACAGAGACACACAGAAAGAGAAGGAAAAAGAGAGACCAAGAGAGGAAAAGAGACAGACAGATACACAGAGAGAGATACACATACACACACAAAGAAAAAGACACAGGCACACAGACAGAGAGAGAGAGAAAGAGAGGGAAAAAGAGAGACCAAGACAGGGAAAGAGAAAGACAGACAAATACACAGAGAGAAAAAGGGAGATACATACATACACACAGCAAAAGACTCACACACAGGGATTTATAATATGTGGAGGAACATTCTCTAGCTCACCAAAGATGCAGCATGTTTTAAAAAGGATGGAATTAGGTTTGAAATCAATACTTCTCAGAGAAAATTGTGTGGACATGAGGTCATATGGTCTCCATCTGTAAACCAAAGAGGGAAAAAAAGTTGTCTAGATAGTCTTCTGCCAGCTATAGAAAAACTTTAGGAAAAAGAAAAAGATAATGTATTGAAAGTTGGAAGGGATCCTGAGGGATCCTCTAATACCCCACATTTTTCAGATGAAGAAACTGAGACTCAGAGTGGTTAAATGACTTACCAAAGGTCACATAGTCAGGAAGTGGTAGAACTGGGATTGGAACCTAGGACTTATGACTCCAGATTGAATGCTTGCCCCACTTTGTCATGAGTTATACATGCTGTTCCTCAGTTCTCTCTGGGAATTCTCAATTCCATCCCCCATGGAAGACATGAGAGATATTTACAACGTTATCCACTCCACAAAGAGAGTTTAGACTTCAGAGGTCTTTCTTTGTTCTAACTGAAAACGATTTCCTTGTTCTAGTCACATTGCTCCTCCCTTTCCTAAGAGCTACTATTTTAAAGAGGAGGAGATGCATGTGTTGGGACTTGAAGCAAGGGGTAGTTGGTGATGGGTCATGAAAGGGAAGGCATGAAGTAAGACAAAGTGATGGGTCAAGGCAGGATGGGACTGGTCACAGACTGTTATTCAGTTCTCTTCAAATATAGGCTACCTGAAGAGGTTTAAGATGCTCTGAGGAATAGGTGGGACTATATTGTGGAGTTCCTTAAATGACAAAATGTGGAATGAGTATTTTTTCTGAAGGTAGTGGGGAGTTACTAAAATTTTTTTTGACAGTGTGGCTCATTGAAGGAAGATTACTTCAAGCAGATTATATCCAAAAGATTGTTTGAAGAGAGATTGACAGGAGGCAGAAAGAATGAATGAATAAATAAAAAAAGCACTTATTAAACACTAACTATAAAAAATCAAGACAATATTAATCTCAAAAAGTTCACATTCTTACAGAAGAAGACAACACATGACACTAGTAGCCTACGTAACATAAAAATAAAAACCTGAACCAAGATGGTAGCTTTGGGAATAACAGAGGGGGATGAGTGGAAGAGATATTGTACTATTGAATTGCCAGGGTTTTTCAACTGATGGATATAGGATGCAAGAGAAAGGGAATAATCGATGACATACTTCAGAAAGCCTTGCAACAGTGTAAAGAATGGATTGAAGGCTGAAGGTACCAGAAAGAAACATGTTAGGAGACTTTTGTAATAGTCAGGTACCTTGAGCTTTTTTGCTGCTCTCATGATGGAAATATGGTACCACAATTAAGATCTTCAAAAGAGCAGGAATTAAATGAAATTCTAGAAAATCCTGGAAGCAGTAGAAATGCCAAACTGAAGGCTCTTAATTTGATTCACCTCTCTATAAGTGATTGGATGAGTTGAGCTTCTACTATGTCAACAATTAATCACGTGGGAGCATGGTCAAGTTTCCCAAAGATTTTTCACATAGTGATAGTGACAAGGGGTTAATTCACTGTGGGCACTGGATGCAGATACTGCTCAAATTCCTCACCTACTGTCTAGAATGAACTTACCTCCCAGCGTTGAAATCTTTTCTTTCCTTAGTTTGCCCTGACTCAAATGCCACTTTTTCCATATAACCTTTCCTGCCTCCCTCATTTCCTACAGTGAACCAGCAAGTCTTGAAAAAGGAAGTGGCAGCAATGTAACTGGAGGAAGGAGCCAGGTTTCTGTCACAACAATGTCCTATAACCCTAGACAATAGCCCTAGAGCTGGGGGACTTCAAAGAATATCTAGTACAAGGAAAGGCTAAATTATTTGATCACGTGGCTAGTAAGTAGGATCAGAAGTGATGTTTAAACCCTAGTCATCTTACTTCAGAATCAGTGTTTCTTTTACTATATCACATTGCTTTTTTGACTCCAAACTGACCCGTTCCTAGATAGAGGCTGGGGCCAGCTGATTATTAAATTTTCAATGTGAACATTTACACCTTAGAAATCAATGAACACTAAAAATTAGGGTTTGATCTATTGTTTTGTTGATTTCTAGGCTTAAGAAAATGAAGAAGAAATGTTAATAATACAGATTAAATTTAATGGTATTTTGAAAGACATATCTCTCCCTCCCCACCAGACCTGGTTTGTTAAAATTTTACTAGCAAACTAACTCCTGCCTCTTCTTTACATTGAAATAATTTCCTTAATGACATTTTCTGTTTCCACCCCTCATGCCACAATGACCTCTTTCTGGCACAGACTTCAGAATGTAGAACTCTAGGGAGAATTGTAGAGCAGTCTACAGAAATTTTAGCAAGAAGATAATTGCATCTTTCCAGACTGAAAAGGGGTTGGAAGCAGCGTCTGGGGATGTTCTCTTATTTAGGACCCTACATATGAACACTATGAAAAATATAGGTTATTTACATATCTGTATATGTGTTATACCCCACATGTAAGCTCCTTGAGGGAAGGGGTTATTTCATTTATTTTCTTTGTATTTACAGTATCCTTCAGCCATAATGCCTTCAGCTTAGTAAGTCCTTAGTAACTATCTGATTAATTTAATTCCCTCTTTGGAACAAAAGGAATATTTCTAGCTTTTAAGTGAGTACAAGTTTTTGAAGGCAGTGTTCTTCCATCTGGATTCAGTTAGTGCTTAATTCACTTAAAAACTGAAAATGTGGTTTTCATTTCAAGAGGATAAAATTGAAGAACTTCTATTCAATAAATATTTATTATATGCCTACTAGGCATAGTTGACAATGATTATCAAATTTTCAGAATAACACAAAGCTGGGAGGGACAGTTATCACACTGAACAATACAGTTAAGATTCCAAAAAAAAAAAAAAAGATCTTGACAGGTTAAAACATTGTGTTAACTCTAACCAATGAAATTCAATATATATATATATATATATACAGATAGATAGATAGATAAATGTTGTCTTATGCTTTGATTCCAAAAATTGATTTTATAAATATAAGGTTAGATAATCTGCATAAAAAAGATTTGGGGGTATTAGGGACCTGTAAACCCAATAAAATTCAATAGTGTGGCATGAAAGTCAAAAAACAAAACAAAGCAATACATCTTAATAAACTGTTGGGTCTCATTAGGAGAAGCTTAACTTCCAGGAATAGGAAGCAGCTGAAATGATTTAGTGGATAGAGGGGTAGACCTAGAGTCTGGTAGATATGAGTTCAAATCTGGTCTTAGACTTTCAAATCTAGACAAGTCATTTAGCTATAGAATACCTCAGTTTCCTCTTTTGTACAATGGGGATAACAATAGTACCTGCTTACATGGTTGTTGTAAGGCTCAAAGGAGATAATAGTAGGAAGGAAAAACTCACTAAGTACTTTCTCCACTGAATGATGCCTTGTGCTCTGCCCTGGTCTGGAGTATCATGTTCAGTGCTGGAGGCTACAGCTTAGGAAGGATACTGTTACTGAATTACGTTCAGAGAAAGGCAATAGGATTGGGGAAGAAATGGAGTCCATACCATGTGGAGATTTGATGAAGGAAATTATTTTTAACTTGAAGAAGAGAAGACTTGAAGGAGGGTGAAGATTATTTGGGAAGGAGCCATGAAAACTAGGTCCAAGAGCTGTCATTTGGAAAAAGAATTATAGTTCTTTTGTTTCTCCCCAGAGGGTAGAACAAGAGGCAATGGTAGACATGGAAAAAAAGGGCAAATTTAGACCTGATGTCACGAGAAATTTCCCGACAATTTTTCATTTGTTTTTCAGTCCTGTCCAACCTTTCATGAACTCATTTGGGGTTTTCTTGGCAAAGTACTGGAGTGGTTTTCCATTTCCTTCTCCAGCTCATTTGAATGATGAGGAAACTGAGACAAATGGGGTTAAATGGCTTGCCCAGGATCACACAGCTAATGAGTGTTTGAGGCTAGATTTGAATTCAGGAAAGTAATCTTGGCACTGACTCTAGGCTTGGCATTCCATTCACTGTACTACCCAGAGCAACAGCACCCCAGGTCAAACATAGAGAAGTAAAAATCAGTAAGAGAAGAGGCAGAACAGGGGTCATCCAGGGTCAATTCCAGAACCAAGTTTGGCCCATGTAAAGAGTAAATACCAGGCCAAGGACTGATTAAAAAAAACTCTGGGGTTAGCTGGATGGGGAGGCTGCCTTGGCCTCAGCTCCAGAAGCTTTTACCCCTGGGACAGTGAGGGAAATTGGGCATCTGAACTGGGGAAGATCAAGGACCTCTAATGACAAGGACACTAAACTTAGGTATGCCATGGAGATGCAGCAGAGGTGAGAAGGAACCAGCACATTCCTGGTGTGTATAGAAGCAGTGGGGCAGGACACCTTTGATTGGGGGAACTGACAGGAGCTGGAAGTCTTGGTTTGGGTTCAAGGAGAATGGAAGGAAGATCTGAGGTCAGAAACACCATCCCCCCATCCCTCAGAACTGCAGGTGATTACAAAAATTAAGCTATTAAACTTAATTCACAGGCAAAGGAGAAAGAATCCAACCATAGAAAGTTACTATGGGAATAGAGAAAACAGGAAGAGAGTGAAGCAAAGAAATCCTTTTCAACCCCAAAGAGTAATGCCAAATGGTCACCTGCCCAAAAAGAATTCATAGAAAAGCTTTAAAAAGACTTTAAAAATCAAATGAGAGATATTACAGAAAACCTACAAAAAAATTAAAGAAAACCAAGAAGATTATGAAAAGAAAGTCAATCAATTGGAAAAGGAGATCCAGAATCCTAAATTATAAAATTTCTCCTTAAACATCAAAATTAGACAAGGAGAAGTCAGTGAAATTATAAGGGATACAAAAAAATTAAACAATATATAAAGAATGAAAAAATAGGAGAGAATGTGAAATACCTCAGAAGAAAAACAACTCATCTGGAGAAGATATGTATATATCAATAATCAACAAGGACAGATGTTTACCTTTTATGTATGAAAAATGTAAAATGCATGTCTAAAATTATTAGTAATTGGGTAATTCATAAAAAATATTGGGGTAGACCTGAGTGTGATATGACTTTAAAAAGTAAAACCATTCTGAAACAGTTAAAAACATTAATTAACTTATGCAAATGCAAGAGGAAGAACCAATACAAAGGAATTAGATGGGGAAGGAGGACTGTAAGTTCTGGAAATTTCTTTGGGAATGGGTTTAAGAGAGGAACAATACATATATATATATATATATATCTAGAAGAGCATAAAAGTCTTCTAAATTTAGAAAGAAATAAAATACTAAGGGGATAGGGAGGAGGGAGAGGATAAGGGAGGGATCTTTAGAGGGGAGGGTGAGGGAATAAGTTCAAGAGGCAATGAAAGGGTATTTAGATTTAAGGGAATGGGAGGATAAAGGAGGGACCTTTGGAAAGAGGGGGAAGGTTAAGTAATAGGAGGCCAAGATAGGGAGTTGATTGGTTGATTGGTTGGTTGGTGTCTGTTCTTGAAGAGGATCAGTATGATAAAGTCAGGTTTCATTGTGTCTGACTGTGGCTGATCAGACCAACATGAGCCCAAAATGCTCTACCACAGATTGGGCACAGACACTCTGTGGAATATTTGGGGTGGATACCACAAATTTGTGCATCCTACATTTCCTTTGGGGTGTTACAATTCTACTTTGCTCATAGAGCATAGCACCTCCTCTGATGTGGGCATACCATGCTGAGTGGTCCTGTGCCAGTGTCTCCCATGTCACACATAATCAATTCCAAAGTTCTTGAGAGAGACCTTGAGTGTCCTTGTATAGCTTCTTCTGACCACCATGTGATCACCTGCCCCACATGAATTCTCCATAAAGTAGTCTTTTTCAGTAAGTGTGTGTTTTGCATTCAAACAACATGGTCAGCCCATCAGAACTGCACTCTCTGAAGCATAGTTTGAATGCTTGGCAGTTTAGTTCAAGCAAGGACCTCAGTGTCTGGTACCTTATCCTGCCAGGTGATCTTCAGGATCTTCCTAAGACAGTTCAAATGGAAGTGATTCAGTTTCCTGGCATGGTGCTGGTAGACTGTCCATGTTTCACAGGCATACAACAATGAGGTCAGCACAGTGGCTCTGTAGACCGTCAGTTTGGTAGTCAGTTTAATACCTCTTCTCTCCCATACTTTTCTTCAGAGCCTCCCAAACACTGAGCTAGATCTGGCAATGAGTGGGTCAACCTCATTATTAATGTGTACATCTCTGGAAAATACACTACCAAGGTAAGTGGACTTATCCACCCCATTCAAAACTCCATTTGCTGTAACTGATGGTTCCATGTATAGATGGTGTGGAGGTGGCTGATGGAGCACCTGTGTTTTCTTGGAGTTAATTGTTAGGCCAAAATTAGCACAGTCAGCAGAGAATTGATCCTTACTTTGTTGCATCTCAGCTTCAGGGGCTGCACTGAGTGCACAATCATCTGCAAACAGAATATTATGCACCAATACTCCCTCCACTAGAAATAAAGTAAAGGAGTCAGGAGGGATAGGCAATAAGGGATATACACAAATATAAAAGCAAAGATTAGGAGTAGAATCTGTTACAGAAAGCATATATTTATATATGTATGTGTATATATGTCTCTATGTGTGTATATATCTATATCTATATCTACCTATCTGTGCGTGTATATATATATATACATATATATATATATATATATATATATATATATAAACATAACCATACTGAATTGCAGCCTGTGGTTGGAGAAAGAAGGGGGAGAAAGAGCAAAACAAAGAATTTATAGCAGAGAATAAAAGAAAACTTACAAGGAAGTAAAGATAGCTCTCTTTACAATACATATTGAATATATAGGCTTTCTTGAAATAGAAAATTTATTGCTATATATTTTGAATCTTCTCATACATTCTGCTGTGTAAATTATGTTTTTGTCTTTTATTGTTTTATATTTAAGCTTTATTATGTACATTTATAATATATTTCTTTTTTCTTTTCTCATGTATTTAAGTTTTAATAAAAAATTTAAAAATTACTTGCCTTCTGGATAATTTTAAAATCTCATTTCCTATGGTATGGTATTCAGGCTTTTTAACTGCACATACTTTCTGGTTGACTTATGATCCTTAAATGAACTCTAAGCCCCTGTTTTCAAAGTGAGTTGCCTTGTCTTAAGTAGAATTCAAAGCTGCTCTCATTTCTCTTTATCCAAAATTTCTCTAATTTCTATATTTCTTTGTAAAATTAATTTTCTAAATTAACAAACATTTATTTTCTATCCTTCCTCACTCATCCACTGGAGAAAAAAAGGAAAAACAAAATCTTAGTGCCAAATATATATTGTTAAACAAAACAAATGCTTGTATTGGCTATGTCTAAAAATGCGTATCTCAAAATACATATTTAGTTCATCCCTTCTTCGTCAGGAGGTGGGTATCATTACTTATCTGCGGTCCATTGGGATCATATTTGATCAAAAACACACATGATAGTTCTTAATTCTTTCAAAATTCTTTGGTATTTTTTTTTGTTTGTTTTTTGCAGTGTTGTTGTAGAGCTTCTCTATTTCCTGAATTCCAAAACTCGCTCTTTTTTTCAGGCTCTCCTACTTTGAAGGGATTTTCTGTCATAAGTTCTAAGGTGTCTACTAGTTGATCCTATTTATTTCTTCTTCAATATGTTTAATTTCCAGTCTAACTTTCACTCTAAATTCTTATTTTAAAAGTTTTATTTCACTCTTTAACCATTATGAAATTTCTTGTTGCTGTTTTATGATCTTTAGGAAACTCATGCAATTTATTGCCTTTCTACTTCACTGGAAGTTTTTGGTTCACTTCCCATAAAAGTATATATACTTATTAGCATCTTGTGGCCCTTTATGAACTCAATCTTTTTTTCCTTTTTCCTTTTGAGCCCCATAATTGGTTTATCTGCTTAGAATTAGGCTTATTATACCTAGCCTTTTTGTCTTTCAGTCTTTTTTGAGTCTTTTGAGTATTGTGACTTCTCCTCCCCTTTATTTGTCACTGTATAAATATTCGTTAGCAGGGACCTCTGAAGCTGGTCAGCCTCAGCCTTCTCAAGTTGGGTGGTGTGAGGATATGGCTAGCTCCTTCCCCTGTGCGACTCTCACTGGGAGGGAACTGAGCAAAGTTTACAGACCTCCTTTTGCTTAGGCAGGACAGTCCCTTCTTGTCTAGCTGGTCCCACATTAGAGTACCTCTTCTCCCCTCCCACAAAATTCAAATCTAGCTTTGGATACTTACCAGCTGTGTGACTCTGGGTAGGTCACAACTTCAGTTTCCTCATCTGTAAAGGAGGATACTAATAGCATCTACCTCGAAGAGTTGTGAGTACAAACAAGATATTTGTAAAATATTTTACAAACCTTAAATCACTATATAAATGCTAGTTATTGTTATTAATGTGGGTGGGACAGATCAATTCTCTCTTCTTATATGGGGCCTGGAAAGTTCAGCTGACTCACTGCCTATAAGGGATAGAAAAAAGGCCCCTACTTAGACCAAGAGATTCAAGTCCAACATGCTGTTTGAACTGACATTCTTATAGTCTTATAAGCTACGGTCTGGAGAGGATTCTAACTAAGGGTATTATGAAATTCAAATGAGGTAATGTCTATAAAAATCTTTTAAAAATTTAAAGATATATATATGTATATATATATATACATATATATATATATATATATGAACATCATCATCACCAAGCCTCCCATCCAATGATTATATTCCCTGAATTCTACAGTATTCCAGCTAAGCTCAAGCTTTGTTTATAGAGCAATACAAGGATGTGCTGGTAAATATTTAACAATCAAGCTCTCTTGGAGAATGTATGAACATACTTCCAAATTTAATCTGCATTATTAACCTTTTCTTCATTCTATCTGTAAAACAATGAATCAAGCCTGATTTGCAGTGACCACCATTTCTGAGGTATAAATGATCACGCTAAACATTTTTTTTCAATTATTATTTTTTATTTTTAAATGTTCTACAATCACTTCCTTAAAATTAAGATTTTATTCCCCCCCCCACACCTTCCCCCAGCTACCCCCCTCCTTCCCCATGACAGCATACAATTCTGTATAGGTTCTACATATGCTTTCCTATTGAGTACATTTTCACTATAGTCATGCTATGTAGTTGCTCTAAAATAAATGGAAGAAATCATAAAGCAAATCAAAACATAATAGGCTAAAACGCACACACACACACA
>CM053770.1:361334332-361362571 GCA_028658325.1 Potorous gilbertii | reverse complement strand
TCTGGTCCCAGGAGATCTCCTCAGCTGACCTGAGGCAAAGGCAGGCTCAGGGGCTGGTAATCCCAGCTGCCCTATTGTCTTTCTGATTCCCCTGGACAGCTGAGGCATGCCTAGATGCTCATGCATTTTCCCACCCCTCCTGGGGCTCCTCTCCTGGCGCTGAAGTTTGCCTGGGTCCTAGTGCAAGTTTTCCCTGCCCAGGGTCCTCTGTCCTTCCGGTTTGCCTCTGCCACCATAGGAGGAATCCCCCTTAGCTATTTTCTCAGGTGTTATGAGACTATTGGCCTCCTTCTGCTGTTTTTGCTGATCTGGGATTTTTCTGGGGAAATATTTTATGGTTCTTTCATGGTCATCAAGTGGGGAGGAGAGAGCATTCACTGATCACTCAGCCATCCTGGGTCCCGGTAGTTGAAGTAGGTGACTTACCAAAGTTTGATCTTCGGGCTGAAGGTCTCAGGAGCTGCTGCACTGATTTCTGGCACTCACTGACTCGGTTCGGCTTGTCTCCCACCCTTGGTGCCACTCCTCTGGTTCCGCCTGCCGCTCAGGTTTCTCGGGTCCCTTCTTCTCCACTGCGCTGGCCATGCTGCGCTGTGTGCTGTGGGCTGTGGGCTCACCTCCGTGGAACAGATCCTTCCCGTGGACCTTCCAGGCCTACCTGAGCTCCAAATCTGTCGCCGTTTGTCTCCCACTGGATTCAGCACCTCCAAAATTTTAGTCAGATTCTCCTTTCAGAGGTACCTGAAGGAGTTTGTCCGAGAGCTTAGGTGAGTCGTTGCTCTCACTCCGCCATCTTGGCTCTGCCCCTAAACATTTAACAATGAAGTTTGCATAGTGGTTAGAGTTGGCTCCAGCATATCTCTAATGCTAAATCACAAAATAACCTGAGGGAGCTAACAGGAAGAGTTTGAGTCATAGGGGGCCCAGGTGCTATGCGTAATTAGATTTATTTTTGTTGGTTTTCTTAAATCCCTTCAGTGACTCACTATTGCCTACTAATATAGTTCCTGGCTTTCAGGGTCTTCTATAATCTGACATCACCCTATCTTTCCAGCTTCCATATCATCCTGTGTGTTAAAAACTGGGATCCTCAAAGGCAAGGAGGTGAACATGAGTAAAAATGCTACTGTGGGGGAGGGGAGTGGTTCCCTGCACCATTTTCCTTATTGATCAGCTATCACAATTGGCTGCACCAACATTCCTTCCTTGGATATTTAGGGCTGGTGTCGGAGTGCTTTGGTGCATGTATAGATTGAATATCACTTGGTGATGTAGAGGTGATGGGGGACAGAATGCATTACTTGGTGACTGTAAGATGCAAGATAAGATATAGTAGCTTTGTTGAGGGGAAGAAGTTGGAAGATAGGAAAGAGGGATCCTATATAGCATTTCACTTTTGTTGAATGAGTAAATGAGAAAGACATTTGTTAAGCACTCTGATAAGCACTAGGAATTCAGGGAGAGAGAAAAAAAGAGACAGCCCTGGCTTTCAGATATGTTCAAGGGCTATGTGGGCACCACTTCCTCCCCTTCCCCCCCCCACTACATACAACAACCTTTGTGTTGTTAAGACCTGGTAGCTATCAGATATTGCAGCTACCTCCGCATCTGTAGCTACTGAAGATGTAGAGCAGAAAGTTCTCACAGCCAAAGTCAAATGGCTCAACAACAGTAATCAATATGTTTTTTTTGGAAATACCATTAAAAACTGTATTACCATCTATTGTGCCATTGTATCCTAAGGAAGATGGGACATTTTCTTCTAATTTGCGACTATACCTTGTTTTATTTGCTGTCTCTCCAACTGGAATGTAAACTCTTGAACATAGTAAATGCTTAATTCTTTTGTCATTCATTTATCCAAGGAGCTTACAGACTAATATATGAGAATACACTGACCAGTGCTGGGGTGGGAAAGATCCAGGAGGACTTTAAGTGCATTGGGGTAAATCCCAGCAAGATAAGGAACCTGAGCAGGATTGGCACACCACTCTTAGGAATGGTGAGAATAAAGTAGTGATTCTGGGTTCCCTGGGATGGAGGTGAATAGGAAGTCAGCATTCAGCCAAGAAGGGAAAAGGGAAGGCAGCATTCACAGAAATAGGCATGTGTGTTGCCGGGAGTGGGGGTGCAGTTTAAGGAGAGAAATGGTTGGGAGGGGTAGATCTAATCAAGATTACATCATTCTATTTTCAGCCAAATTGAATTGCTTTCTTCTATCTCCTTTATATACCCTATACCTTGTCTTGACTCTGTGGCTTTATTTACCATTTTCTCTTTGGCCAGAGTGCTCTCCTTGCCCTTACCCTTTCTTAGTGTTGATTTCTTATACATCTTTTAAAATCCAGCTCTCTAATGCTTGCTACCACCTTTGGACTGGCTCAATTGATTTCCTGTTAGCAATGACTTTGCCCAGAGTCCCATAGAATTTTGCTTATACTTCTGTGTTATATGTTAGTATGTATTTTTGTTATCTTTATATAGGTTATAGTCTCCCCTTACTCTAAAATAACCTACATGAGAGCAAAGATTGTGCTTTTGATAAACTTTGTATTTCCTCTATCACCACAGATGGTGTTCTGAAGATTTGAGACATTTAATAAATTTTTTAATTGAATCAAAAATTTAATTATACTATTATGGTATAGTGGAGAGAGAACCCAGATTTAGACTGCAATCATGACTTCCAACCTCTGTGACCTTGGTTAAACAGCCTCACTTTTTTGAGGCTCAGTTTCCTCATCTGAAAACTGAGAAGGATGCACTGTATGGTCCCTTGTCATTCCAATTTTAATTTTATGATCATATGAAACAGGAAATTTGACCTGTGTGGTTGTCTATAGTTTAACAGTTTAAAATCACCCCAAGTGGAGATGACTATTTTCTTAGCCCTGTTTTTGATATTAGCTCTAGTTGGCAGCCTTTTAAATCTTAACCAACACATTGCAACTCCCAGTGGAAAATATAAGTATGTCAGTGACTATTCTTCTGATCTACTTCCTGGACAGTGAAAGTAGATCCATTGTTCTATGCTAGTCTCGGTCATCTAATGTAATACTTGGAAGAATTTCTTATCTGTTTTTTTTTTTGTAATAAGAATGACTTCCCTGTCAGTCTTGACTCTGGAAGAGATATTCATGGCCTTGTGATTATTTCCTTTCCAAATAAGGTTTTATTTTTTAGCTGTTATTTGACTATGAAGGAACTGGACAGAGTGCGTGATGTGGTGTTAGGAATAAATGGAGTTGAATTCCACTCCAGACTCTCATTGGTGGCATGGCTCTGGGCAAGTCACCTAAACTCTCAAAGCCAATTTTCTCATTTGCTGGATTGTAGTAATAGTAGTACCCAAATCACAATGTTGTTGTCAAGATCATATAAGATATAATATTTTTTTAACCCTGAAGTGCTAAATGTGAGCTATGGTTATCATTAGGTATGCAAACTAATGAAAATATATGAAAAATACTACTTTCCCCCATATTGACTATTCAGTTTCAAAACTGGTCAGATTATAAAACCTTTAGTCTTAAATTCATGTGAAAAGTATAATAGAGTCATAAGGTAATTTTCATGTATTCTTTCCAGAGTTTAACTCAGAAAGAATATCAAAGTTCATTCACTTATTTTTCTAGGTACTTTGACATCCATTCCTTTCTTTTCTAGAAGTGGTATCAGGCAGAAGAGTCTGGATCAAGGAGATTGAATAGTCTTGAATAAATGGAACGCTTTGTTTCCAAAGGCCAAGGGAAGTGACTCAGATTATTCTGATTTTTTTCATTGCCTTCATGTTTCAAAATATCAACTCTGTATCTCCTACTGAATGATTTGGTCTTGCCCAAAATATACTATAATAGCATCCAAAGTCTGAGCTACATTTTTCCTATGCTAAACTCCTTTTGCAGAGAAGAGTCACGGGAGTGGGTGGTAAGGGAAGACTAAGGACCATGGTTTGTGGAGTTTAGTTTTCTCCTTTAGACTTACCATCTCTAGTTTCTTAATTAATCCTCTTGAGGTATTATGTATGTTGTGCGACCCTGAGTAGGTCGCTTAACCTTTGTTTGTCTTAGTGTCTCCTCTATAAAATAGGGATAATTTGTACCTGCCTCCCAGGGTTTTTGTGAGAATCAAGTGAGACAACATTGTGAAACACTTTGCAAACCTTCAATCTATATGTAAATACTAGCTTTCCTCCGCTTCTTCACTATTACTAATTATTTTTAAACTTTTATTTCTATTATTATTGCTTATTGTGTTCCTTGAAATACTTTTTTATCGTCTGCCAAGCACAATCCCTTACATGTGGTAAGTTTGTAATAAATGCTTATTGGATTGTATTGCTAGTAATCGATTCCATTCCATTCAGCAAACATTTATTAAGTGCCTGAGTCAGTGAGACCTGTATTCAAATCCTACATCAAACACATACTGGCTATGTGACCCTGGCAAGTCATTTAACCTTTCAGTGGTTCAGGCAACTTTCTAAGATTATAAATTGCAGAGAGGTTCTGATCTCTTTAAACTAATGAAACCACTAGTCAAAAGAAAAAAAGGAGTAAGGGCATCCCAAATTAATACCTATTCTTACATGGAGATCTAGGGGATTTTTTATAATGTGAATTCTCTCACATGAAGGCAGGGACAGAATCTAATTTGTCTTTGTTTCTCTATCAGAGACCAACTCAGTTCTTTGCACATAGTAGGAACACAGTGAATGAGACATTTAATGAGTGACTGATATTTCAAGGCTGTTAGATTGTATCCCAAGGGATTAATGTAGGTGATAAAAATAGAAGAAGAAAACAGAAACCCACAAGAAAGGAACTCCAATTTAATACAAACAAGACAGCAACACAGAAAGCCCTGAGATTATCTTTTGTAAAAGGAGAACTGGAGCCAGTTTTCATTTCAAATAGCATTTGATGGTGTGTTGTTGTATTTTCTTTTTCCTGAAAGGAGATTTCTTCTTTCAGAAGAGATGTATAAAATAGAAACCCAGAATGGAAAGCTGCCATGTCTGATATCAGAGAGTCCAATTTATTGCTGAGAGACTGCAAACTTAAACTCTCCCTGTTTGCAAGTCATATTATCAACAGAGGTCCCACTGAAATTTCCTGTGTGCAGCAGATTCTGAATCATCTTACAGAGTGGTTAATCATAAAACCGAATACAGGGCTAAGAAACTTTGTAATATTAGATTAGCAATAGAGTTTTACAGGGCCATTATCACTAGGAACAAACAAAGACACAGAAGGACAAAGAACAATTCCTTTCTGTCTTTTGCCCAGATTATTCCTGCCAAGAATAAGTGCTTTACTGTCTATGGAGAAAAATGTCTTTTCTCATAAGGTTTTACCATTTATTTCCCATTTATTCAGCATTTACCATGTTGAATAAATGTCCATCAAAGCTTGCCCTTTCATCTCCTATTTTATATTCCAGGTATTCAGGCCCCATCCCTTCATGCTTCATTTATGGGTGAAATGTTAAACTTTGAACCCTGGGAACTTGCTAGAACACTACTCACTATAGAGCAGAACTCAAGGTCACAGGTCCATCTTGGACCTATGCCCTAAGTGAAAGCAAGCAAAAGGTAAGTTTCTTTTAAATTTCCTCCCCACCCTGTATTTGTACCCCTACCCACCCACCCAACTTAGGAATACCTACTGGGTTATGACTACCCAGGGCATGCAGGCATGGAGTAGTGGGGAAAGTTTGGCCTTGGACTCAGGAAGACACCTGGATGCACATATTTTCTCTAGTTAGTGTCTGTGTGACTCTGGGCAAATCATTTAACATATCTGAGTCTCACCTTCTTCACCTGTAAATTCAGGATAATTATAATATCCACCATTACTATAATGGCCAAATGAGATAATATATTAAGTACTTCACAATCATTCAATGCTATATACATGTAAAATTTTTTGTTATTCTAGGCCTGCCTTCCCCAACGTTGCCCCATTTCTTCCTGTTTTCTTTGTCTAGAGCAAAATGTGTCTTCTCTGTGCCCCAGTTCAGTCCAACAACAGTAACATAAGAACAATAGCTAACGTTTATATAGTGCCTACTATGAGCCAGCCTGTTCAGCGATTAAGGCTTAATAAGAAATGAAGCAAAGAATGGCCTCTTTAAAAAAAATCTGGGAGAGAAGACCCCCAGGGATTTGGTCTAAAAATAGAAATAATTGCTATTTACATTCATTCTGAGTCAATCAGGGCCCAAACACTGACCAAGTAAGGCTAGGCTGGGATCTACCATTGACCAATCAATAAGAAACTGAGACCTGTTAAAACCTTAGCTTGAAAAGGCCAAGGTTTCCTGGACCATCTTCAGTTGTTCTGATCTACATCTTACCACCAGACCCACTCTGGAGGTGAAAGTGAGGCAGGTGACTTTGCACAGCCCTCCCTCACTGTAATCCAATTCACTTGCATGTCATAGCATTACCTCTCTGAAATCATGGTCCTCTTTGAGAATGTAGGAGAAACAAGCCAGACAATGTGCTAAGTACTTGACAAAATTAATATTAACTCATTTGATCTTCACAATAATCCTGGGAGATAGTGCTTTTATTTTCTCCATTTTTAATCAGAGAAATAGATGTCAAATGACTTGTCCAGGGTGACAGTTAATAAGTATCTAAGGTCAAACTTGAATTCAGAGATCTACATGACTCTAATCCCAGCACTCTATCCACTATATCACCTATCTACCTTTAGACTAGTTCATCTAAGGAAGTGACTTGATTTAGTGGACATGCTGAAGGTATTAGGAAGGCCTGCCTTTGAATTCTACCTCCAACATTTGAATGAATGAATGATAGTGTTAACTGCATTGTAAGAAGCAATTAGTATGTGCTAGGCACTATGCTAAATGCTAAGGATACAAATACAAGCAAGCAAGACAGTGCCCACCCTCAAGGAGCTTACTTACAGTCTGATGAGAGAAGAAATTCATAAAGGAGAGTTGGAAGAGAGGACATATACCCAAAGCAGCATGGTTTGGAAATGGCCAGGAGATGATGTAGAGGCCTATTTCCTAGCAAAATAAGGTGAAAGTTCATCTCTTGGAGCCCTGAGTCCAGGGGCCATGGTCAAGGTTCCAGTGGGAGGAGGATGAGAGAAGTTCAAGAGGATGACTGGGTTGCAGATGAGAAAGGACCACAGAGTAGTCACTTAATCTCTTGTTTCATCTTACAAAATGGGAGATATAATGTCTTGAGTATCTACTCTACAGAATTGTTTTGAGGCTTATTATGAGATAAGTAGGTAAAGGGCTTTGAAAACCCTAAAATACTATATATATGATCAATTACCATTAATCTGATCACTTTTTTCAATGCTACCTAGCATCAAGCCCAGTGCCTGGCCATCAATAAGTGCTGGTTGAATTGAATTAAATTGAATCCATATATTACTCCTTTCAGATTCCCAAGTGAATAAATGTTGGCAGAGAAAGACAAAGTAGCTTTTCCATGGTCACATACCAAGTCAATGACCCATTTCCAGCTTCTCCAATCTGTTCCTTCCCACTAGACTATGCTTCATTAAACCAGCTCTGGCATGGTCATCTCCTGGGCTTGCTTACATACATTTTTCTTTTTCAAAAAGGTACAAAAAAGCACTTGCCAAAGTGTTAAGGTTGGGCAATGAAGCCAGATGTGGCCAAATGGCAGATTGTGAACAACACTCTTCTTCTACAAGGTCAATATGAAGTTTTAATGTTTAGGAGAATGTTGTGCCTGACTCTCTGGTACCTCATAGCACAGAGTAGAGATTTATCCTCTCCATTATAAGTTGATGTGACTGAAAAGATAAATTTCCAGAGAAAAATAGTTTGATGACTTATTAAAAACTTGGTCACCCTTGAGTTAAATAAAACAAGGTAAAATTTCTTCAATGACACTAGTTTGGTCAGCTTGTAGGCTGTAGTTACAGTACCACTTCTTCATCACTCCATTTGAAACCCATGTGTCAAAAATTCATCAGTTCTTAGAGGAAAATTTCTCACAAATTCTTTCCTATATGTGTCCTCATCTAGGTAAACCCTAGTAAGCACTCATTACTCTTTCTTTGTTTCTTTTCTCATTTCTTCTTCCTTCCTTCCTTCCTTCCTCTCTTCTCCCTTACTTTTGATTCTTCTTGCTATTTTCCTTCTTTCCTTTCTTTCTATCCATCAGTCAGAGTGTTTTTCTATCTTTTTTAGCTAGCCATCATGTCTTTCACAAAAATCTTCTAGGTTCATTCCCTGACTTTGGGAAAATGTGAATATTATTTTCTGATTCTTTTTCACTCTTCTGCAAAAGGTCCTCAGTCCCTTGCAAGTACTCAAACTAGCAAGCCATTGAATATAAGATAAATTTTAGTTAATCCAATAAAAAAATGCAGAATGTCCTTATAATTGAGATCTTCAGGACATCTCTCTTCTTTCTTTTTTATAAATTTTATCTATTTATTTTTCATTTTCAACATTCATTTTCACAAGATTTTGAGTTCCAAATTTTCTCCCCATCTCTCCCCTCCCCCACCTCAAAACACCATGCATTCTGATTACCCCTTCTCCCAATCTGCTCTCCCTTCTATCACACCCCTCCCTTCCCTTATCCCCATTTTCTCTCTTTTCTTGTACGGCAAGATAGATTTCTATGCCCCATTACCTATATTTCTTATTTCCCAGCTGCATGCAAAAGCAAGTCTCAACATTCATTCCTAAAACTTTGAGTTCCAACATCTCTCCCTTCCTCTTTCCCACCCATCCCCACTGAGAAGACAAGCAATTCAATATAGACTGTATATGAGTAGTTTTGCAAAAGACTTCCATAATAGTCATGTTGTGAAAGACTAACTATATTTCCCTTCATTCTACCCTACCCTCATTTATTGTATTCTCTCTTTTGACCTTGTACCTCTCCTAAAATGTTTACTTCTAATTACTCCCTATTCCCATTTGCCCTTCCTTCTATCTCCCCACCCCACCTCACTTATCCCCTTCTCCTCGACTTTCCTGTAGGGTAAGATAGATTTTCATACCAAATTGAATGTGCATGTTATTCCCTCTTTATGCCAGATCTGATGAGAGTAAGCTTCACTTTTTGTTTCTCAACTCCCCTCTTTTCTCCTCCATTGAAAAATCTTTTTCTTGCCTCTTTTATGAGAGATAATTTGTCCCATTCCATTCCTCCCTTTCTCCTCCCAACATATTCCTCTCTCATCACTGAATTTTATTTTTTTAGATATTATCTCTTCCTATTCAACTCACCCTGTGTTCTGTGTGTGTGTGTGTGTGTGTGTGTGTGTGTGTGTGTGTGTATAATCCCTCCAGTTACCCAGACACTGAGAAAAGCCTCAAGAGTTACAAATATTATCTTTTCATGTAGGAATGTGAACAGGTCAACTTTAGTAAGTCCTTTATGATTTTTTTCCTTCCTGTTTACCTTTTCATGATTCTCTTGATTCTTGTTTTTTAAAGTCAAATTTTCTATTCAGCTCTGATCTTTTCATCAAGACCTCTTGAAAGTCCTCTATTTCATTGAATTACCATTTTCCCCCTGAAATATTACACTCACTTTTGCTGAGTAGGTGATTCTTGGTTTTAATCCTAGTCCCTTTGATTTCTGGAGTGTATGTTCCAAGCCCTGTGATACCTTAATATAGAAACTGCTAGATCTTTGTTATCTCTATTTTATTTCCACAGTGAATTTTTGAGCCTCCTTTTCCATTTGGCCAATTCTGCTTTTGAAAGCATTCTTCTCCTCGTTGGCTTTTTGGACCTCTTTTGCCATTTGGGTTAGTCTGTTTTTAAAGGTATTATTTTCTTCAGCATTTCTTTGGGTCTCCTTTAGCAAGCTATTGACTTGCTTTTCATGATTTTCTTACATTGTTGTCATTTTTCTTCCCAATTTTTCCTCCACATCTCTTACTTGATTTTCAAAATCCTTTTTGAGCTCTTCCATGGCCTGAGGCCATTGCATAGTTATTTTGCAGGTTTGGGATGCAGAAACATTGATTTTTTTTTTTTTTTTAGTTCGTCCTCTGATGGTATGCATTGTTCTTCCTCATCCAAAAGAATGGAAGAAAATACCTGTTCACAAGAAAGTAACTTTCTATAGTCTTATTTTTTCCCTTTTTTGGGCATTTTCCCAGTCAGTTACTTAACTTTTGAGTCTTTTGTCAAGAGGAGGGTATACTTTGGGGACCTGTAAATTCTCAGTTCCTCCAAGGTGGTACAATTGAGGGGGAGGAATTTACTTCTCACCTGGCCTGTGCTCTTGTCTGGGAGCAACTCCAAGCTTTTCTGCCCAGGATCTTCAAGTAGAATTCCCTCTGCAGAGCCTCCACCAGCTCTACTATGCCAGTCAGCACTCTTTCTCACCCCAGGACCACCACTCAGGGATGAGATACCGATCAACCACTCAATTCCCCCAGGGTCTTTACCTCGAGGGCTCCAAAAATGGACTCTGTGTAGCAGTGGCTGCTGCTGCCCTTGGGTTGGGACCAGACTGCATTCCCTTCTCACCCATGTGAAAGAGTTTTCTCACTTTCTCTCTAAAGCTGTCTTTGGTGTTTGTCGATAAAGGAGTATGGGAATCACCACAACCTGAAACCTGCTCCAGTCCTGTCCAAGCCGTTCTGTGTGACCCATGCTGGGGAGCAATCTGCTATGAGCCAGTGCGATTGACCATTCCTATCCACCTTCCAGGCTGTCTTGGACTGGAAATCTCTTTCATTTTGTTGTTTTGTGGCTTCTGCTGCTCTAGAATTTTAGAGTCATATTTTACAGATATTTATGTGAGGGGAGAGCTTCTATGGGTCCATCTTTCTACTCCACCTTCTTGGCTCTACCCCATCTTTCTTCTTTCTAAGAAGCACTAGTCAACTCTCTGATGAGTCCTAGCTGCCCTTGGGACCATATGACTCAGAACCAATATAGGAATAGAATGATTTTCGGCTATACCAATATCTTTAGTACTGTCAAGAGCAAGGGATAAGAACTAGTTCTCCTTTGTTAGGGTTCTGTCATCATTGCAACATCTCTATCTGGCACCTGAATCTCTTGGATTGAATATTCCTTCATATTCAGAAGAAAATCACTTTTTTACATGTGTCCATCTGTATGAAAGAGTAGCAAGGGATTTACCCAAACCTTTCTGGATAGAGGCTTAAATGCAGGTCCATTATACATATGTTATGAGGTTATCCACCCACATGTAGCATGGGGGTGTTATATGTGGCTGGAAGGGAAGCAGAATAGACATCTCTAGTTTTTTGGTGCCAGAACCTTGGCCACCTGCTCCCTTCAGAGAGTGGGAATACCAGGAGTACCCATCTGCCTCCATAAATATTATTAGTGTAGGGGATGTTGTTTTCAGATTCCAGGTTCTGATTGCTATTCACTAATGGGGAAAGGAGAACTCAAGCTCTCTATATAAGGTTTGACTTTCTTTCCAGTTCCACAATGGACATCCATGGTCAGTAGAAAGGAACTTATTTATCCAAACCAATAGCAATAATCCCAATCAATAACAAAACAGAAATCAGAAAATATACATAAGAGAATACATACTACACAACACAGAGTGAAGGAGGTCTTCAAGCTTAAACAAGAAAGAGCCCCAGATATCACCCAAGAGGAAATTCCTTTCAGTCTCTAATGTAGCAAGCCAAAGATAGTGACATGGTGGAGACTATCATGTCTGCTTCTTCTCAGAGTCTTATTTTCTCTTCAGCAGCCTGAAGTGGGGTTGGCATTTTCTTTTAAAGGTAGAAGCTGAAAGTGCCAGAGGCAAATGCAGAGCTTGAAGATATTGAAAAAACAGCTCTCCTTTCTCTGGATTTAGCCAATTCTACCTTCTTCTCAAGCAGGTGTGGGGTATTGATCTCCACCAACGAAGAGAGAGTCAGATTCCAATGGTGCTTTGGAACTTGAATTGCATATGTTTTACACAAGTAAAATACAGTCACTGTAAGTTAATTGTATTGTCTTTCATTTAGAGATGTTATTAATTATAGTAAATTATTAGTATTCATTCCAGTATCCATAGGGTTCTAGGCAGTGAATTAAGTCAGTTTTGTTTTAAGGTAAAAGTTAAGTCCTAAATCCACCTACAGAGGTGCTTGTTATATGCAAGTAATGTTGTTTTTGTAGTTATGAAGAAATGTTGAAGTTAGTTGAGAAATCACATAGTAGAGATGTAATAACACCATTCAAAATCACTGATAAAGGAGCTACTATGTACAAGGTACTCTACCAAGTATTGGACATATAAAGTTAATAAAGGTAAATTATATAATTACACAGTCACATATGGGGAACATCTGTGATTTTTGACAGCATAAGGCACTCAGGAGTGGGGAAACCCAAACATCAGGCTTACTAGACAAGTACCAAAGAATTAGCTGAGGCACAGAAAACTATGGTCACATAGTAAGTGTCAGAGGTAGAAATTTAAATGTAGGTCTTCCTGATCCTAAGCCCAGTACTCTATCCACTATACTATGTTGCCTCATAATTAAATAAGGTTCAACAGAAAATAGAATACTTTGTGAGCTAAAATAAATGTACTATTTACTCACCATTAATGTAATTTGCAAGCTGCTTTCCAGTCAAAAAGACTTAAATAATGGCCATGCATTTGTCGAACACTTTGTAGCCTGCTCTAGCTGGCTGGCTGGCTAGCTGATTTTTACTGTATGAAATAAAAATTGTTCTGGGGAAGGTGATTGATCAAAATGTGTAAATATTTTTCAAACAACCAGACATTTTTACATTTTTTTGGGAGAAACACAGAAAAGATGATGACTCATTAAAACAGAGCAGGCACATTGTGCTATAAAAGTAGAAATGATAACATCTGCTCTTATCCCTTTTCCTGGGGATAGTCTGAAGACAAACAAGTGAATATATGGGAAAGCCCTCAAGGCTTTTTGGAAGGCATTGTGGTGATTATTCAAGGTTTAGTGATAGCAATGGTATGCGACATGGAGTAAAGGATAAAGAGCCAGTAATGGAGTGAAGGAGATCTGGGTTCAAGTTCCTTCTTTGACTGATTACGTGACCCTGGGTATGTTACTGAAACTCTCAATGCCCTAGACAATTCTAAATTCCATGATTTCAGAGCAAATGCTGAGATTTGTATTAGTAGAGGGAATTCCCTTACTGGGGAGCTCCATGCCCCCATAAAATCACAAATCCAGATCCTCTCCTCCCCTACAAAAGGTAATATCAGAAATAATAATATGTATTTTTTTCCAGGCTTCTAGATTCCTGTTCACCAAGATGATGCTCAAGGCAAAGAAAGAAGTAGTTGTTTCTCACTGTCCCTCTCTAAGAGAAAAATGAAGTCGAAAACCTGCAAGGCTAAGAAGGCAATGTTTAATGATGTTCATAGCCAGAAAAAAAGAAGAAAATTTGAACCCCTCCTAGCCCAAATTTTCTTATAAATGTATTCCTAGGTAAAGCATCTAGGAGGTTTATTGGGAGAGCAAGGATGTATTTCTTCCTGGGACCCTGCCATCTTAGCTCCACCTCCCTCCCCATCATTTTAGGAGATGCCAAACAACTCCCATCTTGAAAACTATACAATCACATGATTCAATACTGATAAAGAGATAGGTCAGAATTGTTTCTCAGTACATTGTTTTTCTGCTGTACTAATCTCTCTAGTACCGGGCAAGGAATAAGGATTGGTCATCAAGTTTCCTTTGACCACTGAGCCTGCTATGAAGAAGACTGAGGACAGGAACACCCTGGCTTACTTGTAGACATCAAAGTCAAACCAACTTTAGATCAAACAGGCCATAAAGAAGATGAGTGACATTGATTTGGCCAAGGTTAGCACGGTGATCTGGCTTGATGAGGTAAGAATGACTATGTATGACTTGTTCTAAGCTTTGATGCTTTGGATATTACCAAACTACCTCCAAATAACCTGCTCCACATAAAAGTTTTCTAGGACACACATTAAAAAAAAAGAATTATAGCATATTTAGCTATGTCTATAAAGTCCATCACACTGTAGCCAGTCCATTAAGAGGTCTCTCTGAACTCAGGCTTGCAGTTCTCAGAGGACAGACATACATATCTTCCACTACTGGTCTGGTACTTAAATCCTTTCCATCTTAATAGTCTTTGTCAAGGAACCCAGCTCCCATCCACACTGTAATGAAGCATCAATATTAGAAATTTAGAGCATATTCATTTTGACTTTTCTGCCTTGTAATTCTTTTCATTCCAGAAAATTCTCTAATCCTTAAATATAATTAAATAATGTGAATCAATAATATCAATCAATCAACAAGCATTTATCAAGTGCCTATTATATGGCAGGCACTGTGCTGGGCTCTGGAGATATACAAAAATAGCTCCTGAGCTCAAGAAGCTTACACTTTATGGGGGTGGAGTGGGGCAAGACATGAAGATATATATATGTTATATGTGTCTATATGTGTATATGTATACACACACAAATATATATACATACTATAAAATAGACAAAGGTAACCCAATGGGAAAGGTATTAGAAAATGGGAGAATCAAGAAAGATTTAATGGAGAAGATAACACGAGCTGAGTCTTGAAGGAAACCAGGTATTCTATGTTCCCTCCAAACAACAAGTGAAAAAGTTTTAAAAATGGACATTGCTTTGGCCAACAAAGCACTGGCCTTTGTGGTTGTCATTCAGCTGTTCAGTTGTGTCCAATTATTTGTGACTCATGAGATATAGCACACCAGGCCCTTATCTCTCTTATATAGTGTTTAACTTTTTTTTAAACCAATTCAAACTCTAGAAATTGATTTTACATTGACTTCAAGTGATATAAAAGCCTCAAAGTCATACTGCTTAGGTTGGCAACCTAGAGAAAAAAATGGCTCTTTCACTCTTCATTGAAAGCTAAGACTTTTTTTTTTAGATTATCAGAACTTTTATTTTCCCTTTTTCTTTTCAGTTTCAAGTTCTCTCCCTCCCTCTGCCCTCTCTCACACACACTGAGAAAGCAAGAAATATGATATATATAAATTAAATTAACTATGTTCTGAAAAAAAAGGAAGAAAAATAAAGGAAAAATATACTTCAGTCTCTCCCCTTAGAACATCAGTTCTCTATCTGGGAGGCAGATAGAATTCTGTATCGTGAGTCCGTTGGAGTTGTGATCATTGTATTGATCAGTTACTAAGTCTTTCACTTGTTACTGTTACTGTATAGATTTTTTCTAGGTTCTGCTCACTTCACTTTGCATTAGTTTACATGTTTTCCTAAATTTTTCTGAAATCGTTCCCTTCATCATTTCTTATGTACAGCTCAAAAATATTTCCTCACATTCATATAGCATAACTTCTTCAGCCAGTCCCTAGCTGATGGGCATCATATGATGTTGATAACTTTGATATCTTCTTCTGAAAATTGTTTATCTTTTGACCATTTGTCAATTGGAGAATGACTTCTATTTTTATAAATTGGCTCAGTTCTCTGTATATTTGAGAAATGAGACCTTTATCAGAGAAACTTTCTGCAAATTTTCCCTTTGACCACCCTGCCCTCCCTCTCCCCCACCTTGGTTTCTTGCTTTTCTTCTAATTTTAACTGTATGGGTAAAGGCTGAGATATTGACAGTAGAATGGAATTATATTTCTCAACAGGCAACATATTACAAGTCTAGCTTTTCCAACTAGGAATTAATGTTTGGAGAATGTGAAGAAAGAAGGTATTTGTGAATCTGACCTTACATCTCTTATATAGTTTTCACATTTTTTTTTTTTTTGCCACAGCACATACTAATTGCTAAGTGCTGGAAATATAAATACAAGTAGCAAGAAAGGTAGTCCCTGCTCCCAAGGTTCTTATATTCTAATGAAGAAAGATGTCACATAAAAGTAAACTTAAAAAGGTAAGTGGAGGTGGTGAAGAAAGATATCTACTCTGGGGAACGATAGTGAAAGTACAGAAAGTCAAGAATAGAGCCCCTAGAGGAATGAAATCACAGCTGGCATGGGCTTGAAAATGAAAGTTCTGGGAAGAACCAGTCAATTAGAGGAAGGGACTGAAGGAGCACACTATCCTTTTAGTGGGAGAAAGCAGAATGAACTTCCAGGGTAAAGAGGCTGCTATATGATATGGTAGAGGAAGTCCAGAGAGTCAGGAATGGAGTCTAGAAAGAAGTAAGGACTCCAGATAACCAAGGCATAAGCAGAGTCAAAATTTATGTTAAATTGTTATTTCTATGCTAAACATAGATGGGGAAATATTAGCATGATGAAAGAAGAGGAACAAATACAAATAGTTTCACACATCAGTGAGGACCAGTGCAAAGGCATGGAGATGGTGATGTAAGAAATAGAGAAAAGGACAATTTGGCTGGATCAAGGAATGTGGGAGGCATAAGGAAGCAAAATAAGATGGCATAAAATCTGCTAAAAATTGCCTGCATAAGGTTTTCATAGGATCGTTGTTGTCCATTCATTTAGTCATGTCTGACTCTTTGTGTACCCTGAGGATCATATTATCCTTGGAGTTTTCTTGGCAATGATATTGGAGTAGTTTGTCATTTTCTTCTCCAGTGGCTTAAGCCAAACAGGGTTAAGAGACTTGCCCTGGGTTACACAGGCAGAATGTATCTAACACTGAATTCAAACTCAGGTTCCAAGTAACCCCAGGTCCCACTCTCTATCCAATGAACTAACTGCCTTTTAGGCAAACAGAAGTTAAGTGACTTACTCAAGATCACACAGCTAGCGTATGAGGCAGAATTTGTACTTGTTTTCCTGACTCCAGGAAGTTCTACTTACTGAGCCATCTAGATGCCTCAAATAATTGAAGTGTACAGGACCCAGTATTCTCAGGTAGTCTCCTGTCCAACTGCTAGACCGGACCAACCCTGCCTAGCTTCCAAGATCAGACGAGACAGTGTGTTCAGGGTGGTATGACAAAATAGATCATAAGAGAGTGATTCTGAAATACAATTCTGTCGTTTTTTTCCTAGTTAACAAATCAACATTTATTAAGATTTTACTATGTGCCAGACCATGAGAGATTTGGAAAAGATGATTCTGAGGCTTCACAGAAAAATAGAACATGAAAGGTTCCAAGGGTGGGGAACCTGCACTGCACAGGCCTTGGATCCTCAAGTCCTCAACTTTGTTCTGTGAAGTTTGGATTCAGTCAAAAGGACCACACTTGAGGACTTAGAGGGCCACATGTAACCTCAAGGACACAGGTTCCCCATCCTTGGCAACCAAAAGTCTTTGCACAGTTACACTGAAAACAGTATATGATATTAGGAAGCTCAGTATAAATGCTTACATTTCTATACTGTTTTTCATATTATGGGGCTGTTGTTTACAAATGGAAAGTTACAAAGAAAAATTGATTTTTTTGAAGAATAAAGAATGGGGATTTCTAGGAAGGGTGAACTTTATAATTTGATTTTCTCTAAGTGTGTGAGTTTATATCAGTGTGAACTGTGGAATAATAATGAAACTCTATCTCCCTTTCATAACTCAAGAAGCCAGTTTTCTCTATCAAGTCTATCTTGGTGGCCTCATGGATATCCCCACATGCATCATGACCTATAGCTTTTATTATTACATATATCAGACCTATAGCTGGAAGAAACCTGAGACCATTCTTTCTGATTTTACAAATAAGGAAACTGAGGGACAGAAAAACCAGTTAAGGATTTGCTGAGTAGCACAGCTAGTGAGAATCTGAAATGGAATTTATACCCAGGTCTTCCTGATTCCAATTCCAGCATTCTATTTATTCCTCTATGCTTGTGTGCTTACTGTGATATATGTATCCCTGACTGCTGCAAATAGATCTGGAAACAATCTTTCTCTCTAGTTTTATGCTGCTATGGCACAAACCTTGGATTAACGGAGACCAGCCAAGATTTCTAATATGGTGTGAGTCCAAAAGGTGGTGTCACAAACAGGCCTAATATATCCAAGGGCCCAAAGGACTAGAGGATAAAGTTCAGCAAACTGTACCTAACGAGATTATGCAGATGCTTTCAAGTTGTGTCTGAGACAGCTGGAGAATGAAAAGAGGCATTCTGCAGCTTCAACATTCTTGGTGGCCTACTGCTTTTCTCTTCAATTGCATTTGTTTTGGGATTTTTATTTTCTTAGGCCTTATTAGCGACTGAGTAAGTTCTTTTTAATTATTACTTTGGGGGGATTACCTTTTCACACTGGGTTGTTGTGGAAACTGCTAGGCAGTTTCAGGTTTGGAATTTGGATTTTTCCAAGTTCCCTGCTTGTCACTATTGTCAACCAAAGAGCTGTGTAATGCACCCATAACCCTGGGACTTATTGAACTCCTTGCTGCAGTTCACAAGGCTTCATGTGAGTAACTTTATTTCCTTATTTTTTGTTTTCAAATGATGTTGATGTCAAATGTGAGAATGGTCTTGGCGAAGGAGGGGAGAAGGGTAAAAAGGATAGGGCTGCCTTAAGATTCTTTCTAGTTCTAAATCCTACAATCCTATGGGGTAGATGATGAAATTTCTAAGACAAGTAATTACATTTGAAGAAGAGTGCTGACTGGGTAAAATCCTTAGGGGAAAAGCATAAGAATGAGTTATTTCATCCCCAGAAAAGGTACTGCTGTGATGACAGCAATAGTGGTACAAAGCTACAGACACTCACTTATGATTATTGACAGAATCAAGTGCAGTCTGAGCCTGTCTCCAGAGGACATTAGGAGACTATTTTTCTAAAGGTAATATGTTCTTTCATCAACAGATTAGAAATATCACAGACTACAACCCATTAAACAGATTGTCCCTGGGCTCTCATCCAGTACTAGTACCAATTTCCTCTCTAAATCTGAACAGAGACACGATTCCCCTGCTTCAGACCTGTCCTTTGCACATTAAATCCATATTACTTGGCTTACAGTGGAATTCAGTCAATCACCCTGAACATAATATTGCCCCTTCCTCCCAAAAGAGTATCACGACAACCTAAGCATGGCCTGGCCCCATAGTCCCTGGGAATATTTCACTAATTATTGCTGACAACTAGTTATTGCTTTAAGATCTAAAAAAAAGTTTTAATGTGCAACATCTCATCCGGCCCTCATAATCACCCTGGAAGGTAGGTGCTAGTATTGGTATCCCTAATACTACCCAGGGTGCTAGAATCCCTATTTTGCATATTAGGAAAAGGAGGCTTAGCATGGTAAAAATGACTTGTTCTGGGACCACATAGCTACTCAGTATCTACAACAAATTTAATTAACTGCCTTCAGCAGAACTCTCTCCAGCGATTAATATTCTGCCTGTAGAGGTTAGTGAACTTCCTTCCATCTCCTCATACTCTGTCCATCTCAGTGATTCTCAGTCTTGGTCTGGCAATGTACTAATCTCATTCCCTATCCCCCATTGCCTATATCCATCCCTAACTCTAAAATTTCTCACTCCAGATCTACCTACCCTTTCTACTATGCTTGTTGGAATTTCTCATTCCTTTGGAATTATAGAATTTGCTTTCATCTTAAATCTTTTCCTTTCCTACTTCCTTGGTCTTCTGGCATTCACTGATACTTCTCTCCCTAATGATGATATAGTGTCACTGACCAGCCTTCCCAATACTGGTTGTACTTTCACTCATATCCAAAACTCACTGGTTGTGGGGGTGGGGGTGGAATTGCTTCCCATTGGCATTTTCAGATTCCTCTTCTACCTCCCTGGTTCAGTAACTTCTCCTCCTCTGAAGCTCATTCAATCTAAGTTTATGACCCTATCAAGATTATGATAATTGCTATGTACCTACCCCCCCCACCCCAGTATACTCAGGGAGTCCAGTGCCTGGCTCAGTCTTTCTATCTCAATTCTTGCACACATACTAAGGAACTTCAATATACATATTAATATTCTTTCAAAATATGCACATACACATTCCTTCAAATTCTCAAACAATTCATCTCCTTAATACACTCATTTCCCATGACCTACTCCTCCTTTCCATTTCATTTATACACAAAAGTGATCATATCTTTGATCTAACCACTGTCCACAACTGTTCCTCATCATGGTCATGAATTCTGAAAATCTTTAACCTGATCATAATATTTTATCATTCTATTTTTCCCCCTCCTCAGTACTGATAACTTTATCTTCAACATCAGTTCCAATCCCTCTGCCTCTCAGATTTTTCCCTGTCCATTAATGGCTCTACTTTTCCTCCTCCTTGTCTTCAACTCTATAGTATCCTTTACATTTGAGCTTCTTGCCCTCTTATCCTATTGAAGATTTTGTCCTGCCAACCCTGAGTGCTGGATTACTCTCACTCTCTGTTGCTTTCACTCCCAGTCACATGCTATTGACTAGAATTAGAGAAAAATCTCTAAACTTTATTAACTAAATTTTAGTTTACATAAAATCAACTGCACCCTCACTCCATAAAAGCAATCCATTTATTCCTCCTTCATTCATTCACTATCTCCCTCACCACAGGGGCTATTCCAAACCTTTGTAAATTTTTTCAAGCTTCCCTTAGTGCTATGGTCTCCTATTTTCTCCTGGCTGAAGACCTTGTCTTATACTTCATCAAAAAAAAATTTGAAGCCCTGAATAAGAGCTCTCTTTTTCTTTCCTTTTCAACTCATATCAGATCACTTCCCCCTTTATTGCCTCCCTATCTCACATGAAGATTTTTCCCTTCACCTTGCAAAGGCAAAGTCTTAATATGCACAAATAATCCCATTCTGTTCCATCTCCTCTGTCAGCCCAACCCACTCACTATTTTTTATTCTTTCTTTAACTACTGGCTGCCTCCTTGCTGTCTATAAACATACCCACATCACCTCCATTCTACAAAAAAAAAAGCAAGAAAAATCCTGACTTGCTTTGACAGTCTCCAAATATTTTCCTATATCACTCCTCTTTTTCATGACTAAACTACAGAAGAAAGACAACGATGATCTGTGCTTCCACTTCCTCTCTTCTCACTCTCATCCAAACTCTCTGTAGTCTGGCTTCTGACTTTATCATTCAACTGAAACTATTCTCTTCAAAGTTATCAGTGATTTCAGAACTGCAGACTCAAATGGTTTTTTCACAATCCTTCCCCTTCTTGACTTTTCTGCAGCCTTTGACACTATTGATCACCCCCTTCTCCCACACTCTCTTCTTTAGGTTTTTATGATACGTGCCCTCCTCTTTCTCCTTCTATTCATCTCACTACTTCATCATAATCTCTTTAGCTGTATCTTCATCTGGGTAATGCCCATTATGAGAGCCCTCCAATGTTTTGTCCTGAGCCCTCTTTTCTTTTCCCTCTTGTTGTTCAGTCATTTTCAGTTGTGATCCCATTTGGGCTTTCCTTGGCACAGATATTGTGGTGGTTTACCATTTCCTCCTTCAGCTCATTTTCACATGAGAAAACTGAAGCAAACAGGGTTAAATGACTTGCCCAGGATCATACAACTAGTAAGTGTTTCAGGCCAGATTTGGACTCAGGAAGATGAGTCCCAGCCCAGTACTCTCTCTACTGTGCCACCTAGGTGTCCCCCAAATCAATCATTTAGTCATGTCTAACTCTTTGTTACCCTATCTATGGGGTTTTCTTGGCAAAGATACATACTGAAGTGGTTTACCATTTTCTTCTCCAGCGGATGAAGTCAAATAGAGGTTAAGTGACTTGCCCAAAGTCACGCAGGTACTCAGTATCTGAGACTGGATTTGAACTCAGATTGTCCTGACTTTAGGCCGAGTGCTTTATCCCCTGAGCCACCTAGCTGCCTCCTTCTTTTCCTTTCCTCTCCCAATTTGTGATCTCATCTGCTTCCATGAAGTCAGTTATCATCTCTAGACAAATGACTCTCAGATCTGTTTATTCAGTCCTAACCTCTCTCCTGATCTCCTATCACTAACTGCCTGTTAGATATTTCATACTGGATGGTTTGGAGATATCCTAAACTGAACATGTCCAAACTGAACTCATTATATTCCTTGCCCCCTCCCCACTAACTTTCCTGTTAGTATCAAAGGCACCACAGTGCTCTCAGGCACTCAGGCTTATAACTTTGGTGCTACCTCTGAATCTTCATTCCCCTCACCACAAATATCTAATCAATTGTCAAGTAAGTGCTTAATAAATGTTAGATAAAGAAGAAGGAGGAGGAGGATGGGGGAGAAGATGATGATGATGATGAAGTTTCGAATCCCAGCTTCCCTGGCTCCAGGCCTGGTGCACTATCTATTTGTCTCATTGCTTTTATGGGGAATCCTCTCAGGACTGCTCCTCTATGCTTGATACAACCAGCCTCTGTGCCCTATCCCTCTCCTTTTCTTCTCCTACAGATCCTAATAACAGTTTATCATTTCTCTTTTTTTCACTTTTTGAACCTCTTTTCATGATCAACCCTCCAAAGTGAAAGTTGAATCTATTTGTGTCTTATTTGTTTCTCCCATTTTCCTGTTCTTTGCTGTTTCATTGTTGCATTGAATGTAATTCTGCACCACAGTCTTGTCTCCTGGTTTAATTGGTTCAGATGAAAGTGATGTTCAGGTGATATCTAATTCACCTTCCACTTTGTGTATAGTATCCTTTATCTATGTACTCCAATTATGTGAGATAGGTTTTTCCACTCTTACTTATACTTTCTTCCACAGAGTATTTCTTTTTCTCCTCCATTTCATCAAAATATAACCAAATGATTCTCAGGTCATCTGACATTTAATTCCTTTCTATAACCCATATTAACATTAGGATTTTGAGGGGACACTGGTATTATCTCCTCGTGTCCCTTCTTTAGAATGTAAACACTGGACCCTTGTTTAGACCTTTCAAATTTCTCACTTGCATTTACTTTTTTTTAATTTTTCTTTTGGCTCATGTTTATATTTCAAAATTTCTGCTTGACTCTAGCCTTTTTTTTTAATCATAAATACTTGAAAGCCTTCTATTTAACTAAAAATCCATTTTTTTTTCACCTGAAGGATTTATACTCCATTTTTATAGGTAAGATTTTCTTGATTAGAAGCCTTCATATTTTGCCTTTTGGAATATTGTAGACCAAGATCTCTAATCCTTTATTAGTGTCATCTGCTAGATCTTGTCTAATCTCGACTCTTGTTTATTGGTACTTGATCACTTTCTTTTTGTCTACTTAAAATATTTTTTTCCTTGACTCAAGATTTTTAGCAATGCCATTCCTGTGAATTTTCATTCTGATGTTTCAGATAGTGAATAGTAGGTTATTTTTATTTTCATTTCACCCTCTAGTTCTCATAGATCTGGGCAGGTTTCCTTCAAGATTTATTAAAATTTGACATCTAGTTTCCTTTTCATTGGTTATTGCTTTCAGATACTTCAAGATTCTTCAATTTTTTCTCTTTGATTTGTTTTCCAGGTGAGTTTTTTTTTTTAAACATGAGATACTTTACATTGCCTTCTATTTATTTTTCATCAGACTTTGTTTCTAATTTGCTTGGTCCTTTCTAATTTTCTGAGAATTTAGTACTTGAATAAGGATTTGTAATTCTTGTACTCAGCAATTCTTCCAAATCTTCCCTCCAAAGCTTTCATAGACAGCTAAATTTGACTTTCCATAAAGAATTCTAAAAGAAATCTGCATTCTAAAAAAACTTTATGTTAACTTTACTGAACAATAGTGTGCGCTCTCTCTCTCTGTCTCTCTGTCTCTGTCTCTCTCCCTCTCTCACTCCTCTTGCCCTTCAACTTGGTGCTTAGCAGCCTCTCCCCTGGAAAAAAAAAAAAAACAAACCCTGAAACAAAACTCCTCCAAATCAAAGCAGAAGAACCAAGGGGTGGGGGTGGGCTCTGCTACATTGAGGTCTTGACTTGAGACCTCTGGACAACAAGAGAAGAGACCTTTGCCCTGTTCTGTCCACCCACCTACCTGTCTCCCATCTTCTCCTGTCTGTGTCCCTATGTCCTCATGTGTCTACCCTGCCCCCCTACCTCCATACATTCTTCCTTTATCTTCTGACCAGGGCACGAAGCAGCCAACCCCAGATTCTCCTGTTCCTCCTCCTGTTTGCTGCTTGCTTCCTTGGCCCTGGCCCCTATGTGTCCTTGAACCTTAAGCTGGTCCCCTTTACTAGCACATACCCCCATCCTGCCTTTTTCCCCTCCCTCATTTTGGCTGGCGAGTTTGCATTATGTAAAAATTGATTTATGTAGAAGACTGCAGAATAGCCTGCTTATGTAAAGTGAGAACTGTATGTATGTGTGCGTGCGTGTGTGTGTGTGTGTGTGTGTGTGTGTGTGTGTGTGTATCTTGTACATCTTGATAATACCCAAATATCTGATGTGGTTTTGTGATTATTGTAATGGATGTTTCTCTTTGGGTTTCTCTTTTTTTTTTACCTTAACTGACCTTTTTTTATTTATTGGATTTTTCTAGACGTGGAATTGTACCTTCCATAGCTAATACTTCTTCATAGCTAATACTTATTTTTTTTCTATCTTTTATTTGCTTTCATTCATTTGAATTTCTTGCTATTGTCAACACTTCTAAAACAGTGTCAAATAGAAATATGGAGACAACCATGATTTACACCTATTGCTAGTGAAATTGCTTCTGGTGTTTCACCATTGTATATAATATTCACTTAAATATTGTTCCTTTTAAAAGAAAAATCTTCCTGTTTTGATGTAGTTAACATAAAGGAATGAGGCAGTTTATTCAAGGCTGTCTCTGAATCTAATAATATAAGCAAACAGTCTAATTTTTTTCTGTTGTTGGCACGATTCATTATATTGATTATTTTCGTGTCTTTATACCATCCCTTCATGGAAAAAAAAACCCTATTTGGCGAAGATGTGTAAGTTTTAGACATTTTTCTGTATTCTATTTTCAGGCTTCATTAAGAAAGATAAAAATTATATTACCAAGTACATCAATCAGAATCTTAGTAGATTTCTCAAGCAAGACAAAGAATTATCAGAGAAATTAGAATAAACATATGTAAAACTAACAGGCATGGAGCCATGAACCCAGAAATAGCTACCTTACAAACTTCGACACAGCAGGGTTCAATGGTGTTTTTTTTTCTATTTACAAAGTGCCATGTTTTTCAGTCAGTTTTAGAAAATTTTCTTGAAAAATTTTCAGGAAGACAAGATTCAGATTGTTTTGGGTTTTTTTCCTTCTCCCCGCTGTGATATGAGTAATCTTGAGATAGTTAAACCTGGATCTTCCACATCCATTTTCATTTTCTATGATTATTTTGATGTTTCAATCATTTTCTGAACCTTTCTCTGCCTTATTCATTTATCTGCTTTATCCATTATTCTCTTTCCTCCTCTATTATTAGTTGCTTCTATTGATTTTTAAAGATTACTATTATATTCATGGAACGCTGAATGGCACCATAGTGGATAGAAAACTGCCGTTGAAGATGACTTTTTAGCCAGGAAGACCAGAGTTCAGGTGAAATATCTGTCTCACGTACTCACATACTGTTGATATGACTCTGAGCAAGTCATTCAATGTCCCTATGCTTTGGGTAGCTCTCTAAGTCTGTAAGATAAGAGTAGTTGCTAATCTGCTTTAATGGAGGAAATTTCTTCATCTAGGACTTCCCTATATCAATGAATCACAGATCTGAGCCTTATCCTAGTATGTCCCCCATATTGTTCATTAAAAAAAATTTTTTCTCCCAATCTTTTAAATCACTTTTTATTAATTTTAGTTTTAATTCTTCCCATGATTTAAATGGAAAAGATTCTACACATTTTATACTTTTCTTATCAGTGTTCTTCCTTTATTTATTAAATATCTCTAACTTTGAAGTATCCAAGTTCTTTCTTGCTTAATTTCATTAATGTGCTATTTATTTATTTGAAGATTTCCTTCATGATATTTTATCTTGTTTCTTTTTCCATCTGAGTTGCATCTTGTACTTCAGATGATTCAGTTGCTCTGTGGTATATTATTTTTTTTTCATTGGCACTGCTCTTCCCTTTGCTCACTTTCTATTTTGGTTGGTTTGTATTTTCATGTTCTTAGCTATTTTTCTTCTCTTTGGTCTTTCTATTTTGTTGCTTTTTGAGGGGTATGTGAGGAGACTGGTTCCTTTGAACCTCTCACATCTGAGTCACTTTTGGCTGGAGAACCTTTCCCTGAACTTTTTGAAGTCAGCTTTTCTAAAGTTTGAGCTACATGTATGATGACGCCCAATGTTCCCTTCCCTTGCTATTTTGAACTCCCAGATGGCATGGTCAATTTCTTCCAAGGTTCCTATATCCCTCCCACATTGCCAAACAGTGGATCTGAATGAAGTCAAGAATAGCAGTCCCTCTCATAATTTCTTCCTTTCCTTACTGACATTTTTGCTTGGGGGTTCAGAATTTAAATGTATTCCAGTGGGTGGAAGCACTTATGTGGCCTTGAGCTATTTAAATGTTAACTGTTCGCTTGTTCTTTAGAATGTAATGTTTCTTTTCTAATGCAGGTTACTTCATTTACTCTCTTGGGAAACTATATGCGTATACACACAAACATGCACACAAACACATATATGTATATACATATGTTTATGTATATACATAATGCAAATATATAGCTAATTAGCATTAATCTGTATATTGTCCAATATTCTAATAACCAATTTTTCAATTTGGAATCTTTGTAATATTTTGAGGCCTGGTACAGTCACCACTATGTCATCCACAAACAGGATCATTGGGAAAACCTCATCATCTATAGGGAATCCTTGTTCCATTTGGTCTCTGTCCTAGATACCTTCCATGACAGTGGCAAAAAGCTTTGGAGTTTTTCTTTTCACATCTCATTTGATATTAATAATCAGAAGGTGGTTATCCCTACTGTCATATCTTTCAAGAAATATTTTATGGTTTTGAAATATGCACTAGTAGAGGAACTGACACAGGACAACCAAGGCTGTACCATAGATGCCAATGTCCTAGTGCATGAGCTTTAAACCACCCCTACCATGGAAATATTTCCTCCTTCCATAAATGCAATGAGACTGGGGTTTGATACTGAGTGAGAAGATAAAGCTTAAGGGAAGAGAGTTTTCTCCATTCTTTGATAAACTGAGATTTGGGATCATTGATTATTTAATCATAATTGTAAGAATTTATGAGACAATTTCCTCATTCCTAGTAGAATCCATATAAACCCCATATAGGATAATTAATAAAGAAACAAGTCAAATAGCAGACTCAGGAATAGGGATTTGAGGTATTGTTTGACCCTTCTCCATGAGATTGCTGCAGCCTGCTGTATGGATGTTCCCCATTTCTGAGTAAAAAAATATGTTTTGTGATTATCAGACCTTTCTAACACTCTTTCCTCTTTCAGATATTTTGAGACTCAGTCCTCAAAATTGAGTTGCCTACAGCATGGACCTCTTCAGTGAATACATGGTCTAATTAAGCTGTATTCTGATCCTTATTTTCTTTATTGTCATTTCTACTTCCTCATACAGCTAAAGGGGAACTTTGATTTTAGAGCCCAAATGTGGTAGTTTCAATGGCATTGATGGAGAAGAGACTTTTTTCAAAGAAATCTTGTCAGATAGTTTCACTTTTTTATCTCCTCATTTGATTCTCTCCAGTCTCATCCTTATATGCCCTCAGGATAAGCTGATATAGTTGGGTAGAAAAATCTTTCATTGAATTCTTTCTGCTATTTCCTACTGTTGGATGAATTGATACCATTCACAATTGTCCACCACCCTTTTCTGTAAGAGTTTACAAACGAGTAGTTTATAAACCAGTGCTGGCCTTGAAAAGTTCAGTTTAAAAGCTCATGCAGGAAAAATTAAGTGGTTAGAAAATATTTATTGACCAGATTATGATGTGGAATGGTGGACAACTCACATAGTTGGTCCATCAGAGTATATACTTTGGACATGGGTCCATCAGGGACAGACCATAAATAAATGGGAGAAAGATGGGCTGGACTGGCTTTGGGAAGTGTGCAGTAAATTTAATATACCTTAAGCTTCTGAAACTAAAGTTCATCGTTTGAAGATGGATTTCCTGGAACCAATAAGATCATCCTTATGTGTGTGTTCATCCTTCATTGTTGAAGAAGACCATGCCATCAGAAATGATGACATGACTTGCACTTGACTTTGTTTTGAGTGAGAGATGGCTGCGCAGGTCACCAGCCTCACTTCTCCTCCAGAGCCATCTGAATCCAGTGACCAGATATTCATGAGGATGACTGGAGATGACCCAGGATGAGGCAATTGGGGTTAAGTGATTTGCCCAAGGTCACACAACTAGTGAGTGTCA
>CM053770.1:361315122-361333832 GCA_028658325.1 Potorous gilbertii | reverse complement strand
TAATGAATTCTTATCCCAAAAGCTTAAATCTTTACATTTGTCAAGCACAAGGTTATCATAATAATTTACTACTATATATTGTAAATCTACTCTCTTCTCCTGATCTACCTTTTTATTTCTTAGATTTAGTTTTGATAACTTACTGCTTTATAGTATAGTTTAAGATCTGGTACTGCTAAACCTCCTTCCTTTTACATTTAAAAAAATTAATTCCTTTAACATTCTTGATCTTTTTTTCTTGCAAATGAATTTCATAATTACTTTTTCTACTTCAGTAGAATAATTTTTTGGTCATTTAAGCAGGATGGCATTGAATATATAAATGCCTACACATGAACAATTAATATTTTCCCATTATTTAAATCTGATTTTATCTGTATTTTATTTGTAAAAGTTTGTTTATGTGGTTCCTATATTGGCTTTGACAGGTGTACTCTCAGGTATTTTATACTGTCTAGAGTTATTTTAAATGGAATATCTTTTGCTATCTCTTCTTGCAGAGTTTTGTTTGTGATATATAGGAATGTCAGTGATTTATGGGGGCTTATTTTATATCCTGCTACTTTGCTAAAATTGGTTTTTTCATTAACTTTTTAGTTGAATCTTTAGGATTTTCCAAGTATCTCATCGTATCATCTACAAAAAGAGATAGTTTTATTACCTCTTTGCCCCTTCTGATGCCATCAATTTTTCTTTCTCTTATTGCTATAGCTAGCATTTCTAAAACAATATTGAATAATCTTGCATTAATGTACATCCTTATTTCACTCGATCTTCTTGGGAAAACATGTAGTTTATCCCCATTACAAATAATGCTTGCTGATGCTTGTAGGTAGATAGTTATCATTTTAAGGAAAAATCCCTTTATAACTATGTTTTCAAGTTTCAAGTGTTTTTAATAGGAATGAGGTTTTTTTAAAAAACTCATTTTGATCATTTTATCAAAAGCTTTTTCTCAATCTATTGATACATGATTTTTGTTACTTTTGTTGTTGATATAATCCATTATGTTAATAGTTTTATGTTAAACTATCTCTGCATTGTGGTTATAATTCCCACTTGGTCATAATGTATAATCTTTGTAATCTATTGTTGTAGTTGCCTAGCTAGTATTTTATTTAGGACTTTTGGATTAACGAAATTGGCTTGTAATTTTCTTTCTCTGTTTTTGCTCTTCATGATTTAGGTATAAGTACCACATTTGTTCCATAAAAAGAGTTTGATAGAACTCCTTTGCCTATTATTCCAAACAATGTATTTAATATTGGAATTAGATGATCTTTAAATGCTTTGTAGGATTCACTTGTAAATCCACCAAGTCCTGACTCTTTTTTCTTAGGAAGTTCATTTATGGACATAGCATTGTTGATTCCAGGAAGTCACTGATAGACAAGTCCTTGCCTGCTAAGTGTGGGACCAGGCTGGGGAAAAGCTAACTTGAGATGAGGCCAAAGAATGATACTTGGTGCTTTTCTGTTTTTTCTTGCTAACTAGGTGTTAAACTCAGTTGTTTCTACTACTGAAATATTGTGAAGTACCCTGAATTCAGAAGGCCTTCAGGGTCAGAATGGAACAAAACCAAATCATCCTGTTTTAGTTATGGTTCTAGTGACATCTAAGGTTCCTCTCCTAATTTTTTTTCTTAAGTCTAATTTCCCACCAAAGAAATAGAATTGTAAATAACGATAATATTAAATCACAAATCTCAGAAAAATTCCCCCTTTTTACATGTATACTCACTTTCTTCTATATCTTGTTGAGATGCAATAAAGTACTTTTTAAAAAAATGAACAATCATTAGGTATTTACCATACAATAACAAGTCCCAGAGGAGCTTGAATCCTGCACATTTTCATTTCAATAATCCAAATCCTAAAATAGGCCAAAAAAAACCCTGATACTTTGTGAAAGAGTGGTATATAGCCCCTAATATCACCAGAATCTCAGTCTGCACATTGAAATAAGATTTTTCAAATCTATATTTTGAAATATCCCTTTCATGCTAGAAGTAGCATACCTTTTTTTTTTACTGTAACATGAACAGAAATAATAAAACCTTTAAGAGGAAATGGAAAAGATACAATAGAAAGATTAATTGCATTTGTAATTTACCCAAAGTTATTATACTGCATTCATTTCAACTCACTCATGAAATGATGATAGGATCACACTGCTAAAAATTCTCTGGAAGTCATGACCCAATTAGGAATCCCGTACTCACAAATATGTAGTGAAATCTGGAGGGACAAGGCAGATGCTTATTTGATTGATCATTTGTTTTAGCAAAGCATTATTCTTTATTTAAGTTGCAATTAAAATAAAATATTGAGCACTTTATCTTTGTTGCTATCTTTTTGCTTTTCAAGTTGCCAAAGAGAAGTGTCTCCAACTAGAAAAGATGTACACACAAAGATAAAGCTGCAAATATTCCCAGGGGTTGAAAATGTTACAAAACAACCTTAGAAAGGGCAATCATTGATAGCAAAGTAGCAGTAGCCAGAAGTATCAGTTTCACAATGTGAAGGGATCTCAGAGACCTTTTGATCAGAACTGTATCTGAATAAGAATTATCCCTGCAACATACCCCCATAATAATCAATCAATCATTGCATGCAGGCCTCCGATAATATGGCCACACTACTTTTCATCTCTCTCAAAGGATCATTGGAAAATATCTGGAAGGGACTTCAGAGGCTGTCTAGTCTGCGAATTCTTAGCCTTTTTTTTTTTTGGTGTCTTGGAATCTTTTGGCAAACTGGTTATGTCTATAGACTTTTTTTTCTGAATCATGTTTGTTGCCTATATTCATAATCAAAGGAAATGCTAACTTTCACATAAAGGTCAATACACATCAATATGTATTCCAAGTTCAAAGTAAAATCTATCCATGGACCCCTGAGGTTCTGGGGAACCTTATTTTAAGAGTTCCTGCTCTGGTTCAATTTCCTCATTTTACAGAGAAGAAAATTAAGGTCCAAGGAGACTACAAATGTCAAAGATGGGATTTGAACCTAAGTACTCTGATTTCAGAGTCAAAGCTCTTTGTGTTCTCCTTTGCTACAGCCCATTAGACTTTTGGGTTGTTTTATTGGAAATATTTTCTTTCTTCCAATTTTTCTCTTTGAAAGTTCTATTTATTGTTTCTATTTTCATTCTCTGAGACCAACAAGACACAGTATAATAGATTGAGACAAGTCTGTTACATCTTCCACATGACAGAACTTTGAATTCTTGAAAACAGCTTTTTCGGGCTAAACATTTCCAGTTTATTTGATCCTCCTATGTAATGATTTCAAGACCTTTTACAAATCTGGTTGTCATTCTTTGAATATTCTGCAATTTATCAATGTCTTAATGAAAATTTAACTCACAGAACTAAACATGGTATTCTAGAGGCGATCTGACCAAGATAGCATGCCCATCATCTCCTCAATTTTGTACACAATAATTTTTTGAATATGAGGTTCCATTTTTTTTTACTGCCATTTCATTCTCCTTGATGAGGATAAAATCCAAAATGGCAGGTCCTTTAAATGCTTCTTATGCCCTTTGAAAGATGAAATCTTATCATTAAGGTGAGTCAAAAAAAACTTATTAACTGTTCTGATTGAAATAAATAACCTGATTTGTCATATATTTGGATAACCAAAGATTCTCATCTCTTGTACAACATGCCTCTGTGATAAGTTTGTGATCTATTTCCCAAACTCCTCATCTAATTCCTCTTTATATTCAAATGATTGGCTGCATGAACATTGACTATATTTCTCCAGGTTCTACTTCCATTTAGCATCACTCCAATGTTCTCCACCATGTTTTTCCTCTGACTTCTGGATTTCCTTGCATCAATAATATCTTCTTAATATACACATTGGCTAGAAACACTTTCTAACTTACTCTTTCTTTTGAATAAGAATATCTTTCCAGAATCACGTGCCCAATGTGAGTTTCATTCTATTAAGGCTCAGTGATAAAGCCAAACTTGCCTCATTGCAATAGGATCTCCAATTCACTTCATTTTTACCCATTTTTGCCCACAGGTTGAGCATTTATGTATTAAAATCTAGCTTGAGCACTTCTACCACTATCCTTCTTCCTGCATTCTTTTAATCCTGGACATTTAAAGCTGGATGCTGTGATGCTTTCAATATGGCTTAAAATACACACATACATATACATTCTTTCTAGCTACTATATCTACATTATTGGATATATGTGTGTATATATACATACATATGTGTATACTTGTATTATACATATATGTGTATACACATACACATATAAACACATATTTGATCATCTAGATTCTGTGTACAGTAGATCAGAAGAATGTATGCATGTGTATATATATTTGTGTGTGTAAAACATACATATATACATATAGATATGTGCATGTATTTTTGTGAGTGTATATACACATACATGTATCCAATAATTTATATATCATAGACAATACTAGGAAAAATGTAGGAAAAAGAATAGTGATAGGGGTGATTTCAGTATACAAATGCTCAACATATGAGTAAAAATTAAGTGAACTAGAGATCTTAACGTAACAAGATAAATTACTGGCTATATGTATATATGTACATGTATGTATGTGTGCCTATATACACATATAATTATATACATACACATGTATATGTGTGTATATATACATATGTATATGTACACAGACATAAAAATAGGTAGGTGAATTTGTAAACACAGGCACACATTTAAGGATAGTGCCCAGGCCAGCCATCTCTTCATTTCCCACTCAGCTGAACTCCTCAATACTTCTCCATCATGACCCAGGAACTTCATCACCCTGCAAAATAAAATCACTTTAGCCCCAGAATTCAGACTTCCTTGATGTTCACTGTTCTTGGGATCCTTCCTGTGAATGGAGGGGAGAGAGTGCCTCCCATGACCTCCATTTAAGGAGGGGCAATCAGGTCAGCTATTTCCTCATTTGCACCCAAAGGCACTCTTCTAGATTTCTCCATTATGCCCCAACATTGAACACTCCTCTCTCCCTCTCCTGCCCATTTCAGCTTCCTTTTGTGTATTTCCCCCCACCAGCCTTAAGGGCAGAGATTGACTTTCTTTTTCATATTTCTATTCCCAGTGCTTTGTGCAGTGGCAGGCATGTGGTTGCTGATTAACGAATATTTATTGACTGACTGATATGATTACTAAAACTTAAAACTATAACTTTTGGATAATACAACCAAATAGGACAGAAGAGTAGATATTTTCTCCAATCCTCACTACCTCTCAAACCTCTCCAAAAGTGGAATTAAAAACCAGAAATAAAACAGTTTTAATTGTCTCCATGGCCTAGGACATCAAGAACCTATACATGGCAAAAACTTGAACAGCAAAGACCTTAACCCATTAACTCCCTGACCAGACATTCCTAGCAGCAGAGTTATGCAAGCTGACCCAATAGCTTGAATTGAACTCAACTGTGTACTCTAACCCAGAGATGGGGTTACATATGGCCTTCTAGGTCCTTGAGTGTGGCCTTTAGATTGAGTCCAAGTTTTACAGAATAAATACTTTTATTAAGGGAATTTGTTCTGTGAAGTTTGGAATCAAAGGACTGCACTTGAGAACCTAGAGAGCCAGGTGTGGTGTTGAGATCACAGGTTCCCCACCCCTACTCTAATTCAAATCTCCTCCCCAGTTCCACGGGGATCTCAAAAAGGCAGAAATTTGTTTCAGCTGCAGTTGAGGAATGGTAGCACTCTATGCCACAATAGACCTTGCCTAGAAAACAGAGAGGGGGGAAACTGAGGCAGGATACACGTGTAGGGCTGTATAGTATGCCACTAAGTCTGAAAGAAAGAGCTGCGCATTCAGATGGGGAGAGTTCTGTTACCCCAGAAGTCACTTGGGGCAGAGAACTAAGCAGAAGAACCTTGAATTGCCTAGTGTGGGAAAAGATAGATACTTTGAGATCTAGCCCCCAAGGAAATCACAGAGTGGAGGGTGTCAGAAAGTGAATATAGGAGAAAATACAGAGGGGAAAAAGACTGAAATTACTGAAGATCTCAGTAGGTAGAAAACTCAGCTCAAAATCCTGAGCATAAGCAGATAAACCAACAGAGAAGATATTAATAACAAAAAGGAAAATGACCTCCAGAATAGGAAAAAAAAGAGTTCAGTCATCTATGAATAAATATTGCAAGATAAAGGGAAATGAATTAACAACTGCTGAGACAAAAGACCCTACGGATTATGAAGAGAGTATGGAATCACAGTAGAATGTTCCTAAATGGTTTAAGACAGGATTAAGCACTGTGGAAGCAGAATTTATGGCCTGTACAACCAAAATAATTGTCAGAATAGAAAAACTTGGAAGCATGGTGGCAAGTCTCACCAAAGCAACAAAAGAGAAGGTAATTGATTAGGGATACATGGAAGTGAAGGGCAATTTGGAAGTGCAAGAAAAAGTAATAACGTTAAAAGTAAATATGACAAAAGAGAGCAGAACACGTTGATTTAGAAGATATCTTGAAGATAGAGTGCATAGAGATGAATTAAGGATTGTGGGTGTCCTAGAAAAACACTTGTCAGAAAATCCTGAAATGAAAAAAAAAAATAAGAGGAAAACTTCCCAGAACTTCTGTGCAAAGAAAACAAAAAGCCAATTGTAAGAATCCACAGATTGAGTCTAGGAAAAAAAACATGCTACAAATGCCAGGACACATAGTGGTTAAATTTAACAATTCCACTGAAAAACAAATTCTTCAAGCAACAAGGAAAAAGACATTCAAATATAAAACAATGGAACTTCAAATAACAATAATTCTGTACCCACCAGAGCTTAAAATTGTACTGAGACCTGTAGCATATATATGTATATATGCATACGTATGTATCTATATGTATACATATATACACATACACAGAAATATATGTGTATGTTTATGGAGGGAGAAAGTTGTGAAAAATCTGATTTTAAAAGATTTACACAAGGGAGAAAACTAATATATGTGTATATACACATACATGTATGTATGTGTATATATGTATACATATAGATAGATAGATAGATGCAAATACAGTCCCAGCAGCCCTTGTTAGATGTACTTCATATCTGCCTAAATAACAATCATTCCAATATTTTAAGATGTAATCCAGAAATCCTAACCCCATTCTCATCCATCCTGTAACACAGTTTTTCACTTCTCAAATCTGCTTTTCTCTTCTACATTCCTTGCCTTTGATAAATAGCAGCGATGAAAACACCAACTGTGCCCATAAAGTCATCATTTTCTTTCCAAAGCTTTTATAATCTTTTTGAAATGCTTCTAGAAGCCTCTGGCAGTTCTGTTTGCATCCAAGTGAGTCACTGGAAATGGGCAGTAGTCACCTTGCTTGACTTCTCTATAATTATCAGGCCAACTAAGAACTCCCTCAGTACCTTGCAGCAAGGATTCGGTAATCATCACTGTCTCTTCTTCTCCCTTTTTGGATAATATTGCTAGTGCCTGTGGATTCATATCATCCTGTCCTGAAGGAAAAGCAGTTGTTTTTTCCTCAGAAGATTCAGCTCTCTCCTCTTCCAGAAAAGCCTCCTATCTACTGCTTGCTCTATGCATTCAGTTATTCTTCAGAAACAAATAGTTTAACAAATACTTAATTGGCACCTAGTACATAAAAAAATCCGGCCCTAGGTACTAGGGATACAAAGATAGGAATAAAACTATTCCTGCCAACCAAGATCTTACATTCTACTGGGAGAGATACAATGGGTACACAAATAAATAAATAGATCCATACAAAGGAGTGTCAAGAGAGAAAGAGTGCTCATGACTGAGGGGGGACCAAGAAATGTTCTTTTAAGGAAATTAGGGAATCTACAAGGAGAACTGAGGAGTGAGGGCATTCAAGGAATGAGGGATCACCTTGGAAAGGTAGAAAGACCTTAATGTTTTTCTTTCCTTTTTTCCTGTATTACAGTTTCCCATCCTCAAACTGTTTGTGACAGGTAAGGATTCCTGCTAACCTCTTCAGATAATGTTTACCCATCAATTTTTATACAGAAACTTTTTCTGCTTACCTCTTTTCTTTTTGTTGTTTGAAAGTTTACTTCATTCTGACTAATAATCTAGAGAGTAAAAGAGATGTTCTCTGACTCCTATTGTCTCCAATATCAGGGAAAACAAGGAAAAGTACAATACTCTCCGGTCTGAGACAGAACAATTGGGTTAAGAGTCATCATTCATGGTACCCAACTAGAAGAAAGGGCCAAGTGCAGTGCTTCTGGAACCCCGATGTTTCCTTTTATTTTGTATGTCCTATCTCCAAATGGGATGAGATTGTGTCTACCCACTCCCCCACCCTCCCTCACACTGCGACCAAGTGAAAAAGTTTTTCTTTCCTCTCTTTCTTAGGATGAACAATGAAGCCTGGAGTTAACTCCTGAAATAAATTTGTCAGTTTCAAAATCAAAGTGCAGATTGAAGATGCCTTTGGAAGGCCATGGAAGGATTCACAAATAAGGACTATGAATTTATTTTCATTGTGTTGAATATTTTAAAATACATTTTATAATTTATCTAAATCTGTCAATGGATGTGTAGAAACATTTTTTTATTTATGTTTAACAATTTTAATCATTTGGACATTGTTTATTTTGTTGGTATATGTACTCTCTAGACCTTTAAGGTCTTTGCTTGTACTGGATTATATTCCAGAGAGCTCATAATTTAATGGGAGAAACATTGTACCTTCGCTAACCAAAGCTATCCAATTGTTGTTCAATTTATTTTCATGTTGCACTACTACACAATTTTGCAAATGAAGTGGAGGACCCACAGTACTTAGTACTGGATGGACATGGATTACTGGATTTAATGTAGGGCACGAGAATGATAAAGTGTATCTCTTTGTTTTGAGATTCCATCCTGGCTTGGTTGGTAATTCCTAAGTCATCTAAACTCTAGTTTGACGCTAGAAAACAGATCAGATAAGACCTGTGCCTTTAAAAAAAATTTTGATGGCTCTTTTTTTGGCAGCACAGATATTTGCCAACACTTCCCCCTCACGCTCTCTCTGCAACCCTTGTCAAACCCTTGTCAAAAAGGGACAGTTAAACAGAAACTGTTAAACAAGAACAACTCTACACATTAATCATATGTACATATGCATATATGTATGTATTATGTAAGTATGTGTATGTGTGTGTATATATACACACATGTATCAGCTTATATCACAATGGATACTCATGATCCTACACCTACTAATAAAAGGGACGTATGATTTATCGTCCTTCTGGTATCAATATTAGGTATTGCCTTTCATCTGAGTTCAACTACATTTTAGGGTTATTTTCATTTATATTACTGTATATGTTATTATCATAATTCTGTTTGCTTTGCCTTATATCAATTCATGCAAGTCTTACCATGTTTCACTGAATACCTCATACTTTATATTTCTATTTTTTTAAATAACAGCCCTGTGGTTTCATCACAATGTGGGGAGTTCCTCATACAGAGCTCTTTTTTCCCCAATGCAAATCAACATCTGCTGTGCAATTTATAATCTCAGAGAGTTGCCTAAGGCCCTGGGAGATTCAATGACTTGCCCATAGTTGGGCAATCAGAATGACTCAGAAGCAGGATTTGAACTCAGGTGTTTCTGAATTGGAGGCCAGATCTATATGCATTGTCATACTTTCTCTCATTTCATCTGTTATGGCACTATAATATTCCATTATATTAATAGCAATTTGTTAAGCTATTTTCTCCACTGAGCTGTCTTTTTTGCTTTATACTACTACAAAAATGCAGTGCTATGAATATTGCAGCATATATAGTACCTTTCTAGGAATGTACATTTTAAAAAGTAAAATACTTAAAATAATTGCTAAAGAAAAGGAATACTCATATTTTAGAGAACAAGGCTTTATCTCTGAACAAGAATGAGGAAAACACCTCTCTCTGTGACTCATATATAAGATTGAGGAAGACATGGCAAAAGTTTCTTATGGAGATATACCAAAGGCTAAAAATATCCATATGTAATACCATTACATGAATTAACATGTTAAAGCCTAGGGCCATAGAATGATCCCCAAAGTTCATAGGATTCCACCTCTTCAACTTTAAACGAAAAGTTATAAGTCCAAACACAATAGCTTGGAGACCCCAGCTAAGAAATTTCTAACATTTAGGCAAACGTTGGGCACTCAGCCTAATTTTACATTTATATCTTAAAAAAAGATATAACTAAAAATAAAGATAATAAATAAATAATAAAATAAAGATAAAACTATATAACTAAAAAAGTTAGCTTTTACCTTCTTTGTGTTTGAATCAAAATTAATTTTACTGGAAACATGTGAGTAATGAAACGACAGACTATATTATAGTGTATTTGGATAGACAGGTACCAGGAGGAGAGGGTGGAGAAAGAACTGATCTTTATCTGGGACTTCTCTCATACTGGGTCTTCTGTTCCAAGATGCCTATAGAGTTGATTTCCTTTCTTAAAAGTTCCCTTCTCAGCGACAGCTACTACCTTTATTTTTCAAAGGTATGCTGAAAAAAATTATGCTCCTTCAATATCTTGAATGACTCCAGTCCTCTAGCTTGATAATTTATAGATAATCTTTGAGGAATGATGAAATGTCCTCAGCCTGTCTCAACATGATTCTCCTGGAATATGATTCTTGGCAATAAAGTACTTTCTGTCACTTAGTCTAAGGTCTATGAGATTGGCTGATTGGGTATCTTATCTCTTAAAAGGGAGAGGTTGAATTAATCAGTCACCTCACCCTTACATATTCATGTATCATGTAAATTATCAGGCAAAACATCTGCTGCCTTCTACAGGTTTTGTCTTAATAACAGGTCACTTTATTTGGTTCCTGTCATCTTGCTCTCTATAGGGAGATAACAATCTGTACAACTGCTGTGTCTTCTCCTATATAGATGATAGACTATAAGTACTCTGAGGGGAGAGACTATTTCATTTGTGTGTTTCTATTTCCAGGGCAGAGTTTATTACTTGGCACACAGTAGGCACTTAGTAAATGCTTGTTGATTGAATTACTTATTGGCACAGTCATGACATCTCCCTGTGACTCCTCCATCCTTCATTTCTGAGGTCTCCATAGCCCTCTTCTGATATAATCACCTAATACCATAGACACATATTCACAAAGGAATGTAAATTCTGAAAAGTTTGATCTGGCCCTTGGCCTCATACTGTTCCACAGACATGCCTCTATTACATAAAGAAAAAATGATTATGCTTGAAAATTGGGGATATTTCCTGCTCTACCTATTGCACAAAGTATTTTTTAAAATATCATAGAATCTCAGTTTGAAGGGATGTCAGAGGTATCTAGGGAAGTGTTAAAAGGTATAGTAAATAGAATGTTGGTGTTGGACTCAGGAGGACCTGAGTTCAAATTTGGACTTGGACACTAGCTGTGTGACCCTGAACAAGTCACTTAACCCTGTTTGCCTCAGTTTCATTTTCCATAAAATGAGCTGAAGAAGGAAATGGCAAAATCAATCCAGTATCTTTGCCAATAAAACTGCAAATGGAATCACAAAGAGTCAGATATGATAGTGTGTGTGTTCATCCGTTGCCGAAGAAAACCATGCCATCAGAGAAATAATGACATGTCTTGCACTTAAACTTTGTTTTGAGTGAGGGAGGGCTGTGCAGGTCACCAGCCTCATTTCTCTTCCTGAGCCATCTGTATCCAGTGACCAGATATTCATCAGGATGACTAGAGATGACCCAGGATGAGGATGGGGTTAAGTGACTTGCCCAAGGTCACACAGCTAGTGAGTGTCCAGTGTCTGAGGTGAGATTTGAACTCAGGTCCTCCTGACTCCTGTACTGGTACTCTATCCACTGCACCACCTAGCTGCCCCAATATGATTGATGAAACAACAACAGAGGCATCTAGTCCATACCTCAGCAAGAATCCATTCTGTAACATATTCAACAAATGATCATTTTCCTTTTCCATGAAAGTTTCTAGGGAGGGGAAATTCATTACTTCCCAAAGAAGCCAATTTTACTTTTAAATAGCTCTAATTGTAGTATTTTTTCTCAGTGTATAAAGTAAAAAATCTGCCTTCATCACTTCTATGAATTATTTCTAGTTTTTCTCTCTGGGATCAAGACAAACAAGTTAATTTTTATTCTTTTATAAAGTAAGGCTATTTTGTATTCTATGTGCAAGTCCATCAACTATTTCAATAGAGACTTGTATTTTCTTTTTTCCAGGCTAAATGGTTTAAGTACTTTCCATTGATCTTCATTTGGCATTATCTTAAGGGCTTTCCCCATCCTGGCTATCCTTCTTTGATAGAAGTTACTAATATTCTTCTAAAATGTGACTCTGAGAACTAAGCATAATGCTCCAGATGCAATTTGACCAGTGCAGACTAAAATGGGATGATTATTTCCAAGACAATATACTTGTCTTAAGATTACATTAGATTTTTTTTTGGTTGCCATATCATATTCATGCTGAGCTTACAGTTCCCTAAAATCACCAAGGCTTTTCAAAACCTCTGTAAGGCCAAGTTTTCTCATATGTGTTTGTGAAGCTGATTTTTTGAACCTAAGTCAATGACTTCACCCTTACCTATATTAAGTTTTATCTTACTAGATTCAGTCTATTTTCCTGTAGTGTCAATGTCTATTTGGATCCTGCTTATGTTATTTATTATATCAGCTCAAATTAAGTCATGAAACATTTATTAAACACCTACTCCATGTCAAGTGATGTGTTAAGTGCTGAAGAAACAAAGGTTAAAAAAATAGTCCTTGATCTCAAGGAACTCATAGAGGAATAAAGAAGACAACATCTACTACATACAAACCATGATATACAAGCAAGACGTAGACAGGATACATTGGAGATTATCAACAGAAGGAAAGCACTAGCAGTAAGAGAGAAAGACTACTTGCAGAAGGAAGACTTTAGTTGATACTTGAAGGAAGCCAGGGAAGTCAGAAGGCAGAGACAAGGAGGTAGAGACTTTCAGACACTAGGACAGTCATTGAAAATTCACAGTCAAGAGATAGACTAGCTTGGTGTGAGGAGTAGCTGGGAGGTCAGAATTACTGGATCATAGACTACACAGAGGAGAGTAAGGTATAAGAAGACTCGAAAAGTGTGAAGTGGCCTGATTATAAAGGACTTAAGAACAGAAAATTTTACATTCATTCCTGGAGATCCTAGGGGGCCCTGGAGTTTAATGAACAGAGGAGTGACATGGTGCCACTCTTTAGGAAGGTCAATTTGACAGCAAAGAGGAGACTGGACTAGAGTAGAAAGATATAAGGCAGTATGAGCAACCATCAAGATCTTGTAATAATTCAGTTATAAGGTGATGAAGGCTTGCAATAGGGTGGTGGAAGGTGGTATACACTAGAGATGTTATTGATAGGATTTGGTAACTGATTAGATAGGAGGGTGAGAGAGAGTGAGTTGAGAATGACACCTATATTGAGAACCACACCCAACTCATAATAGTCAGTTGGATGAAGGATGGTTCAATAGCCAGGAGAGCCCAGTATCAGGCAAGTCACTCTTTTGTACCAAATGGTATGAGAGCCTGGGTGACTGGGAGGATGGTAGTACTCTTGATGGTAGAAGGCAGGAGAAGGTATAGAGAAAACCTAGTAAGTTCAGTTCTTTGCTATCCCAAGTGCTTTGCAAACTTTAAAGTACTCTATAAATGCTACAATTATTATCAGATCAGAAAACTAGGGTACAGAGAAGTTGTGATTTCTCCAGGACCAAACAAGGACAAAGCAACAATGATAAGACTTGATTATCCAAGTCAAGTACATTGACTTCTAGTTTTCAGATTACAGTCTTTTCCATGATCTCAAATGAGGTAATTCTGGAGAAGTATATTGTTAATGTATTTTTGCTTAATTTGAAGATCTTTCCCACCCATTGATAGGCCCATATGACCTGCTTAAATCATGTGAAAGCCTAAGTCACATGCAGTGGGAGGAGCTTGCTGAAGAGGTCAAACAGGAAGGGTGGAGCAGAACTGGGAGGGAGTCAGCAAGAGCAGTTACAGTGGAAGGAGAGAGAGGACGCAGGCAAGAAGATACCTAGGATTGTAAGTGTTTGTTTGTGGGAAGGCCCCAGCTGGAGGGCAGATTTGGGAATGGCTGTGTCCTTTGCAGTGATAATGTGTATGAACTTCTTTGTTTCTAGGATGGATTCGGTTTTCTGATGTTAGGATTTGACTTTCTGGTGTCTGAATAAAAGTTTTTCTTCTGCATTCTATATGGAGATTCTGTTATATTTTGCAATTCAGAACTACATCAGCATATTCATAGTCTCTGTCGGTGCTGTAAATATTGCCTTGGTTATATATTTGACATCACAAACAGGATCACAGGGTATAAAATCTCTTTTTGGAGGCAGAAGAACTTTAGAGGAAGAAATGGATATTCCAAAATGGGAGGATTACCTTATTCCTCCCTAGCAAGAGAATGAGCTAAAAGCACCAGACTCTGTGAAAACTGGAAATCAAGATTAAGGAACGGAGAACCTGGAGATTTGGAAAGATGTTTGCAAGGAACACCAATAAAGCTGATTTTATTAACAGATTATCATATTATGTGTAAAAGCAGAAACAAGCTGCTGAAGGAAAAAATTCAGATGGAAAAAGAGTTAGCTAGATTGTATGGGAATTCTCAATGTTTGCATTCTCCTTTAAAAGAGCAAGCTGTGGGAGGTGGGGGGGGGTCTCAGGTGGTAGAAGGAAAAACTGTTCATTTAGCTCAGAAGAAGTGAAAAGCTGGCAAAAGGCATGTACATGCAGTTCTTGTACACGCTGGGCCTAGTTGCCAGGGTGACAAATGCCAGGAGAGTGCATGGGAGGAAAATGAAACAATGTTAGAGGAGGATCAGTCTTCTCAGACAGAAGCATGCCCAATGCTAAGACGAAAGTAGGAGAACCAAGGGGACAACACAATGTTTAGGGAGATCATTGAAGGTTTTACTCAGCAGCAGGTCACAGATATTTTGAAAAGTTGGTTCACCCAAAGGATGAGAGAATTGTTAATATCTTGGATGGTGAGAATCAATGATGAAGGGGTCAGAGGAGCATCAGTAGACCGCATGGATTGCTTGAAATTCATAGGTATTAGAATTCTTTCGTACAGTAAGCCTTTAGGGATCACAATACACAAGGAGGTAACTATATGACCAATATGATAGCTTTAGCAGTAGATGGATGTAATAGGCAATATGGAACTGATCCTATGTGACCTAGTAGAGATAGACCCTGGTATTCACTTATGGACTGTATGAGAAAGTTAATGGAGGAGGTAATGAACATGGCCATCATGATCAGAAACGCAACCTTAGGAGTTTCTCATAGCAAATTACAGTGAAGACAGTTTAATTCTATCTCTACTAATTGGGGAAATAGGGCACCCTCTTTTGGAGGTGCTGGAGAAGATTTCACAGGTGACTTAGGGGACTGGGGAAGAGATAAATTTCTTCAAGAGAGAAGAGTAAATAGCCAGCGAATTCAAAGTCAGATTAGATGGACAAGAAAAGAATTATTTACTGCTCTGTTGAGAGCAGGGGTAGATTTTGGAAGAATAGATGGTATTTCAACTAATTAACTATACAAAATGTACCAAGAAAAGAGGCTTGATACTAGATGGAATAGAGAAGTAAGAACTGCCTCTACAGATCCTCTTGAACCTTTGTATCCAAGTTTGTCACACCTTCAAGGAGAATAGGAAATTGGACAAGAACCACTCAAATTAAAGAAATACAGAGATGGGATTACAGATCCCATGTCAATTTGACCATATATTGGAAAGGCAGATCAAATACTGTAACTAGGGAATTAATAGATCATGGTATAGAGGCCTCCCTTATATATGGAAACCTTGATAAGTTTAAAAATGGAATTTCTACTACCATCACAGAACTGAGAGGGGCTGAAATATAAGCCAGACAAGTCAAACTAATGATGAAAATTGGACAATTACTAAGAAAGACTATGCCAGGATAATTGTACCCATTCCTGAATACATCATTAGAACAGATATATATTGAGAGGTATGACTCTAAATTTACCTGAGGGGAGACACCAATTTGGGGTAAGGAAGATGGAAATTAATACAGTTTTAGTGGGAAAAATAAAAATGGACCCAATCACTTTACCTGAACCTTCTGAAGTAATTGTTTTAAAACAAGTACTGTGTGCCAGGTAGGAAAGATGAAATTACCAATACTATAAAAGAATACATTGAGGCATGAATGTTAGTCCCTACCACCATTCAGTCAAATAAGGTGATTCCTCCCTTGTATGCTATTGTTCCAGATACCGTTACTTCAAAAAAAAGATCCATAAATATGATGGGACTTGGTACACAGTTATTGATTAAGTCAATACTTTCTTTACCATCCCAATAGATTCAAAATAATGGGATTAATTTACTTTTACTTAGCAAGACCAAAAATACACTTTTACATGATTGCCACAAGGCTAACTGTATAGCCCCCCTATTTGTTATTGGATTATGGCTGCACATTTGGATGAATTAGAGCTACCTGGTACACAGCTTACCCAGTATATATGTGTTATTAGATAGAAAAATGTAAAAGAAGTGAAAAAAGAGTTTGAGACATTTAATTGAGCATGTTGAATGCAAAGGGTGGGAAATTAACCTTGCAAAGATTCCAGGGCCAGTTCAAACCATAAAATTTTGGTATATACAGTAGAATAAGGGACTGTGAGAGTTTCTCCTGCAAGCCTAACCAAAGATCAGGATTTTCGTATCCCTAGCAATAAGAAAGAGGCCCAAAAGTTTATAGGACTATGGATATTGCAGGCACCACATTCCATATCTCGGACAGACTTTGAAACCCTTATATAAAGGTACTAGAAAAAAATATGAATTTGATTGGGGACTTAAACAGAAAAAAGGTTTTGAAGAAACAAAGGCCATTCTACAATTGGCCCTAGATTTATGGCCTATACAAAGTGGCTAGGTGGAATTATAAGTGACTACAGGATGAATATACAAACTGGAGTCACAGAATTGGACATGCTCAAGAGGCTAGCATAATTAAATGGAAATGGTAAATTCAAGAGATCTAAAACAGGCAAAAGTGAAGTTTCTGCTTTACATAAATCTATAGCAAACATAGATACTGAGGGGAATGATACACCCCCTGAATGAAATCAACAGGTGGTACAGACCTTGGTAAAATGAAATGAGGGATATGATGGATTAACTGAAGAACAAAAGAAACATGCATGGGATACTGATGAGACGGGAAAATATTTGGGCCACAAAAGGTATTAGAAAGTGGTAGCCTATGACCCACGTACTAGGCAGACTTTGAAAAGTGCTGGGATAGGTGGAAGTAGCCAATATACTGAACTTATAGCAGTACATCAAGCTATCAGAACAAAACAAGGAGGATAGTGTCATATATTCACTGATTCATTGTTGGTAACTAATGGGTTAGCTACATGGATGCCCATGTGGAAACATCAAAATTGGGAAATTCATTGCAAACAAGTCTAGGGCAAAAAATTATGGAAAGATATATGGGACATGTTTTTGGTTACTAATTTGTCAGTTTTTCATGTAGATGCCTGCGTGGCTCTCACCACACCAGAACAAAAGTACAACGCACAAGCTGATTGATTAGCAAAGATTACTACTCAACATATTGTCCCTCCTCTGACACCAACTGATGATCCAGTACTAGCAAAATGGGTTGATCAAATGGCTGGCCATTTAAGGATCCAGACCACAGACCAGTACGTATAAGACCAAGGTATTAATATCTCTCATTCATTGTTAAAAACAAGTAGCAGAGGAATGTTATATATGTCAATTGGAAAAGGAGTGAATTGTTCCTCAGGTAGTAACTGGAGAGACAGCAAGGGGAAAAGTACCAGTCTAAATTTGGCAGATAGACTATATTGGACCCCTACCCTAAGATAAAGGACAGAAATTTATATGTACTTGTGTGGATACTTACTCAGGTGTACTACTGACTTGTCCTTATAAGAATGCAACCCAGAAAAACACCTGTAAAACTCAAGATATCATAACTCTATATTAAGGAATCTCAATGCAGACTCAAAGTGACAATGAATCACATTTCAAAGGTCATAAAATGAAGAGATATTGTGAATTAAACAATATAGAATGGATGTATCATATTCTATATTATTCATAAGCATCTGGGTTAAATGAAAGATCGTCATGTTCGTCCTTCATTGCTGAAGAAGACCATGCCATCAGAGAAATGATGACATGACTTGTACTTGACTTTGTTTTGAGTGAAGGAGGGCTGTTCAAGTCACCAGCCTCATTTCTTCTCCAGAGCCATCTGAATCCAGTGACCTGGTACTCCTCAGGATGACTGGAGATGGCCCAGGATGTACTGGGAGACCTTGGGCCCTTTAGGCCAAGGTTTTTGCTGGCACTCACTTAGGGTGAAGCAATGCCCATTCAATAGGCCTGTTTAACAATAGCCAGGGCATGGTCCCTTTAATGTGGTCAAGAAAAGCACAGACATCAGGCTGGGTGGGAAACAGGAACAGTTCCAACAGTTCCTTCCCTTCCCTTCCCTTCCCTTCCCTTCCCTTTCCCTTCCCTTCCCTTCCCTTCCCTTCCCTTCCCTTCCCTTCCCTTCCCTTCCCTTCCCTTCCCTTTCCCTTCCCTTCCCT
>CM053770.1:361272545-361315022 GCA_028658325.1 Potorous gilbertii | reverse complement strand
AATGGATTATTGAAAGAACAGTTAAGGAAGTTAAGTTCTAATAATTCTTATCAACATTGGAAAGATAATTTGTTCACTGCTTTACATAATTTGAGTAATAAACCATTGGGAGGAAATACAACTGTAGCCAGAATGATGACCCCAAATCTTCAAATTAGAAAACAACAAACACATAAGATCACAAATATTGAGTATTAGACTGTGAGGCCAGACATCCCAGCGTGGTATCCAAAGCCACCTGATTCAGAAGGAAATGATTTACATTGTTTAGAGGACTTTAGGTTGGATAGAAAAGAAATAAGAAAAATCTCTACTGGAATATGTATGAGAATCCCTAAAACTCATTTTGAAAAGATATTACCTAAATCAGGATTAGTAGTTGAAGGAATACATGTATTGGAAGGAGTGATAGATTCTAATTATCAAGGAGAAATTATTGTGACATTCCAAAAGTCAGGTGAAGAACTTTTACAGTTTTGTAAAAATGACAGAGTAATTCAAGTGATTATTATTCCTTGTGAAGCAATGGCCCTTGTGAAAACTGACCCTCCTTCCAAAATAACTAGCAGAGGAACTGAATGGTTGGGTTCTACCTCTACAATAAAATTGGGAACTAAAGTATGGGTAAAACAAAAGCCAGACCATGTTTCAAAAACTGTGGAAATTATAGCACACAGGAACGATAACTGTTGTTGACTGTTGTTAATTCAGGAGAAGATGATTACCAAATTGTATCCTTAACTCATATATATTCTACTATGAATGAGACTAGGATAGTGGGTTCATGGACTCCAGAAGCACAGCTTCTGTCCACCCTGCTTCTGGTTATTGTTTCCTTGTTTCTTTTTGACTTTTTGTCTCTTAAATGTGTTTTTGCTAGATTTGTTTTCTGCAGACTTGGTACCCTCCTCCTGCTGATGCCTGATTGCTTAAGCCTAATGTCACCACCTGTCCATGACTGTGATATATCACCCCTGGACCTGGCATTAACCAAGCTCCAAATGCCAGCTAAAGAACTGACCTCTCGAAGGAGACCTCTTGAAGTAGGGGCAGCTCTACATCCAATTTCAGCAGGAAGTAGCTATGGAAGAAGAGACCTTCACCCCTTACCCCAAGGTTTTGGGCCCCATTCATACAATGTGGGAATGATGGGGTGCTTGTGCTCAAGTCCCACCCTAAGATATTGTTTTATGACCCTATTTTGTGTTATCCCTGTTGTATTGTTGTAAAATTCTGTTGACACCAGTTGTCCCATTGACCCATGTAATGAATAAGAAAGATCTTGGAGACAAATGGATTGTTAATATATCTTTGCTTAATTTGAAGATCTTTCCCACCCATTAATAGGCCCATGTAAGCTGCTTAAATCACATGGAAGTCTAAGTCACATATGGTGGGAAGAGCTTGATGAATAGATGGAACAGGAAGGGTGTAGCAGAACTGGGAGGAAGTAAGTGAGAACAAAGGGGGAGAGAGGACTCAAGCAAGTAGACAGATAGGATTGTGAGTGTTTGTTTGTGGGAAGGCCCCAGCTGGAGAGCCTTGGAAATGGCAGTCTCCCTTGCAATAATAATGTGTATGAATTTCTTTGTTGCTATGATGGATCTGGTTTTCTGGCATTGGGATTTGGCTTTCTGATGTCTGAATAAATGTTTTTTTCTGCCTTCTATATGGAGATTCTGTTATATTTTTCAAATCAGAACCATGCCAGCATAATCATAGTTGCCATCAGTGCTATGAATATTGCCTTGGTGACATAAGGAGCTACAAAGTGTATTGAATAGTGTAGAAATACATCATATATCATTATTCTTACGTTCAATGGTCTCTCATAAGAAGCAAAATCTAATAAGGTCTTGGTTCTATGTCACATTTTATGATAGGCTTATTGATATGGCAGGAACATGTCAATGATAGTAAATAATAATAAGAGCATCTATATAGTGCTTTACGGTTTACAAAGTACTTTACAAATACTATCTCATTTGATCCTCACAGCCCTGGGAGGTAATTGCTATTACTATCTCCATTTTACAGACAAGAAAACTGAGGTAGACAGAAGTTAAATGACTTGCTCAGCATCACACAGCTAATAAATATGAGACCAGATTGAGGTTCAAGACTTCCTAACTTACGGCCTCGCTTTCTATCCACTGCTTTGCAAGTTCATGAAGTTGAATTCACAAAGGGAACTCTCCAAATCACTGCCCTCATCCTCTAGATTAGAGAAGATCAATCAATTACAAAACTCATTCTGTGTCACAAAATGGAGTCCGGCTGCCTCTGCAGCCTATGTTAGCTAGGCTCTCTGAGTCATGACCCAATAGAAAATTAAAACATTTAAAAACATAAAATAGTATTTAAAGAAGGCAATGAAGAGATTCTATCTTTGCATTTACAGAATTACATTAAAATGACTAATGAAGGAGAAACTATTTTCTATAACTTAGCAAGAATATTTTTAATAGTAAAATAATAGAACAGAAAACCATTACAAGTATGTATGAAATGGAAAAGGCCACATTTAAAATGACCAATTTTAAAAAAAAAATGGAAATGTGGGCAAGAAAAAAAAATGACCTCAATTTGAATTGCCTATCCAAGCAAATGAAGGCAACATTCCTCAGTCAAGAAGGCACTGCAGTCTGTTTATAATAATACCAATTTGCAAATGTTTGATTTCAGGTGATTGCAGCTCATTGCTCCCTGTAGGAGCTTCAGGTTTCATTTCAATCTAAGCCCAGATCTGTCCTTCATTCCATGTCCCACTTTAGCAAGCAAATTGAGCAACTTCTTCTCACCTTGTTTGTTCCATAGATCAGCATGCTTTTTTGAAAAAGGGAAATTTTTTTGAAGCTTACTTTATTATTTTATTTAGTCTCAAAGTCGCAAAAATGTCAGAATTGTAAAATATTTGAATTAAGAGCAGCACTTTTCAGTCACCCAAGTTCTTATCCTTGGCATGATCCTCAGCTCTTCTCTTCCCCTCATTCCCACCATCCCCACCATATCCAGTCAGTTGCCCCATCTTGTTGAGTTGACCTCAAAAATGTCACTCACATCTATTCCCTTTTCTCTACTCCCAGGGTTACTAACCCTAGTCCAGGGTCTTGTCAACTCACCTAGATTATTTCAGTAGCTCATATAATTGTTCTTCCTTCCTCAGATCTTTTCCAGCCTGTTGTCTTCTTTTCTTTGACTCATTAAAAGAGTCATGCCCTGACTACTTCTTAAACAGACCTATTCAATGAATGGGCATTATCTCACCCTAAGTAAGTACCTGCATAGACCCGGGGCCAAGGTCTCCTAGTGAATCCTGGGTCATCTCCAGTCATCCTGACGAATATCTGGTCACTGGATCCAGATGGCTCTGGAGAAGTGAGGCTGGTGACCTGCACAGCCCTCCCTCACTCAAAACAAAGTCAAATGCGAATCATGTCATCATTTCTCTGATGACATGATCTTCTTCGGCAACAAAGGACAAACGCAATCTACCCCAGAGCTTTTTCTCACAGCTAACAAAAATCATTACCAAAGCACAAGTTAATTCTAGAGGTAATTCTATTACCTCTAGAAAAATGTTAACTCCTTTGTTTGTCATTTAATGCCTTTCACAGTCTCATTCCAACCTATCTTTCCAGGCTTATTACTTGTTATTCCCTTTTCACAGACTATGTGACCTATTTGCTATTCCTTATGCACAACATTCTATCTCTGACCTCTGTGCTTTTCGTAGGCATATATCCCTATAATGGTTTCCCTTCTCACCTCTATCTCACTGGATCCCTACTTCCCTTCAAAGCTCAAGTGAATCATTACCGCCTAAATGAGTTCTTTCTTGTTACTCCCAAACACTAGTGTCTCTCCCTCAAATTACTTGTTTTTACTTTGTACATATTTTGTTTTTAATTACAAGTACATATTATTACACATGATTATATATTATTAATCATATATGTATGTATATATATGTATATACACACGTCTTGTTCTCCTAATAGAAATATTATTGAGCTCCTTAGGGATAAGAGCTCTTTCACTTCTGTCTTCATACCTCCAGAACCTAGTACTGTACCTGAGATACACTACAGGTGCTTAATAAATGCTTCTTGATTGATTACATTTAAAGGGTTCAGGTCAGATGTTTTTTGGCTTTAAAGATCTAAATCCCTATGGACAAAGTTGGATATGCCATTGTGACTGCTCTTCTTCTTCCTTTGTTCTCAAACAGGATGAATGACATCATAAGAGTGATGTTTTGACTTGTGCATGAATTGCAGATGAGTGGAGCAGAAATTCCCAAAGTCATCAGCCTCACTCTCTCCTCCAGAGTCATTGAGGTCCAGCAACAAGAAAAGAGTCAAGATGACTGGTGATGGCCCAGGAGGCCTAGGCACATAATAGGTTCTCAATAAGTACTTGTGGTTGACCTGAACTTATTGAGTGGGAATAAGAAACACAGTTCTTCAGAATCAGTTATATCTTGCTCCACTGTATTCAAGGAGCCTGTATTAGTCATAGCTGGAAGGTGTGGGTTTTGACTAATGAACAGAGAAGTAATTGGGTTGAGTTCTATTTCTCAGAATTGTGTTGCTATCATGCTTAGTCATGGGATTTCTTTTACTTACCTTTGCTACACTCCCCAACTACATTCTGAAGGGTTTTTGCAAAAGTAAGACCAACACTTGTTTGGATTCTCACTGAGAGGATGTCTGTTCTGATTTGGAACCTCAGCAGAAATACTGGTCCTAGGAGACTTGTTATGCATTTTCATACCAACTGTTATTTCACAGGTTCCCCTGCTACAGTTCCTAGAATTATTCAGCAGGCTTTGGTAGAAGCTCGGCTTTATCTTTTGCAGCCAAGAGAGTTCTTTCCAGTCTTTAGAGACCTGTGGGGTTTAGGTAATTCCTGCCAACAACAGAACCCAAGCTTGTTGCACACCTTATTGCCACGTCAACTACCGGAGAAGTGCCACCGGGACTCGTGTAAATGAAAAATGAAGCAGGCTTCTGAGCTAAATGGAAAAAATGATCAATCATTCACCCACTCTCTGTTGCTGCATTAGACACAGTGGAAATCATGTCCATGTGTCTATTTTACCATGATTAATTTCACTTGCAAAATAACCCCAGCATCTCCTCCAGCTAGGAAAAGAAGGGGAGGGGCTGGGAATAGGAGTGACTCCTCAAAATTAGGTTTTTCTCTTTTTCTAGTTATAAACTCTCCTACTTTCAGATGTTAAACACTTGGTAACTTTTTCCACTCTTTTATTTGGTTTGGCTCCGGTTCCTAAAACAAAAGGAAAAGCTGTCATTTAGGGCTTTGTGGCTGTAGATAAAATCCTCCTTCTGCACACAATATGCACACACATTTCTGGGAAAAGTGTAACCAGACCTTGGTTTGTGCATTCAGATGCTAGAGAAATAGCATGAACAGAATTAAAAGTCCCTGAGAAGCATTCATTTTTCAATCATTCAGCTGAGCAACTCTGTATTATTCGTGAGAGGTCCACATTGGTTGATTGCTTCCTTATTCCCTAAAAAAAAAAAAAATTCCAAAATAAAAGAGACATCAGAAACTGACTTTGAAGTCATAAATGTGCAGTATTATACAGCATCATAGTTGAAACTAGCAATTTTAGAACCCTGGGTGAGCTTCACAAAATATGCCCAGGGCAAGCAACATGAAATATATACTCACACCATCTCTTTAATACAAATTTAGGTATTGGAGAAGTACCTTGTTGTAATATAAGGCCTGTGGTCTAGAGATCACCATGACGGTCTTCCATTAAGGGAGGATATAGTTTAGAGAATCTATACATGGAAACCATTGCTATCAGATTAGGCCATGGAAAAACACTGACAGCAATACTTTAAGGTTAATATAGTTGTATATCCCAAAATATCATCTTGACAACTACTAGTTTGTCCTTCCCCCTTGCAGCTGTGTACCTCAAGAATCCTGTATGCCCTGAACCTTGCCATGTAAATCCATCAGCTTCAGGTGGTCACCAAGATCAGGGTTTAAGTATCTCACTCTCAGAATGGTATTTTGGAGTAGATCTCCTCTTCTTGGGAGTACACACTCCCACTATATCCCTCCTTTTTATAAGCATGCCACTCTCATGGGACCAAGCCTTCCCACCTGCATGAAGGACTTGAAGATACCATGTCTCTGCACTCTCCAACACAGAGCTGCCCTTGCATGGGTTTTATTCTACGTTAATATGTCTATGTCTGAATTGTATATCTGAGCGCCTTCTCCCATTCCTCCCTTTTCTCCTCCCATTCTTCCCTGTTATTTGTTAATAAAACTTGAGTATCGATCTGGCCTCCATTGTTTTGACATATTATTCACAGCATTCAAATTGTTTTCCCAAACATCACAGACTGGCCCACAGGACTTTCCTTAGACATAAATTGGACCGGGACTTTTCCTGCTAACAGATGTACCTCTGGTAGGGGCTTGGACACTAGTCCTAGAAAACAAGTCCTAGAAAGTTCTAGAAAACAACGGTCAACAGGGGAACCTCTGTCCTCCTAAGAGGGACTCCTTGATACCAGAGAACTATCACAAGACATAGTTTCAGGATACAAGGAACATAAAGCTTCTTGTAGGTAGGTGGGTGATGTAGACCCTGGAACTTTGTAAAGCTACTACTTGTTGGAGGACTGAGCCTGAAAGCAACTCACCTAGGATATGACCTCAAATAGTGAAGGAAGTACTGTCTGATAATTTGATAGTAATTTATTCATTCTTGGTAGCTGAGTTCCCAAGCAGCTCAGCTGCTGTTTCTGTTCTCCAGAAAGAGAATCAGTGCCTGCATTGTAAGGAGGGACCCATGTTGGCTAACTTTTCTTTCCAGTTTCTGACTTTCCAAATTTTAATACCATCCTCTCCTCATGAGAGTATTTACCCAGCCCACTAATGGAAGGTAAGATCCTGGAGAGAAAGGACCTCCCACATACTCATGTGCACTCATTTTTGTATCCTATCTCATTTCTTGGCACTGAGTAAGCACTTAACAATGTGTATTAATTTGCATTGCTTTGCCTTGTCTATAGTACTCTCTAAATTTCAACTCATTTGGATATTGTTCACGTTGCCCAACCCTAGTTATAGCTTTGAAGTCATAGGATCTAGATGTGGAATCTAGTTTAGTCTTCTCATTCTATAGATGAGGAAACTAAAAACTAGAAAGAGGAAATTACTTGTTCAAGGCATCACAAATTAACACCTATGTTCCATGAAGCATTACACAAATAACTTATGTTGGCATAGCCCTTCTCATATATTTCTTCATTTACTGCTCACAACACTAGAAGGTGGATAGTTTAGGTTTAGTTGTCTTATTTTAAACATATAGATACTGAATCTGAAAGAAGACATGACTTTTCCAAGGTCATGAAACTAGTAAACCCACATCTTCTGTCTCTAATTCCAGGGGTTTTCCTTCTATACCACAAAACAGCTGCTTCATATTTCTAAAGTAAAATTTTGCTTTGTTTTATTTCTTGGTAGTGATTTTCCTAGCAATATGATGAGAAAGGATTTCCTGATTAGAAATCGAGAGGGAGGAGCTTTTTAGAACTAAAATCATGACCAAACCTCATCCTACCCCCCAAACTCCCACAAATGAATTTTTAGAATGTTAGTATTTTTCTCAGTTTGTATTTTCTTTTTTATCTTTAGAAAAAAAAAATAAAAGGATATGCAAATGTTAGGGATTCATCCTCATGAAAATTAAGGAGCATGGATGCATCTTTAATATGACAATATGTTACTTTACTGTCCCTGAACTTGTTGCCCTGATTTCTCTAACTTATTTAGCCAGGCAACCAACTAGAAGCTCAGGGACCATTTCCTCTGCCTTCTCCTCAGCCCTCAGTTCAGTGCCAAGCAAGGTTCCAAAATTGGGGCTGCTACAATCTCATTCGTATCCATGGATACCAGATTTCACCTCTCCATGGCACAGTTCTCATATCCAGAGAGATCATAGATGGAGAAGCTATTCAATTCAATTTGTTGTTTTTCAATCTTTTTTTAATCATAAATGACTCTTTGTGACCCTATATGGGGCTTTCTTTGCAAAGATAAATAGAGTGGTTTGCAATTTCCTTCTCCAGCTCATTTTACACATGAAGAAACTGAGGTAGATGGGACATATTCATTTATATTTTGCATTCACTTACCTGTGCATATGCATGTGTATCACAATCTATAATCTATAAATTTCAGTTCCATGTGATCAGCAAAGCCTATCTCAAGTTTGGATAAGTGGTCTGGTAATTATTTATGTGTTCCCACAAGAACTTCCTACTGTTCTATACTAGAACAAGTCGTTGGCATATTCTCTTTCTGCCCCTCCTTATGAAATAATTTCTACTTAATTTAATTTTCATTTCCACCATTTCACACTTACTAACCAAGTGAGACAACCTGTGCGAATCACTTTACAAACCTTAAAATGCTATATAATTTTAGCTATCACTATTATTAATAATAATATTTAATTTAGGCTTTATATTGTAAACTGGTTTGTCATGAGTAATAATTTCTCCCTTTGCACATTTATAAATAAACCTTGTGATTTTCCTGAAGTAGCACTCTTTAGAGTTTTGAAATTCCTACTTTTAGGAGCATATTCTGCTTTTCTTCCGTGGCATTGTGGAGTGCAAAAAGCATGAGTAACGATTTTAATCTAATTGCTACAATTTCTGTCCTACCAGGACAAAAATGTGGGTTTAAGTTTTATTATTGCTTCTGTTTTTATACTATAGTTTCACCTTAATCTGACCTACCCCTGTAAGTCTGTAACACTTACCCCTGTAACAACAATAACACTTAAATAAAACCAATGGACAAAGTGATAGATTCTGACAGTATTAACTACGTTTCACATCCAGTCTCTCCTCTCTACTAATATCAGGGAACTATGAATACGTTTCATCATCAGTTCTCTGGAAGCAAAATTGTTCATCATATTTAATCAGAATTCTATGGCCTTTTTAGTGTTTAGTTTAGTTTAGGTTATGGCCCTGTACATTAATGTAGTCACTGTGTGCATATCTTTTTGAAAAATACATCTATACACACAGAGAGAGAGAAACAGAAATAGAGAGAATGAGTGTGTTTCTGTTTTCTTTGGTCTGCACTAGGTCATACATATCTTCTCATATTTCTCTGAATTTCTCATATCTGCTGTTTCTTAAATCATCTAGGTGGCATGATGTCTAGAGCTCTGGACTCATAGTGAGGAAGACTTGATTTCAAATCCAGTCTCAACCTCTTACTGGCTCTGTGACCTTGGGCAACCCACAACACCTGTCTGCCTCTGTTTCCTCACCTGTAAAATGAGGAAACTGGACTGGGTTATCTCTTAGATCCTTTCCATTTCTAAATCTCTGATCCTATAGAACACAAAAGGTCCTGTGATTCTCCCAATTAATGGGCATTATTCACTTTATTTCCAATTATTTGTAAAGCACCTTTTAAATAGTTTAATGCAAGGCCAGGTTAACTGTTCTCATCTATCAGGCATGGTGTATTCCTGTAACACCAAACTACTGGGTGAGTACCTGGAGCAGGACTTCAGTAGAACAGTGATAGTAGGAACAAGGGATAGAAAATGTGAAGCAAGCCTCCAAGATGCCTCTGCCATCAATAATAGTGGTTTTCAACTAATGAAAGAAACCCTTTATTACGCGCATGAAGAGCAAGTATTTATTGAAAGTCTCCTATGTGTCCAATTCATATTGTAAACATGAAAAAGTATAGTACCTTAATAGTTACAGCAAAAGATGTAACTAGGGGTGCAAAGAAATAGTAGCCACAGAAATGTCAGCTTTTCCAAATGAATAGTAATATATCTGATTCCCATCATGCCAAGTGAATCTCAACATCTGCTATCTAGACCCCTCTGAGAAAACTGGGCAAATACGTTAAACACAAATACTGCTGAATGACGAATAAAGTCATTTCAGACTTAATGATGCTAAGAGGGTATTTAAATGTACTAATAAAGAAGCTAATGAGGGATATCTTTGGATTCTTTCCAAAACACAGGAGAATATTAGTGATAGCAATCTGCTTACCTAAAATCTAAACGGCAGAACGTTAAACCACCTTGTAGAAGAGAAAGCCAAATATAACCCCAGCTGCTTCTTAAAGGCAGAGGAACAGCTTTGTATAGAACTCAGGCATGGGTTCTCTTACTGAAATTATAACTGCTGTCTAAAGTAATGACAAGGATAATACAGTTTCATATTGCTTTGAGATTAAGAGAATGTTTTCCTTAGGACAACTCAAGAAAAATTCATTGATTGGTAGCTCCACTTTGTAGGTGAAGTAACAGACTGATTAAGGTGAAATGATTTGCCCATGGTCATGTGTCTATGAAGTGCTGAAATCTACTTGGGCCTCCTTTCTGGGGGGATAGTATTCCTTCTGCCTCACAGCACTGGAAGGAACTCATCTTTGTTAAATGCTTAGATCATCATGGACCAAAGAAGAACACTGGATTGGGGGTTCAACTGGATTCAACTTCTAGATCTGCCCCTTAACTCCTATGTGACTTGGAGCAACCTTCTGGGCCTCAGTTTTCTTATCTGTAAAATGAGTTCATTATACCTCTGAGGTTCCCTTGATGTCTGAATTTATGATCCTATTAACCGTTTGGGGGATCCCTATGGTGATGGTTGGTATCTGAAGGAGCAATGCTGATAATACATCTCTAATCAACCAGTTACGGGCTACTATAGGTGGCACAGTGGATAGAGGGCAGGGCCTGGAGTCAGCTGGTGAGTACAAAACTGGCCTCAGACACTTACTAGCTGTGTGACCCTGGGCAATTCAATTAACCCCGTTTACCTCGGTTTTCTCATCTGTAAAAGTGACAAACCACTCCAATAGCTGGCCAAGAAAACCCCAAAAGAGTCACAGAGTCAGACACCACTGAAATGACTGAAGTGAATGTTAATCAATCAATCAACCAATAAACATCTATTAAGTGCCTACGGATTACAATAGGCACTGTGCTAAAATTTAAGGATACAAAAGGAGGTAAAAGATAGTCCCTGCCCTCAAAGAGCTTACAATCTAAAGAGGGAAACAATATGCACATAAATCCATACAAAGTAAGCTAAAAACAGGATTAAAATAGACAATAATTAAAAGAGGGAAATCACTAGTATCAAGTATTCTGTAAAAGATGAAATTTTACATGAGACTAAAAGGAAGCTGTAGATAAAGTGGAATATACACAGACACACGTAAGAGAATAGATAGATAGATAGCCTGAACTCTCAAGAGTAAGAATATTTAGTTATTGATAATTTTCTCTGCTAACAGATAAACTCCTTGAATACAGGGCTAATCTAAGCAGGTAGGTTGCCAGGATATATCTAAATCAAACCATATCCCAGTTCCTATGTTATTGTATGTGACCTCTCCAGCTCAAGAAGCATCCACGGTCACCTGACATTCTGTTCCTGGAGGGTGGAGGCCTTTTCATTTTTACCTTTGAATCCCCAATATCTAGTCCACGGTTTCACACATAGTAGATGATTAAAAAATGTTTATTGATTGACTCTCTCTTACCTTCCCCTTTATCCTTCCGTTCTCACACAAGACAGCTTGCATTCATGGCTGCAAATTCTGCCAGCCTGTATTACCAGCTAGAATGTCCCTGATGCCTTTTCACATCATATCTTGGGTTGAGAACTTTCAAAAATACCTATTTGGTCATAGTTTATCAGTAATGAAAATGGCCCTTGGAGCAAGGAAAAAAAACAACAGGCAATAAATAGCCTCAGCCTGAGGCATTCCTTACATTCTAGTGTTCAGTCAAACAAGATTAGTAGAACAAAGACAGATGGCAGCAGCGATTAACTAACTCTTTGTTACAACGTATCTAACAATGATTGTTCACTTCCATTGTCATCCACTCTGGGTAATATTAGCCTTCATCCAAAGCAAACTGATTTAGCAGAGATAATACTTTCGGTATTCCCCAGTCTTTGTTTTATTGCGGTGAGATTCTGATACAGCCACTGGCTTTTAGCCTCCAGCCTTTAAAAACAAAACAAAGCAAAAACTGCTCTGCTGTGGGTTTTTGCTTAAACAAAGTCTCCCTCTGAAAGGATTGCTGTAAGGGAAAACATACTAACAAGGCATAAGTCTCTAAGAGTCAAAACAGTACAGGGTCAAGCATTCCCAACTTCAAAATATTATTCCTAGAGAATTCATTCTATGTAACTTTCCAACAAGTTACACAGAGCTAGTTACTTTCGGTTTCATTTGGATTTGTTGGTTGAGCCATACTGCATCCTTTCAGGGTGGGTAGTTTGCACAAGGTAACTCTCCATCCCAGAGCGAGTTTGCTTCAATGGCAGCAAAGTTGAGGTATGTGTAGATGAATTTCATCAGTGACATTGTGACATGGTTACAACGATCATTCATCACAGTTCCCTTTATCTTTAATTCTTTAATTCATCCTCTAGACGAAAAATCTCATTGGCACAGTTTGTTCCCTGAACAGCGGGGACTAGGGTGGGAGGGATGGGGATCAGGGAAGAAAATATAATTGTTCTGAACACTTTCTGATGATGAATGTAAGGCAATGTCATTTTCATTATCCTTTTTTTCTGGTGATAGGACAAAAACATTTCATCACTGTTATTAAATAACTTTAGGCTAAAATTTTAGGCCCAATTTTTTTTTTAATTTCCCCATAAGTGATTTGTAAGGCATCATTCAGAATACTTTACAAATTAAAAGAACTGGTCAAATTCTGAGTTGTGTTCCTTGATTGAATTCCATATTCACAATTTCACCTGTCAGGCACCTATTGTATGATGGAAAGAGGAACCAAACAAGTTGTGATGGATATCAATATTTCCAAGTTAAGAGCTAAAATATAAACTGAAGAAAGACTGTAAGTATATCATGTAGATCCCTAATCAGAGCAGGTCAATTCCATATGATTCCTTTTGTGTTAGTGATAGAATTATATTAGCACATGCAGTTATGACACCAAAATAAACAGTTTTAATTAAATTTTGTGGATTTTTTTGCATATTTTACTAAAAGTTACTCCTTGATTTTGTGTATCAGGTTCTTATTTTGAATAATATTACTCACATTTCTAACCAATTATTGTGCTGGATTTGGAGTCAGAGGACTTAGAGTAGAATCTTATCTCTACCATTTTGCTATGCAGGTGACCTTAGGTGAATCATTTGATCTGTCTGGGGCTCAGTTTCCTTTTCTGTTAACAAGAGGGCAATATTAGACAGCAGCTCAGATTCCTTTCAAATCAAAATTCTATGATCTTCTGCATTAGAGTCTTTTCATCTAGTTCTATCTACAAATACTCTTGGGGGAAAAAATTCAGAATAACCTCGGCGCATTTTTAATGAAGTTGTCATATAAATGAGCATTTTATGCTTTGTTGTTGTTTAGTCATTTCAGTTGCATCCATCTCTTCATGACCCCAGTTGGAGTTTTTTAGGCAAAGATACCAATGTGGCTGGCTATTTCCTTATCTAGTTCATTTTACAAATGAGGAAACTGAGACGATCAGGATTAAGTGATTTCCCCAGAGTCACACAGCTACTCAATGTTTGAGACTGGATTTGAACTCAAAGTTGAGGGTCTTCCTGATTCTATCCACTGTGCCACCTAGCTGCTGTTTTATGCTTTAGCCTTCTTTTATACCAAGTTATTTAACAACTTCCATATCTGTGAGATAGAGATAATACTTTTTGTGCCATCTACCTCCTCAAGAGAGGATAAAATGAGATGATCCTTGTTAAGGGCTTTGTAAATCACAAAGTGCTGCATAACAATATCTAGAATTTATATTGCACTTGAAGGTCGCAAAGCACTTAACAAGGATTACCCCATTTGGTCCTTATAACAACCTGGGAAATTGGGGCTATTTTTATTTTCATTTTAGAGATGAGGAAACTGAGGCAGACAGAGATTAGGTAATGGGTCCGGGGTGACACAGTTTGTAAGAGTTTGAGATTGGATTCGAAGTCAGGTCTTCTTGATTCCAGCTTCAGAGCTCTATCCACTGAGTCATCTAGCTGCCATATAGATGTTTATCTATCTATCTATCATCTATCTATCTCTCTATCTACCTATCTATCTTCTATCTCTAATGATAACATATAATAATATATGTTATATATCATATATGATGTGACATAATCTCTATTACATTAAAAATACAATACATTATAATATACATGTTATCATATTAGATTCAACAAGCATTTGTCTACTACTCATTATTTGCCAGACATTGTGCTAAGTACTGAGAAGGTAAAAGAAAATACTAAAAACCATCTCTGTCCACCAGGAATTTACATTTTATTAGCACATAGTATACCTATTATTACAGTATATTATTATATAGTATATAATAGTATAGTATATAATAGTATACCTATTATTACAGTATATATTACGTATAACGTTATATGAAGAGGCAGTGTGCTATAGTGTCAGTAATATACTGTGTCAGTAACACCTAGGTTCAGATCCTACTTCTTACTCATATCTGCTATTTGACCCTGGGTAAAACTTTTAATCTATCAGTGTCCAAGACTCTAAGTTGTTGAGTCATTGCTGCTCTGTATTGGTGCCGGGAATTTCTTCAATGGGAAATCTCTAAATCAATGAATTTTCAGGTCCAGAGTAAAACAAAACAATAATTGTTTTATATGAAGGTGATCATATACTATTGTAATATTAATGATTATGATAATATATAATTTAATTTATATATATATATATAATTTAATTATAAATTAATTATATATAATTATAGTATAATTATATATAGTTAATATATATATAATTTAATAATAACAAAATTTCCACTTAGGGACAGGGATAAGACCTATGATTTCCCAGAAGATGAAATTCCTGCAAATGAAGATAGGTACTTCTCTACAACTTGTAATGTTAAAGGTTTGCCTCAAGTGACTTGTTGAGGATTGCATGGTTAGTATTCAAGGCTAGTCATGGTTAGTAAGGCAATGTGACATACATAACTGACAGATCTAACCATTATGTAACATTGCTTCTCAATCTCTGGGTATATTTATTAAATAGAAATTGCTAATTTCGATGTAAACTTATCAAATTATCAATGCTGCCATGTTCCTGTCTTCATTAGTCAAATTAGTATAATAACATTTACTCTGTTAGTACTGGTACAAAGCATCAAATAACTGATTTGCAAGTAATGACCAGGAGAAAACCAGGAAAACACTATGAACATCAAATTCAATTAGATCAGTCAATTTCCTTCTAAGATAGAGTAAGAAGTTTTAAATCTAAAGAGGAAGCAACAGAACTAATTAATTGAAACTTCCTTGTGCTTTTGGTTTTGTCTCTGTCCCCGCATCAAGCTGGCTTCTGTTAAACCCTCTGAAATTTAATCAACTCTTCCATTACTTCTTGCCCCTGGGTATTTCTGATGTGTTGATAGGCCTGAAGTAGTAAATAACACAAATCTAACGCAGCACACACTCCCTTCATCTCTTCTTCTGACATGACTCCATACCTCTTTGAAGGAGTTGTCATCAATAGTTTAAGAAGCACAAACTGTCCAGATTTATTATGTCCAAAGTCATATTTTTGTAGGACATTGCATCCCCTTAATGGGATTGCTATATCCTTTTTGCAGTGCACCTCTGAACTCCAACCTTTACCTCCCACCATTCTTTATACTAAAGTAGATGATCCTTCCTATCATGTAGGAAGGAGGGCAAATTTCTGCTACTCAATGTAAACTGGATTTGCTTAGTTTAGCTTCTGAAAATGTGACATCTTAAGCCTTGAAGATGCTGCATTGCAGGCTGTATGTGAATGCTGAGTGAGCTGGGCAACAATAGAGTGACTAAGCAGAAAGGGGAACTATTAATTCATTTTATCGCTTTGTTAAATAGAATTATAGAATTTTTAGTGATGTGGAAGGGATCTTTAAATTATGTATCATAGCTCAACCCTCTTCTACAGAGAGATAGAAAACTTGAAATTAAGTGTCTTTCCAAAAGTGAACTAAGGGCTATCAAAGACTTGTCAGGTAAAGGTCCTACTAAGTCTGCTTAATGGTAAGTGTAATATATTACAATCTCTCTTTTTTTTTTACGATGCATGTGAATTTTGTCTAGGATTTCAGTTATTAGTTACAGCACAGTGCATTTGTTTATTGATTTGTAAACATATATGCATAGTTTGTCAAAATAAAACATCTGTAGTTTTCTACTATAGTCTTCTTCTACAAGACACCTGGGAGTCTTGTCCAAAATATTTTTTTATTTTTAATTTTTTAAAGAAATTAATTTATTTGTTTTCGGTTTTCAACAAGTACTTCCATAAATCTTAAATTTCTCCCCTCCCTCCCCAAGACTTGCCCAAAATATTTTGCAGCAATACATTTGAAGGTCAGGGAATCTCATTCCCTTTGTACTCAATGACTCAGGAACCCACTGGCCTTGGGATAGTAATATGTCCATAATTGGCATACTCAGAAAAAAAGATTATATATTATGTCAGGTCATCTCTGGACAAAATGCTGAATAAGAGGGAATATGTCTTACCTTTCTACTCTCACCTTTTTCAAGTAGGGGAGCTATGAAGAGAAAAGGTGGTTGGTTCCTTCAGGGAAATCATATCATCAAGTATTGGTCTAATCTCTTTGCAGGTAAAGACCAAACCAAGCTGTTTCTCAGGTCGACAGATAACAAGCCTGGGAAAGATAATGAATTGGATTCTATTTCTGTCTGTCTGTCTACATATCTATTAAAGTTGGAATGTGGAGGGAATAAGTGCTTATATGCCTTCTACTATGTGCCAGGCATTGCATTAAATGTTTTACAAATGTCTCATTCAATTCTCACGATTACGCTGCTTCTATATAGGTGCTATTTCTGTCCCTGTTTTACCATTGAGGAAACTGAGGCAAATCAAAGGTTAAGAGATTTGCATAAGGTCACACAGATACTTAGAAAAGTGTCTGAGGTGGAAATCGAACATTTGAACTCAGGTCTTTCTTACTCTAGACCCAGTTCTCTATCCATTGTGCCATCTAACTGCTGATTATAAACTAAAAAAATTTATTGTACTAAAATTAGGCCTTTTCCTTTATGACGGTCATTATTCCTTGGTGGTAAAATTGTACTTGAATTTCATAAGTATGAGTCAATAGCTCAGATCTTGAGTTTTCCACTAAAGGCCCATCCTTGGCTGATATGTAATGGCAATACTGAGTAAAGATGAAGATTATAGCTATCTTAATAAGTATTTGACTTGGAAGCATAAATCTACACAGTAATCTTTAGACATAATTCACAAATAAGGATATTAGTCTAAAAATGACACCAACAGGAACTAGCCAATTAATAAGCATACCAAGCCATAGAGTAATTTTCTTAGATGTAGTTCTGACCATATCCCTCCCCAAATTGATTTCTTTGTGATGCTAAATTGAGCCATATTTTGTCTCAACTCTTCCCTAACCTTAGTCATTGAATGGGTGTTGCCTCAGACAAGACCTGGGAAAGACCTTCATTTAGAAAGGCCAAGGTCACCAGTTGCATCTTGGGTCATTGCCAGTCATCTTGATGTTTGTCTTACCATTGGACTTTTGATAACTCTGGAGGAGAGAGTGAAGTTGACAACTTTGTGCATCTCTGCCTCACATATCCAATTCACAAACAAATAAAGACATCATTCTTGTGATGTCATCAATCCTTTTCTAGAATGAAGAACAAATAACAACAAATGCTGGTGGCTCTCTTTTACCTCTGGTATCAAATATAAATTCCTCTATTTGGTATTTAAAGCTTTTCATAATTTGGCCTTAACTTACCTTTTCAGGTTTATTATATATTACTCCCCTTCCTGCACCCAATAGTCTGACCAGACCAGCCTTCTACTGTTCGTCACACAGGACACTTCACCTTCCACCACTGCTTCTTTATTTGACATATTAGAATCTCTAGTTTCCTTCAAAACTTAGATTAAATATTACCTTTTACATGAAACTTTTCTTTATCCTAAGAGTTGTTAATATGTCCCTGTTTTAGGTCATTAGTATATGAGTGCCTTGAGATCAGGGACCACATTTTTGCCTTTCTTTGTTTCCCTGCAATAGGATCATCTCCAATAAGGTAGCTAAAAGTTCATGACTGTCTTATATGTAGTCTGTCTCACTGCCAAGGTCTTGCCTTGTACCGCCATGTATTCAGTGTTCCTTAGCCTAATCAACCAGAAGTTCCCCATTTCCTGAGAGATCCAAGGCAAATATGATACCAAATTTCTATCCTTTTTCAGTTGTCTTGTGAGAGCCTGTCCTATTCTTTCAAAGGGGTTTCATCCAGGAATGCTGAATTGTCCCTTAAGCTAGGGATCCCTTCACCTTCTGCAGACCCCCCAGATGCTTCCCCTCAGAGATTAAATCTCTGCATAAGTCTTGTATGTAATTAGCTGTTTTCACATCTGTCTTCCACATTATGTGAGTTCCTTGAGGGCAAAGACTATTTTTGTTTTTATTTGCATCCCCAGTGATTAGCATAGTGCCTGGAACATAGAAAGTGCTTAGTAGGGGTTTGCTGACTGACTGACATTCACTGTAGTTATGCAGGCATAATATTTTTCTCCTCCAGGTAATTGCAGAAAAAGACACCTCTGGAAAATATGATCCCTTATCTGTTAAACCTTTTCTGGGAAGGAATTGTCTGAATCATCCCTTGGAAAGTTGACATGCCATTGGGTGTGGGGGTATTTAAATAATTTCTTCAGACTTCATGGAGCCTTCTGAGGAGACAGGGAATTCAAAGCCTGGGTAACTCTGTGCAGGGGATAGCATAAGGAAAGGTCAGAGAGGGCTGACCAAACTATACCCAGAAGTAGTTCATCCTTATCAGGGAGGTCTTTCTAGAGTCAGGATCCAAGAAACAGCTAACTAGGAGTGCTTTCTCCCTTCCCAGGTTGTGCCAGTTCATTCAATATGGCTTCTGAGAGATGGGGTACTCAATCCTAATATGCTTGTTTAGCAGGGGAAAACCTAATAACTTGAGATTTCACTTGGAGGCATGTGAAGAACCGAACAGGATAGGTGGGGCCTCTGATTGTCATAAGGAGTTCCCTTGAGCAGAAATGGCTGCTTTGCCCTTAGTTATGCAGAGTTTATGATCCCATCCCCACTACAACATGACATCATGGCCTTTATGTGCAGAAGGGCAATGGATCCACTCCTTAGTCTCTGTCATTCTCATTAAAAAAACTTGGTTGTTTAGTTTGGCAGAGGACATATAACATCTCACATAGACACTGATGTGGTCCACAGGTAACAGTATATGATCAAAGGCGTCCGCAAAATTTTTTCACTGGTTCTGACCCCAAATGAAATAGTCATTGATTGTGCAATCCTTTCCTCTCAAAGCTCCCAAACACTTGACCAGACTCATGACTGCCTTGAAGGAATCAGTATAGATCAAGAAGTCAACCAGCCTCTCCCTTAAGACTCATATGCTAGTCTTCCTACTGAGATGTCTAGCCTGGACCCCATTCCTCAGGGTGTTTCCCCTTACTAGACTAATGGCTCCTAAACTCCAGCTGCACATGCTTCTTTCTTGATAGGCAGAGCTATTGGTGACTCAAGTGAAAAAGCTTTCTTTAGAAACTGGGTGTTTGGGAGTAAAGAGGTAGGGTGGGCGTTGGGCTAGTGGAGAAGGAAGAATGTCAAGGCCAGGCAAGTCAAATCTCTTTGTGAAGAATGCTAATTCCCAAAAAGCCTGGGCAAATTTAGTCTTGAATGCACCATTTTTACTTAAAAGTAGAGGCCTCATATCCCCTACCCACCTAATTAGAGGGACCATCTGACTTAACTCATAATATGCAAATAGATGAAGGCTAATTCAATAACCACTACAATTTTAAACAAAAGGCATAGAGAGTTGTCACTTCAGCAACTCTTATGCTATATCTTTTAGCTCCAGAAGCCTAATGACCGTTTGGTTTGGCCACTTATAGATGCTTGCCAGTGGCTCCAAACAATATAATCTTTATGGACTACAATTGGATTTTCTAAAGGTTAAATTACTTGTCCAAGTTACACAGCTAGTAAAGAGCAAAGATGGGACTAGAACTGAGGTCTTTTGATGTCAAACCCACTTCCATTTCACCTGCTTCATTCTACTTTTCATGTGACTGGGCAGCAAGTAGATCAAACAGCACAAGTGATAACTGCAGTCTTAGGCTAAAAGGGAACCAAAGAGGGGAAGGAGCCAGTCAGAAACATGCTCCAAAGAAAAATTGTAAATCCTTAGATGACATTCACAAGCTTAAGCAAACAAAATACTTGGAAATATTGGCATGCCAAGTGGCTTGCCAATATCTTTTCCTTTCTATACCAGATCTCCAACTCAGTCTATCCAGGTGGTTGTTTTTCTTTCAGAAAGTACCTCTTACCCTAAAAGGGCCAGGAACTCCCATTGCATCCTGAGCCATTTCCAGTGGTCCTGATGAATATCTAACTGCAGGACCCAGATGATTCTGGAGGGGAAGATGAACCTGGTGACCTTGCACAGCCCCCTCTCACTCAAATCAAAGTCAATTGCAAGTCATGTCATCATCTCCCTGATGTCATGGTCCTCTTCAAGAATGAAGGATAAAAACAACAACCTCTGATTTCATAATGGACATCAAATAAAAAAAAAGATCCACTTTATATTCAATTTTGCTAGCATATACTTAGACCATAAAGAAGGGGTACCTTTTTTTCAACACAATGTGTGGCTTGGAACCCTTGACATTGAGTGCAGTTTTCATAAATCCTGGAAAAGAAACCGAAAACTGGATAATATTTCAAATATGCTCTGTAATCTATAAAATCACTAATACTATTCATAGTAACCCTGGTGCTCTAGGCAGGCATATTTTCACTCTAAAACTCTTTTCCCCCATTGCTAAATGCAATTAGTTGTCACATGCACTTAATTTATTATTATTTGTGAACAGCCCAAATGGGCTAGAGCTTGCGCACTCCATTCAATTAGATCTAGTCCCCGTTGAGTGGTATTGAGAACTGTATGCACCCAAGGCCTCCATAAAATGATTCAAGTCAGTGGGGATAGAATTCCCACAAATTCTTGCTACAAATCCTATAAACTGTACCATAGAGACTCAGTACTTTAACTGATGGTCTGATATTTCTAAAAGATAATGTCACCATGACATTTTCAATCTTTTAATGTCCTTTTATTGACTCCCATTTCCAACATCCTCAAGCTGGAGCAACTTAAGCTACAAAAGCTGAAATATGTTTCCATTATTTGTTTTGGCCAACTTTGCTGCACTGGCCTGGCCTTGGATGCAGTGGCCTAATAGACTTTTCAGTAGCAGTTCTCTTGCTCTCTTTGCTACTAGAAAGTTACTGCTATTTGTTTTTAAGGGAAAAAAAACCACTCCTCCTCCTACTATTTACTGTAGTCAGTAAAGATGGAAAAACTCTATGCAAAGGACTTCAGGGTAGATGACTACTGCCAGCCCTCATGGGTGGGTTGAGCTGCCATACTTCGTCCAAAATGACCCAGATTTAATGAAGGGCAATTCATTCCCTAAGGCTATACACATTGCAAAGTCAACTGGGTATCCTTGCCCAAGGTTGCTAGGAATTTTTCCACATCTCACAAATTTGAAATAGCATCATAGCATTTTTAAATCACAGTGAATGTAGCTGGTATAAGCATATAACGATTGTGAAAGACTATCTTGTAGGTACGTAGTGTTCATGTTACTTTCCCTACTACACATAAACTCCTTGAAAAACCTTTCTCCCCTTTCTTTGTAGCCTCAGTGCTTAACATGATTTCTGGCACACTAACACTTAAGTATTTATTGATTAATTAACTAAAAATTCATTGTGTTCAATTAAAAAAGAAAGAGTAAACCAAATGTAAATTTTTTTGCTTATCTATCACCTGCTTCATTCTATTTTATTCAACAAGTATTTATTGGGCACCTACTAAGTATCTGGCACCGTACTGATCTCTGGAGATCATAGGAACATAGATATCAAGCTACAAGAAAAATAGGATTCCAGCTAATTTGACTTTCATTTTACAGATGAGGAATTTAAGGCCCAAATAACTTAAATGATTTGCTTGAAATCACACAGATTATAAATTATAGGCAGGATTTGAACTCAGGTCAATTGACACCAAATTCACTGTTCTCTCTACTGTGCCATACAACCTCAATACAAAGACAAAAATGAAAATGGTTCCTGCCTTCAAGCAGCTTTCATTCCATTTTATAGGGAAACAGCACCTAGAAAGATAATACTAAATATCTGTATATATATGTGTGTGTGTGTGTGTGTGTGTGTGTATGTACACATGTGTATATTTATGTATATACTTATATAGATATACATGAAGGCATAACAAAGATGATTGCTAACGTTTATATAGTATTTTAAGGTTTGAAGAGCCATTCACGTGTGTTAACGTCTTTGGGCTTCACAATAACTCTGTGAGATAGGTAATACTACTATCCTCATCTTATAGATAAGGAAATAAAGGCACAAAGAAGCTAGCTGGCTTGTCCAGGGTCACTAGCTAGTAAATGTCTAAGTCAGGATTTGAATTCCCAACATCGTTTCATGCTCTATCCATTCAGACATTTAACTGCTTTTAAAGTAAATACTAGGGGATGAGAAGGTAGGGAATAATATGGGGAAACTAATGCTTAGGAATTTGGAAAAGACAGTCTATCCAAGATAACAACTGAGCTTGAATAGAGATGGAAATCCTAAGAGATGAAGATAAGGAGGAAGAGTATTCCAAACAACGAAGAATCATTCTTGCTAGTGAAGCCTTACAGAACATAGTGGACATTTATCTTATCATAGATCTTACATACGGAATTATTCAAGATAACAACATGTGTATGATATGGGATTAAAGAAGGTGAGACAAAGGGTTTATTCTGAAAATGAATCCCACTCCACAAAGAATCTAAATTTCCCAATACTTGGCAAACCTCTGGTTTTCATCATTTTTTATGTTTTCATCCAACAAAATATAACTGCCCTGATGTAGAGTATAGTAGGGAAGATAAATGTAATGAGATACTTTGGATAAGGTATTTAACACCTCTGGGGCCTCAATTTCCTTTTCTGTAAAATGAAAGGGTTAGACTAGATGACTTCTGATGAACTTTATGACTCCAGGCCTATGATTCTGTGTGCATGTATTTGTGTGTGTGTGTGTGTGTGTGTGTGTGTGTGTGTGTGTTATGAGGAGTGACATGGAGTAGGGGTGGAGAGGGTACAAAGTGGGGGAGTGGCCAAAAATAGTAAGGACATCTGGAATGGAATTGCATTGCCCATACTTTGAAAATAAGCATTCTTTTATTCTGCCCAGCAATGTGAAAAGTCACTCAATAAGACATTTTTGACACAATAAACTGAATTATTTTCTTTTTTTCTTTTAGAAAACTAAATATAATATCTACCTAAAGGTGAATACATCCATCAAAGTAGGAAAGAAAAGCTTGTGTGACATGAGCAGGGAGTCCATCTCGCAAAAAAGAGACGGGAAACCAGGTTCCAGGCTGTTCTGACTAATGAAATCAAATGTTTACTTTTTAAATATTCAAGATTCACTTCTCTTGTTAAATCAATATTAAAGCAGGTGGGAAAGCTATATGTAGTCTCCTCTGTAAAACACAGTCAGAGTTTATTTTAAGGAACCCTATTTGTTACATACTGTATAAACCTTTTGATTCTTAGGGGAATAGAGAAGGTGCACATCTGAGATGTTAGCAGTGATGCTAGGTTCAGCTGTCTGATACGTGTATGTTATAAAACTGGACGAGGTGGAGTCAAGATCTGATCCTGAATTTCTAACTTACCATTGTAAGAGATTATAATGTTAAATCCAGAAGGGGGATTAGAGATATTACTGCTACTATTTGTAGTAACAACAATGGCCGTAACCAAAAAATCCATAGTTGTTATCATAATTGCTAACATTTACATACTACTTACTGAGGTAAATGAGAGGATGAGAACCTCAAGTGGTAGTGGGAATTGAGTGATTCACACTGACTTCATCTTCTGATTCAGTTCTGGAGCTAGCTCACTTCCCTTTCTGTTCAGTTATGAATCTAACTTACTTTTTGTTGTGTGAGAAAAGTTCATTCAGTTGTGGGAATTAGGAGAGGACGTGGTCGCCCTGTTTGAACCTAACCCTTGGCTGGGACGCTAGATCACTCTATCTATTGCTTCAAGACCCTTAACTAAGGGCCTAGGCCCTAGGTTATGCTGACCAAGCAACCCATTCAGATCCAAAGGCTGATGATGCAGGAAGTTTTCTCATAGTTATAAGTCTCAAGCAACCCATATGCTTTATCTGAAAACTGACACTGTACTATCAGTCACTTATTGTTTCCATGTTCCCTTAATTACTTACAGACACTTGTGAGGAGGGGGAAGTGAGACATCTATTTTTCGAATTTCAGGAAATTGTACCTGTTTGCTTTTTCTCCAACTTAGAGAATCTCTAATCTTTCCTCCAATTAGAGATCAGATTACCTAATTTTGTGCCCTGGTTAATTGTTTTCTTTTAATTAATTAGTCTAATTGTTTTTAATGTATAAAAATGTGTCTCCCCCTGTATTTGATGTCCAGTGTCAAAAGTGAGGAAGGTTACTAGTTCCAATTTGTTGGGCAGTTGCCATACATTGCTTAAAAAAACAGTATGCTCAGAAGTTCAAAGCTTTGTTTCCTCAATCATTTAATTTTTCACCTGCCCCATTACTATGTGCCAGGAACTGTGCTAAGCATTTTAAACAATTATTATTCCACTTGGTCCTTACAACAATCCTAGGAGGTGGCTTGCTATTGTTATTTCCACTTTACAGATGAGGAAACTGAGGCAAATAGGTTAAATGACTCACCCAGGGTCACCCAGCTAATAAACATTTGAGATCAGATTTCAACTCAGGACTTCCAGACTCTAGGCCCAGAGCTCTATCCATTGTGCTGCCTATCTGCCCCAAGGTCATATAATAGAGGTCCCTCATTTGATAACCACCTTAACCTTAATCTGTCTCTATATGTTTCTCAAAGAACTCATTATAAAGCTCAATTTGAAAACCTGTAACTGTGTCAATATGGTGCCAATGACTTTGACTTCTTTTTCTTCCTCAATAATATTATTTGTGGTGAGATTGATTGGATTGTTTGGGCAACAATAGATATAGCAATGTATATGGAACAATGTATATGGAACGATCATTTAAAATGAGGTCAAGCTTTTAGCAACTGAAAAACCAGTAATGGCAGCAAAGAACATAGAATGAAATAAGCCTCCCTCCTCAACCATTGAGGTAGAATGTCTTATAAAGTACATTTTTTAGTAGTTTTATATGTAGATTATTTGAAACAAATAATTTGAAACAAATAATATCTACATACAAGACCAAAGTGGAGGGAGTGTTGGTGTATGGTTTTCTGTGTGCAGATGATTGTGCACTCAATACAGCCTCTGACTCTGAGATGCAACAAATTATGGATCAATTCTCTGCTGTCTGTGCTAATTTTGGCCTAATAATTAACACCAAGAAAACACAGGTGCTCCATCAGCCATCACCACACCATCCATATGTGGAACCATCAGTTACAACAAATGAAGAAGTTTTGAATGCTGAGGATAAGTTCACTTATGGCTGACGCATGTGTTGTCAGAACTAGCTCAGTGTTTGGGAGTCTGTGAAGAAAAGTCTGGGAGAGAAGAGGTATTAGACTATCAAACTGAAAGTCTACAGAGTCGTTGTACTGACCTCATTGTTGTATGCCTGTGAAATATGGATAGTCTACAAGTGCCATGCCAGGAAACTGAATCACTTCCATTTGAACTGTCTTATGAAGATTTGAAGGATCACCAGGCAGGATAAGGTACCAAACACTGAAGTCCTTGCTCAAGCTGAACTGTCAAGCATTCAAAATATACTTCAGAGAGTGCAGTTCTGATGGACTGGACATGTTGTTCGAATGCAAAATGTACACTTGCCAAAAAGACTATTTTGTGGAGAATTCATATGGGGCAGGTGATCACATGGTGGCCAGATGAAGCAATACAGGGACACTCTCAAGGTCTCTCTCAAGAACTTTGGATTTGACTGTGCAATATGGGAGACATTGGCACAGGACCACTCAGCATGGTGTGCCCACATCAGAAATGTGCTGTGCTCTATGAGCAAAGCAGAATTGAAACAGCACAAAATAAATCTAGGATGCCCAAATCTGGAGTATCCACCCCAAATATTCACACGGACTATCTGTGCCCAACCTGTGGTAGAGCATTCCAAGCTTGTATTGGTCTGATCAGTCACAGTTATACAAACAAACTTCACTTTATCATGATGATGTCATTTCAGTCCTTTTTGAAAATGAAGGACAGCAACCAACCAATCAACTACCAACCAATCATTTGAAACAAAGTAAAAGAATTAAATATATTGATTTATATGGTAGAAATAACATTTTCCATCTTTAAACATTTTGAATATGCAATAGGTCCTCATTTTGCTGCAATCACTTTTTTATACTCATTTGGTCATGAATTTCACAAGGTTTTATTGCAAATTCTTTATTTTTATTTTTAATATTTGGATATTAAGCACTCTCTGGGCAGCTAGGGGGCACAGTGTATAGAGCACCAGATGTCAGGAAGACTTGAGTTCAAATCCCACAACAGATACTAGTTGTGTAACCCTGGACAAGTTGTTTTTGATGAGGTACAGACTCTAGGAAACTCCTTGAACTCTCCTTGAATCTTCCCACTTAATCCAGTTTTTCATACACAAATCTATCACCCTTAACCTAGCCTGACCCTCCATTATCTGCTACTTCTGGATTGCCCCATCTGCTTCCCACCTCAGCCCTCCGTTGTCTGTTATCTCCAGATTGCCTCCAACTGTTTCCTACCCTGTGTCAGTCACCCCAGTCCCATTAAGATCCTCCTTGGACTCCTCCTCAAGACCATCCCTAAACCCCTCCTTCCATTACCCCAGGCTACTAGACCACCTGAGGTCCCTCCCCAGTCTTTCTGTATATAAATTCCATCTAGCCTTCATGAAGATGCTCAGATTCAATCTAGTTCAGATTCAATCCAGCTCAGATTCATTCTGGCCCTTTTGTCAACACAAGCATCACAAATGGTGAGGCTTCTTAAGGTTCAACCCAATATTGGCAAATCTTTAATAAACTTACCTGATTTTCTTTGTTGTAGAAGAGGGTTCAGTCTTGGGGGGATGGCAGGAGAGGAGCAGAGGTCTTTCCAGAAATGACTGCCATGTAAAAAACAAAAATCATCAATAAAAAGTTTTGGCATCATATCAACAGAGTCTCTCTATTGTTATAAAAGCACATTTATATCGTCCTTTAAAGGTGACAAAGTGGTTTACTTAAAAAGACCCTATAGATTACTAGTTGTGTGACCCTGGACAAGTAACAACCCCAATTGTATCAAGGAAAAAAAAAGACCTGTAGAATGGTATAGACAATATTTTCCCATATTACAAGATGAAAAAACTTAAGGTCAGAGAATTATTCAAAGATTTGCCTAAGGTTTGTTCAGTAAACATCAGAGACAGGACCAGAACTTGTATCTTCCAGCTTCAGAAGCAGAACTAGATTTGATGAGGTTATGGGACTTGTACCCCTAAAACGCAAACACCATGTCTTTGAAAGCCACTCAACCACTGAACTTTCCCACACATTTCAGCAACTCACTGGTGTTGCATCTGAAGCATCTAGCCATCCCAGTCTACCTAGATACTCAATAATTCTTTTAACTACCCTTTCCCTGTGATTTTCAGACTACTTAGCACCTTTCAGTTGTCTCTACTTGACCCACCCCAGGCTACTTGCCACTCCTTAATTCCATCCAGATCTTTTCATAGTCTTTTTTGTATATAAGTATCAATTGCATCCTCATCAAATTCTCAAACTCCTTAGGATCTCTGATCTTTGGTGATATAATACTGTAAATTTACTAGGAATACTGCCTGCCATTCTGATGTTATAAGTAAATCTCGCTACTCTGACAGAAAGAAGGCTTGAGTGGTTGAATTCTTTCAAGGCAGATCCATTGTAGCTTTGCATTTTGGGGTTCCCAGCACCCCAAACACATCAGAGTCACTACACCATGAGACCTCTAAAGATAGAATCAAAGGCCAGATTAAAGCAACTCAAAAGAGCTGATATTAACAACTTCTGTGTGAGCATTTACACCTTGAAAATTGGTGAATTCTATAAATCAGGGCTTGATTAATTATTTTGTTGATTGTCTAGACTTAAAATGATGAAGAAGATGTTAATGCTGATTAAACTTAAAAGTATGTTATGTGTCCTTTTTTTTTTTTCAGATAGTTGGTTGTTAAATTTTTACCATTACACCCCTGGCTAGAATTGTTAACAGATCTCCAAGTTTTACCTCTTCCTCATGCTCCTGCCCCACCACACACACACACACACACACACACACACACACACACACTTTACAGATGCAGAAAGATTAAGTAAATTGCAATATTTTACAGAGGTTTCAAGTGGGAGAATTGAGATTTGAGTCTAGGTGCTCTGACTCCAAATTCAGTTTTCTTTTCACACTACCATATTGCCTTTCACAAAATTATTACAAAATACAATAATTAGTCCTTTGCTACTTCCCCCTCCACCAGATTTTTAGTTCATATATAAATAAATGTGACTAGAATAGTCCCATCAATCACATACTTTGAAAAACTATTTGAGGTTCCTTTCTTCCCCCTTATTCTCATACTTGAATGCATGTTGCATATTTGTGGAGGTCCCCTTACCATACTCCCCACATAATTAATGTTTCACTATTACTCCTCATTTAACCCCCAAACACTCCATTTGACACCTATGCTATACCAGTAATTATCTAGACAGGCTCAGTTAGTTTGTACTGAAGAGCATGTATAAAGGCTATTATGGGAAACACCTCCCCCGCATTCAACGTCTACTTCCTCTTTTCAATTACCAATTTATCTAAATCTGGAAAATGGGTCTCATGTTCTGTTTAAGAGTATAAATTAGAGTCTTTCATTTGATGACTGTCAGGAGGAAAGGGGAAGGGAAGCTGTGCCTGACAGGTCCTAGAGAAGGCAGCTCTCCAAGCTGCTTATATGAATGTTATGCAAGCAATTCTCTCCAAGCCCTGACACCTTCTCCCCATCTACTTGTTTCTCTAAGAGAAGAAGATCACTGTGCCTTGGAGGAGATGAGACTTTTTCTTTCACTAATTGTGCACCCAGAGACCCAGACTCAAATAAACTTAGCAATTTCATTTTTGGAGAGATTTTTAGTTAACTGGGAAAATTCTGTACCAGGTTTCAACTCCTCTGTGAATGCAATGCATTTCCCTTGTGTTCTGTTTTGTATTTTCATTGGATCCAAAAATACTAGGCGCACCCTGATCCACCAGGTTTTCCTATCCCTCCTGTCACCTTGGAAAACATCAAAGAAAATTGACTCTTTGGCTTCCCTTAGAAAAACAGATGGTGAATCAGCTCACCAAACCTTTTTTCATGTAGATGTCAACCTTGTAAATAAATTTTAAAACATCTTTAGACCTGAAATACCTCTACTTACCCGTTGGAGATTAATCCAAATGAATTGTCTCAAGTCCAAAAGGAAGCTTTAAACCTGAGCACTTATCAGGGTCAAGATCATAGAGACCCTAGACTTCAATTTAGTCCCATTCAATTTTCCATATGAAAGTAGCGGGGAATCAGGTCACTTGGCTAAGGATGCCCAGGTACTCAGTGTCAGAAGTAGGATTGATTTTCCAGTTTCCTGCAACTCCAAAGTCAGTGCTCAGTCCACTTTGCTATGGAGCCCACCTATGTATATTGGAGAGCCCAGCTCACATTCAAACTCTACCAAGGTATGGGCAATACTAACAAATAAAAACAATCCTAACAACAAAAGTTAATTCAGATATAATAGGCACATTTAACTCTTTCCTTTCCCCCTTGTCCCCCCATGGACTAATATAGGGCATGATAAAAAGACTGCTGGATTCAAAGGCAAAAGACTTGGGCTTGGATTTTGGCTCTGACATCTATTTGCTTGACTGTGAGCAAATCCCTTGAACTCCAACTTTCTCAGAGATGCTGGCGTGGTTTGCCATTTCCATCTCCAGGGTTCCTCATCTGTAAAATGGGGACAATAATATTTGTGCTATGTATCTAATGGATAATTGTGAGAAAATTACGTTATCAATCTTAAATGTGAGTTACTATTAATACGCAAATACCTGAAGGTAGAGAAACTAAAGTGTAATAGGAGAAATAGCACATTACATTTCCACAAAGCTCCATTCCCCCTTTCCTTTAGACCTATCTACCCTGATTCCCAAAATGGGGAAATGCTTCCTTCAATAGCTTGATTACTTATCTATCAAGTTTACCCCGTAATAGGAAACCAAAAACATTCAGCACCAAATTCAACCACCCCAGAAATATGGAGGGTTTTTTCTTTATATTTTAATATACATGATTGAGATATACAATGATTTCTTTTAAAAGCCTGGAAGATAGCCATAGTATGTATTAAAACAGACCAAAGACGTAGATAAAGCACCAATATTAACTCTGCAATGGGCAAATTGAGTGTTAATTAATAACTAATATTTTTGCTCTGCAAGCGCATGAATTCAGTGAAATCTGATTTCAATTTTTGCTAATACTACACTCTAACCATCCATGAGTGGTAACGTGTTAATATAGGGAGTGGTCTTCAGAAGGGCTTAATGATGCTGAACCCCAACCTTTTTTTGCCTTTTATCTCTAAGTGAGGAGTATTATCAGTGTTAACTGGCTCTGGATTTGGTGACTTTGCTGGGATTTGTTATTTTTTTCCGATAGTTCTGCTTCATTTGATTTCCCCTACCTACCCACCTCTTTTCATGTGACAGAAATTACAGGGTGTGGAATTTTGTTAAACTGAAATCCCTCCCAAGGGGCCAAGTGTGTTTGTTCAGCTCCATGGGAGGTATACTCTCCTAACAAAGGCCCATGTCCTGAAATCTGTTCACATGGACTAGATTAATTAATCAGGGGTTCTCTTGATCATCCCTGCTACATTTTATTATTATTTTTAATGGAAAGAGTAGAGTAGGACTGCATTAAGTGTCACTGATTTAAAAATAACATTCATTCTCCCATGGAAACAGATGTTCCCCTGTCGCTCATTCTGTTTCAGCTCAAGCAGTCTACTTAATATTCCCCAAACATGACATTATATCTTTATGACTTTGCAGAGACCCATTCCCACTCCCATCCCTATTCCTAGAAGGTTCTTCCTTGTCACTTTGGCCTCTGGAAGCTCTTAGCCTCCCTCCAATACCTAGTTCAAGTACCACCTCCTTCGGAGGAACTTTTCTGATATTCCCATGGGGAGTGTCTCCTGCAATGTAACACTGTTATGTTTTTTTAATGTATCTTGTCTATCTGTCCGTTAACATACTATTTCCCCTTAGTAGAATGGAAGCTAATTGAGAATAATGATAGCCTTGCTTTTATATTTGCATCCCCAGACTCTAGCACTGGCATATGGTAGGCACTTAATAAATGCATATTGATAGAGTCAAGAGGGTTGTTGATGCATAATTTTATCAAAAGTAAGCCTAGGTCCACTTGTGGGTTCCATGTTTAATATGTAGCTGCCTTCTTTTATCTTACATACATTTCTAGACCTCCCCCAACCTCATCCTTTTCCCTTCACCCACTTAGTAGCATCTCAATTTTTAAGTGAACGGAGAATCTTTTGAGTGTATATACACTGAATTAAAAAAAACACTTCTAACTTTAATAAAAAACAATATAGTTTCATAGTCATTACGAGAAATTTTGACACCTGTGACAAGCTTCACAAACTATGCCTTCAAACTAATATTTAAAACTTAGTTGGGTGGTGGTGGTAGGGAAATGTGGCAGTGAGGGAGCTCAGATAGCTTCTTATGATAATTAATTGTTTTCACTAAGTAGATGCTAAGTTAATTTGTTCCTACCTTGCCACAGGGAGGGCCCCACCCCACCATAGCTTGGCTTCTTGGAACAAAGCCCCATTCATTCCACCCTCATTACAACTCTAATGCATTTATCTCTCTAGTCTAAAAACTCAAAGTGAAAAAATCATATTTTTTAAAAAATCAAAAGGTCCAATTCTTATGCCTCCAGATTACATTTTCAGATCTTCAGAAACAATCCAAATAAATTACCTTGAAAATTCTTTTATCATATTGTTAATTACCATTCTACATTGATAATTCAAATGGAAACCATGGGATAGCATAAAATAGAAAAGGTAATTATTCTTCCCATGTTTTATCCTTCCCAAACGTTGCTCTAGCTCTATACTAACCCTTGAGACATAGATCACATCAGACCGTAGTTTATTACTGATACAAAGTAACTTGGGAAACCAATTTCACTTTATAGAATGAATAAAAGAATCAAATGGTATTTATTAAGCACCAATTATGTGCCAGGAAATGTTTTAGGTGCTAGGTATACAAATACAAAAATGAGGTAATTTTTGCCTTCAAGGAAGTTACATTCTAATATTCAGAGACAATGCACAGAGGGGAATAGAGGCTAGGGAAAGTACCATCATTTATTCTGGAAATCACAATATGAAGATATGAAGCTCCAGTTCAATCACAAATCATTGTGAGATTTTCCATGAAAGAAAGGCAAATAAATCCCTAGTGGAATTCCAGGGCAATCCCAATCTTTCCAGGATTCTCTGAATCAGAGATTAAGTAGGGCACTCTAGAATAGATGTTCTATCCCTTCAAGACCTAGCCTCATGGAAGCTGAGACCAAATCACGGTGCTTGGGAAGGGAAAGTTTGAATAAATATGAGGAGAGACACATATATTGACCCTTACCTCATGGATAACTAACTGAACTGAACAGCCTGTAATGAATTTTATGGGCTTTGGAGACTTGCAAAATGGAGAGAAGAATTCTCAAAAAAGTAAAGGAATAAAAAACAACACTTGAAAGTGGAAAGCAGACCACAAATTAAAGAGATATTCTAGAACTGAACTTTCCTCTGCCACATGACAGTTTAATCACCCTGACTCCTCAGCGTAAAATCCGGTTTTGTCAGATAGTTTTTAGCCATAATTTACTTTAACCATCCTACTGCAATTCTGAAGGAGCAGACAGCTAGTTCTGACAAAAGTGAACTTAATTCATTCCTTGAATTGCTGAAATGTGTTCCTGTCTTCCACTGTGTTGAGGAGCCCGAGGAACATTATTTTAAGTCAAATAGGTGAAATGAAAAGAAATACCATGCAAAAATACTTTTTAAAAAAGAAGCATTTTTTTATTTTCTTTGGAAAGTCATGATCTACTTCTTTCCCACCAGGAATATTTTCTTCTAGGAACTTGGGTGATGTGACTTAATATACCATTCATTTCTAGAAGGCCAAACTCAGTGAATAGCTTTCAATTTAACTGGCATTCAAAGCTGCAATTAATCTTTAAGTTTCATTTGGAGTGGGTGTATCCTAAGCCAATAATTCACTTCAAGGTCTTAGAAATCATTCATTTGGGGCCTTGAAGTGACTCCTCATCCTGTCAATAATGAGGCTTGTCTTCAGGCAAGTCACACAAAATGCACAAAGCCTGTGGTCCTTATCTATTATGCATGTCAGAGCCAGGTTGGAACACAGGTGTAGGATGGGAGGCATACAGTGAAGGGAGGAGGCCCAGGAACTCTCCTTCATCTCAAAAAGGCACTGCTGCCCATAGAGAGGCCCTTACCTTGGCTGCAGTTTCTGCCCGCACCTGTTCCTGCCCCTAAATGGCCTAGATCTCCTACCAACTGATTCTAGCCTTGTTCTTTCTATATTTTCCCTGATTACTTTCCATTCCCTATGGTAGATACTTTCCTATATTCAAACAGCTTTATCCAAAGCACTGGGCTTATGTCAAGCACTGGTCCCTGATGACTTCATTTCTTAGCAGTAGTTGGCTGTTAGTCTCACAATTGGCCAGAAGACTCTCTACAACTGCCACAGAAGTGCTAAAATGCTCTGGTAAAACTTTTGTTCATAAGTAACATGAACTATTCACCAAGGGAAGCAGATCTGAGTTCTCATCCTGCCTCAGACTTATTAGTTGTACAAACCAGGTCAAGTCACTTAATCTCCAGTTTCCTCATGTATGAAATATGGGGTACTGGTCACAACGGACTCTTCAAGCTCAAAATCATTGCGATCTAAGTTCCTTTTATCTACAAGGGATGGTAACAGGAGAGAGAAAGATAAAATAGAGGGAAGTAATTTTAGCATCTAATAAAAATGAGGACAGTTAGGTGGCACAGTGGATAGAGCACCCTTCTAGATTAAGGAGGACATTCTCCTGAGTTCAACTCTGGTCTAAGACTCTTACTAACTATGTGACCCCGGGCAAGTCACTAAACCCTATTTGTCTCAGTTTCCTTATCTGCAAATCAAGCTGGAGAAGCAAATGGCAAACCACTCCACCAAGAAACCCCGAACAGCGTCATGAAGAGTCAAACACTGAACAACATAATCAAGATTATCGTTCTTATCAATGTAGTGCTTGAGAAGCAACGTGGTATAGTGCTGTACCTGGAGTCAGGAAGCTCTGACAAGTACTGCTTCTGACGCCACGTGTGTGACCTTGGGCAAGTCACTTAAATACTCTGAGCTTCACCTCAGACAACTCCCAAAGAGTTTAAGTCATGGCATGAGAAGGAATAAGCTCAAAAATCACAGATCCTCAATTTATAAGGTACATAATGATTTGAAAAATGTTTTCTCTACAGTCACAGGTAAATAGTAGAAAAATGATTATACCCATTATACATATAAAGACATTGAGGTTCTGGGAATTCAAATGACATGCCCATGACAACACTGACACTAAATGTCTGACTGAGGTGGGATTCAAAAACACCTGAGTTCTCATTAAAGTCAGTCCTAAAACAAAGGTCATTATCTACACTGTATACTATGAGCTACAGGAAGTCTATCATTCCATCAACCAAAGAACCTGAAATTCCTGTCATTAGACTTCATGGATTACAGACTTAGAGTTGGAAGGTATCTTGAAGTCCGTGTAGTCCAATCAGTTCCTCATTTTGCAGATGAAGAAATTGAGGCACAGAGAAATTGTGACTTGTTTCTTCGTTTTTAGACACCAAGTCTCTGAGAAACAGTGAAAATTTAATGTCATTAGCATTCATTAAGATTGTAACAAAAAAATTATCAGATTAGTCAATCAGTCATTCAATAAATGTTTATTTATTAAGTTCATGTGTAAGATAAATTAACTTCCTGTGGGGTGTAGAGTGTGTTCAGGCAGGACCAGTACCTTTGGTGTGATGGGTGCCGAGTCCTTTTCAAGGTTCTTTCCACCTTTGGTGTCCACCTGTTCCACCTAACTCTCACTTGTGGCTCCAAGAAGCTACAGCATGCACAGCAGTCACACCCCACTAAACTATTTTCATAGACAGGCCAAACCAGGTTGAGGGTAACCAAGGGGTCTCATACCAATTGATGAGTTAGGGAGGTGCCTACCCCAAACATGTGAAGACTTCCCTGGTGGAATGGGTGGATGAGAATAATTTGGTGAAACTGCCACGAAGGTGGCTGAAGCAGGCAATGTGGAGCACTTAGTGCTTGGTTAGACACTGAAGACACCAAGGTCATCCACTGCATCCTGAGTCATCACCAATCATCTTGACTCTATCCTGCCATTGGACTATGATGACTTTGGATGAGAAAGTGAGGCTGACAACTTCATGCAACTCTGACACATTTGAATCCAATTTATGCAGGAATCAAAAGACATCACCAATACCATTTTACTATTATACCTCAAAGTCCTGTGGCAACAGGCAAATGATGAAGCAGCAAGGACAGATACACTAGGAGCTATAGTCACAACCCTGCACCCAGGTGGCCCATTTCACATTGGAAGCAGCAGTGGGACTCACCAGCCCCCTGGGTGTCTGAGCAGCCTTTTAAGGATTGCACTGCTCACCTCCTAGTGTGAGGAAGGGGGCTAGAAAAGGTGCTCTAAAAATGGTCTGCTTACCCAACCTTCACCTGATTACCGTGGCAGGCAGGGAATCCCACCCTGTGGTTGAAACACACAAAAAATGTACAAAATGTACAAAAATATCTGCAATGATTCCACTCACCATTGTCACATGGAATGTGTATACCCTTGTAGACAACACAGAATCCAGTAGATCTAAAAGATGAACTGCTTTTGTTGCAAGAGAATTCAGCAGATATCACATCCAAATAGCAGCCCTGAGTGAAACAAGGCTGGCCAATGAAGTAAGGCAAACTTACTGAAGTTGGAGGTGCATATATATTTTTTTCTGGAGTGGCCACAGCGAAGGGGAGAGCCGTGAAGTTGGCATAGGTTTTGCCATCAAAACTAATCTAGTCAGCAAGCTGATATGCGTGCCCAAAGGAGTGAATGACAGGTACATGTCAATGCAATTGCCACTTGAAGGAAAACACCATGCTACCATCATCAGTACCTATGCTCCCACCATGACGAACTCCGATGAGATCAAAGAAAAATTTTAAGACCTAGAGACCCTTATCATCAATGTGCCAAGAGAGGACAAGCTTATAATTCTTGGTGACTTTAATACTAAAGTAGGCTCAGACTACCAGACTTGGCAGGGAGTCCTAGGGCGGAATGGAGTTGGAAACAGCAACAGTAATGGTCACTTACTGCTGAAGACTTGTGCATTGTATGACCTTCTCATCCCCAACACTGTTTTCCATTTACCTAAATGCAATAAAATTTTATGGATGCATCCTTGCGGCAAACATTGCCATCTAGTAGACTATATAATTATAAGAAGAAGAGACAGACAAGATGTGAGAGTGACAAAGGCAATGTGTGGTGCAGAGCGCTGGACTGATAATAGACTTACCCTTTCTAAGCTAAATACTCACATTCATCAAAAGTGCCACCCACAAGACAGAAAATGACTACCAGAAGAATTAATATCAACAAGTTACAGATCTTCTCTGAGTGTGAACAGTTTGTTGCTAACTTGGAGGAAAAATTGAGTCAACACATAGTTGGCAACAGTGGAGCAGAAAAGGAGTAGGCAGCTTTCAGAGATCTGGTGTACAGCACTGCATTTTCTCACTTGCGTCAGAACACTTGCAAACACCAAGACTGATTTGATGAAAATGATGGGGACATCCAGAAGCTGTTAAATGAAAAAGAACTCCACAGGATTTACCAGCAGGATAGTTCATCCATCTCTAATAAAGAAGCATTTAATTCTATCAAGAGTAAAGTACAAGCAAAGTTTAGAGAGACACAGGATTCCTGGCTCAGTAGGAAGGCAGATGAAATTCAGTTTTATGCTGATAGTAACAATCCAAAGCACTTTTATGATTCCCTGAATGCTATTTATGGACCAAAAACCTATGGTGCATCACAACTACTCAGTGCTGATGGAGTCACATTGATTAGTGATAAGGACATGATCCTAGAGAGATGGACTGAACACTTCCATAATGTTCTCAACAGTCCATCATCACTCAATGCTGAGGCCGTTGACTGTTTACTTTGGGTTGAAGTCAATTCCTGCTTAGCTGAATTTCCAACTGAAGAAGAGATTTTGAGTGCTATCAGGCTCTTTTTATGTGACAAAGCACCTGGTGCCGATTCTATTCCAGCTGAGATTTACAAGGTAGGGGGACCATTGCTCATACAAAAGCTGACTGGAGTTTTTCAGGTTATATGGCAAGAGAAGGTTATCCCCCAGGAGTTGAAGGATGCCTCCATTGTCCATTTCTATAAAAATAAAGGGAATAGATTGCCCTGCAACAATCACAGAGGGGTCTCTCACAATCATTGCTGGCAAGATTCTTGCTAGAGTCCTCCTTAATAGGCTGATCCTTTGCTTGGAAGGTGGTCATATACTTGAGAGTCAGTGTGGTTTCAGAAAGGGCCACGGAACAGTCGATATGGTGTTTGTTGCCAGTCTACTAGGTCCATGTCAGGAAACTGAATTGCTTCCATTTGAACTGTCTTAAAAAGATTCTGAAGATTATCTGTAAGGTACCAGACACTGAGATCTTTACTTGAACTAAACTGTCAAGCATTCAAACTATGCTTCAGAGAGTGCAATTCTGATAGACTGTCCATGTTGTTTGAATGCAAAATGTACACTTGCCAAAAAAGACTATTTTATGGAGAACTTACAGGCGATTGAATGGTGGTTAGAAGAAGCAATACAAGGACACCCTCAAGGTCTTTCTCAAGAACTTTGGATTTGACTGTGCAACATGTTAGATACTGGAACAGGACTGCTCAGCATGGAGTGCCCACATCAGAGAAGGTGCTGTTGTCTATGAGTAAAGCAGAATTTGAACAACTCAAAGGAAATGTAGGATGCACAAATGGAGAGTATCCACCCCAGATGTTCACCTGGACTATCTGTACCCAATCTGTGATTGAGCATTCCGAGCCTGTATTGGTCTGACTAGCCACAGTCATACACATTGATAACTTCATTTTATCATGTCATTTCAGTCCTGTTCTAGAATGAAGGACAGCAACCATTTATAAAGTTCCTGCAAATGTAAGACACAGAACTTGGAGATGAGATTTAAAGGGAATGGGGAAGATACAAAGTTCGAATAATAAACTATCTACACTCCTATACAGCTAACAGTGTATTGTAGACATAAGACCCAAACGCAAGTTAAGTAGTGCACAAGGATACATTATTTATCTTCAAAGGACCTCATTCAGTACTTTCTAGCAAGTCCCTAAAGGAATGATATACTCATACATGATATATACTCATACATATTGTCTGAAATACAATAGGTGCTTAATAAATGCTCATTAATTTGATTAAGGTGGATTGGAAGGAGTACTTTTGGAGGGTGGAAATGGGTAGAAGGAAGATCACAGAAGGAAACTGGGTAGTCAGGGATTAATCAAATGTTCTAAAAACCAACATCCAATTTACAATAAGTAAAGTATAAAACAGCATAAATACAGAAAAATGTTTTCATATGTATTTATTAATGTGTAATTTTTCTGTTGAGTTTTATTTGCGTATCAGTGAGCCTTAGTGTACTGGGTTCAGCCCCTGATCAGTAATTACCTAGCTATGTGATCTTTGACAAGTTACTGAACCTTAGAATTAAAAAAAAAAACAGCAGAAAAGGACCTTACAAATCATCCATGTATTTAAGTTTCAAAATTTTAGTTTATAATATTTCTTTTTCTTATTGTATATTTAAGTTTTAGTATTTAAGTCAAAAGCAAATAATAAAAAAGAAATCATCTAGTTGAATAGTTCTTCATTTTTGTGGAGGTAGCCATGGACCCCTTTGGCAGTCTGGTGAAGCTTCAGAATAATTCTTTTCAATGCATAAAATTTACATAGGATTATAAAGGTCCAATGACAATGAATACAGTTATCAAATTTCAAAAGACCCTACAGATCCCCCCAGGTTAGGAATTCTAATCTAGTTTAACATCCTCATCTGAAAGAAGAGGAAACTGAGGTACAGATAGGTGAGGTGACTTACCTAAAGCCACACAGATAGTAAGGAATAACTCCAGGATTCAAACCCAGGGACTTTTTAAAGCCAAGACTCTTCCATTTTATCATGCTTTATCTCTCTACCTCTTTCATCATCTATAAAATGAAAGGGCGTAGACTCCAAAGTTCCTTCCTTCGGTATGGCTCATGGATACTAGGCTTCTCATGTGAAAATGTTGGTACTTCAATGATCCCAAAAGTACTGATAAGGCTAGTGTGATGTAGGCACAGGACAAATTCACATTGTTAACTTTCAGCATATATGTGCTAGGTCTGAGGAAGCTAAGTGGAGCAGCAGATGGAGTCATTAACCAGAGTCAGTAACACCTGAGTTCAAGTCCAGCCTCAGACGTTTACTGGTTGTTTGACCCTGGGCAAGTCAACTAGTTAACCCTGTTTCTCTCAGTTTTTCATGCATAAAATGAACTGGAGAAGGAAGTGGCAAACTACTCCAGTACCTTTGCCAAGAAAACCCCAAATGGGGTCATGAAGAGTCAGCCACAATGGAAATAACTAAATAATACTAGTAAAACTAAGAAAGCAAATTGAAGAACTAGGTCTGTGTCAACTTCCATTTGTTATCTCCTCCTGACTTCTGACCCCTGAAATGAAATATGTGGAGGGGTAGGGGGTTAAACAACAAATATATCTACAAGGGCCTTGTAAAGAAAAAGCCTTCGTGGGTGTTATGGATTTAATTCTCTCTGGGCTTGTTTTTCTTTCAAATAAAGCAATTGTAATTCATGAATTCAGAAATACAGTCCAAATGCAGGTGAAGATAAATAGCACATGAACCATCTGAAGCAGCCAGATTCACTGGGGAAATTAGGAAGTGTCATCAGGAGAGTTAATGGAAAGTCCATTCATCCTAATTTTCAGGCACAATGAATGGGATCCCCATGTTGGCCTATCAGATTTACTTTTAGATCAGCTTTTCTCCACAGGCAGAGAAAACAGGCTGCGCTTGTCAGCCGCATAAATTAATCTGCAACCACATCACTTTCAAAGACACTAAATGATAACTTGGTAATTTTTTCTCCTTTTCTCAATAAAAGAATTGTTAAAGGATCTTTCCTATTGCTGAGGGATATTTCTCTTTTGTAAATGTGAATAATCAAGACTTGACATCAGTCTGTTCTGCAGGTAATTGCCAGAGACATTTTGCTGGACAGCATATGGCCCCAGGAGTGCCGGGCTTGTAGTCTCAGGAACTGAGATAATGGCATAAATTATGCATTTCTGTGAAGCTCTCACTATGGTCAGTGGGTGGTCAGAGCTTCAACCTAATTATACCTGTTTGCAATACTTAAAATAACTTTCAGTTTTTAATATGAAATTCATTGAATCATAGGCAAAGTAGGAAGAGACCTCAAAGGTCATTTAGTTCGACACTTGATCCAAAGCACAAATCTTACATACAACAGCCATTAAAAAAAGAAAAAGATCATTTATCTCTGCTTGATGACATCCAGAGATGTCATTACCTTGGGCAGGTTACATATTCTACATATCTCAGTGTTAGAAAGTTTTCCTCCCTTATGCTGAGTTGAAATCTATTTCTTTATATCTTCCTAGTTATATCATCTGCAACCAAAAAGAAAAAAAAATCTCATCATTCTTGCACATAGGATTGTAGAGCTAGAGATGGAAGGGTCTTTGGAAGCAATGGAATTCATTTTGTGGAAGAGGCAACTGAGATCTGGAGAAGTTAAGGGACTCTTACAAGGTAAGATTCAGAAAGAAGATTTGAACTAAAGATTTCTGATTCCACAGACAATAAATACTCTTACTCTGTACCATATATAACTCTTCAAATATTTGAAGATTGAGTTCATGCATTATCTAAGTCTTCTCTTCTCCAGGTGAAACATTCCTATCTTTCCACTGGTTTCATGAAGCATGGTTTCTAATCTCTTCATTGTTCTGATTAATTTCCTCCACGTATGTTTTGCTTGCAGATTTCCCTTTTAAAATGTGTCACTCAGAACTGGACATAACGCTTCAATGTTATTTGTCTTTCTTTGAATGAACTGTTCCTGGCACATAGCACTTACTAAGTGCTTAATGACTGATCAGTTAAGAATCCATGGAAATATAAATTTGCTTGGTCTAGATACTATACTTCTATTAATGAAACCCAAGATAACATAGTACATGAACTATGTAAACAATAGGTACTCTCTCCTCAAGATAACATTAATTTTTTCGCTACCATATCTTATGGCCTCAATATGTGATATTAAATAGATGTAATATTTGGGTAATTGGTTATTTTATTAATCATGCTAACATTTTATTAATAAAAGCAACGGTCATTTGACCATCTCTCTTGGACCAAAGACAACTTATGGCCATGGGCTCATAGTTCATATGCCTTTGGAAAAGGGGATGGATCTGAGGAATGAAGTCAACTCTGATTGGTTAACAAGTAATGGAAATTCTCTGATCGTTATAATGAGAGGTGGGCTTATTCCAAGGAGAGATTTGAGATAGAGGACACTGAGCCCCAAAATCTTGGTCAAAGAGACTTATCAATTTCCTATCACCCATCTGACAAAAGGGAGAATTCACACTTTCCCCAGACCCGTCTGAGTAAACACATTAAGTGAGAATCCACACATTGACCTAAACTTAGAATTCTTTTACTGTCTTTGATTATATCTTAGCCTTCCTGGCTGGGGAGGTCTTTGCCCAAGATTTTCCACACTGGCTGATTTCTAGATGAGGAAGCAGAAAAGGGTGAAAGCTTGGTCCTAATTCAA
>CM053770.1:361185755-361272045 GCA_028658325.1 Potorous gilbertii | reverse complement strand
ATTTAATGATCTGCAGACCATTACACAGGTGAATAAAATGACTTTTTGTAGTGGATTAGCAGTATTGGGATGGAAGCTCATCTTCTGAAGCTTTGGGACAATTCTAATAGCAGAAAGGATAATAGTAATTGCTGGTCTCTTGCTGTGTTCCCACATGGTTTTAATTTCTTCTCCTAGGTCTCTATACTCTGAAATATTTATAGTCTCCCTAGTTTGGAGATGATGACTATTTGGTATGGCCACATCGGTTTAAAACATTGTTCTTAACTTTTTGTGGATCTGTATTAGGTCTTACAGCAGATTAGGGCAACAGTTTTGTCTATGGTGATGACCCAGTTCCAATATAATTTATTTATTGAATTTTCAAGGATATTTTGAGATTCATGACTGTAATGTTGGTATTTGCATTTACTTCTACATGGTGCAGTAGATAGAACATTGGAGTCAGAAGGATCTGAGTTCAAATCCAGCCTTAAGAATTTATTAGCTGTGTGATCCCAGGCAAGTCACTTAATTGCTCTCTGCTGCCTTGGTTTCCTCCTCCATAAAATGGGGGTGGTATTAACAGCACCTACCTCAGCAGGTAACTAAAAGGATGAAATGAGATACATTTGACAAAGTGCTTTGCAAACTTTTTAAACGCTAGCTTTCTGCTAGTTTATAAAGTATACTGAGTTTCTGCTATATTGTTTTGGCCACCTAATCATGTCTTTCTAGGAATCTTGTAGATGCTAAAATTTTACAACCTGTCGTGATATGTTTTACATAGTGATTAGTGAGTCCAGATTCCCTAAGGATAAACTTTCTGTAATTTCTAGTGGCAATGGCTCAATCCTGAATTATTGTTATAAACCCTTTCTATTTCAACAAACAAGGAATGACAGACATTTGTTCAACATTTTGGTTGAGTCCCACATTTAAATGGGATTTTCATGGCTTTACACACACAAATTCTTTTTTCTTTTTCGTTTTATCACAGGAAGCTGAGGCCAAGAAGTGAATGCCTTTCTCATAGTCAGTGAGGATGATGGAGAGAATTCAAAGCCCCTTCTCTACCACTCCATAAGTTACGAAAATAAGAAATATAAAAACCCAAGTAGGTAGCCAGAGTAGGAGATGAGGAAGGAGCTAGAAGGAGGTGAGACTACAGAATGTCAGGGATAGCATAGACCAATCCAAGAACAATATGCGGGGAGTTGTCACAGGACTCAGACCTTTGTTATTTAGGGCCACTAGGATTTTGACCATTTCATAGTCTCCGGAGAGAAATCACTTTCAGTTATATTCAACAAATCCAATGGCATACACTTATTGTGTGCCTTTACCATTACTGTATGAAGAGAGATCTATTTGTTCCCAAAGGATTGCTGTACATTTTTAACCTTTTAATCATATATTCTGAGAGTATTTGATAAGTGTTAATTTTTCTTTGCCTTGGAATGAAGAGATTTATATTTGGTTAACATTGTACAGGTTTTTGATTGGGCAGCATTTAGTTCCATCACCACTCATTTTATTCTGCCTAAAGTATCTGGCAACCCTGGCATGTACATAATTAATTACTTGAAGTGTATTTTTTTCCTACTAAGATTTGGTTTCCAGGTGTAACTTGATTACCATCCATATAGATCAAATGATTAAAACAATGTTTTAGTATACCGCCCTCTTTGACTTTGAGTCATGCTCAATTGTATTCAGGAATGATGAAAATGTTTTTTAAAGCTAGACAGAACCATAGTAGGTTTAATCTTCTTTATAGAAAATAACATATTTAAAGTCAATTGAATAGTTTTCCATGTGAATATCAAATACTTCAGCATTCTTATTATATTTTCATCCATTTTAGTATTTGTAGGATGTGACTAAGCCATGAGTACCAAAGTGAGTCAAAGGCTTTTTGATAATTAATAAAGGTGGTAGAAATGTTAAGTGATTACTAAATAAGTCATTTGGAAATACCATGATGGATAAAGTTCCCTTTATATCTTAATGACTTTATGGTATACATGTTTTGCTCCTCAGCTTTCTTGTAGGTTTTTTAAAGTAATCTAAGCAGATAATGCTTTAAATAAAGTATACAAATACTCCCTTAACTCAATGATTATCTTATTGCCTGTCAAGCCATTAGGATTTAACCCATTCACTACTGGAAACACTTACAGCTGAGGTCTTTGAACTATGTGCCACTGGGACATGACGGAAAAAAAATATACATCTTTTCCAGATTTGCCACTTTTCTTTTTTCAAGAAAGCTACTGTTTATCTCATTTATGTAAGCATTTTGTAATTCTTTATATTAATAAAAGATAAGCTTTTGGGTTTACTTCTGAATAAATTTGCATTTTCCTTGTGTTGGACTTAATTTTTTTAAAAAACTAGAAATTTTCCCCATCTTTGAATAATTCTCTCTCTCCTCTAATGACTTACTAATGTTGAATTGTTTATCTTTTCTTTGCCCTTTTTTGACACTTCACTTTTGGTTTTTACCTTTAATTAGTGATTAAGGATATTAAGGACATTAAAGACATTATGCTTAAGAATATTAATGGAGAAATTTGAATGCTGTGGATTGCTGTGTGCAAGTTTACTTACCTTGGCTATATACTTTCTAGGGACATACACATAGATGACAAAGTTGACACATGCATTGCCAGAGCTAGCTCAGTGTTTGGGAGGTTATAAAGGAAAGTGTGGAAGAGAAGTATTAGTCTACTAAACTGAAGGTCTACAGAGCCACTGTGTTAATCTCATTGTTGTATGCCTGTGAAACCTGGACAGTCTACCAGAGCCATGCCAGGAAACTGAATTGCTTCCATTTGAATTGTCTTAGGAAGATTCTGGAAATCACCTGGCAAGATAAGGTACTGGAGACTGAGGTTCTCTCTCAGGCTGAACTACCAACCATTAAAACTCTATTGCAGAGAGTGCAACTCTGATGGGCTGGCCATGCTGTTCAAAAGCCAAATACTGGTTTACCTAAAAGACTATATTATTGAGAATTCTCAAAAGACAAGGGTTCATGTGGAAGTCAGAAGAAGTGATACAAGGACACTTGCAATTTCTCTCTGAGGACTTTTGGAATTGATTATGAGACATGGGAGACATTAGCACAGGTATTACCAACATGGTATGCCCAATCAAAGAAGGAATGGTGCTCTATAAGAAAAACACAGTTGCAATAGCTCAAAAGAAACATGAGATGTGCAAATTTAGAGATATAGCTACTCCAAATGTTCATTAGGGCTATTTGTGCTTGACTTGTGGTAGAGGCTTCTGAGGTTATATTGGTCCGATCAGTCACAATTGGACACCCTATACCTTGACCCCAATATAGTGATGTTATTTTGGTCTTCTTCGAGCATGAAGGACAACAGCCAAGGACATGAAGCACATCTGAAATATATTTCACATTTTTTTTTTGCCTTTGAGATACATGGTGCTTAAATCTTTACTAGATGTAATAGCTAGGTATTTATAATAATCATTCAACTTCTTTCTTTAAATCTTTAATAGCTTCCTTAAGCTGATTTTACCATGGTGGTATATAATATCTGCAAGTGGTAGGCAAGTCCTCAAATGTTTGCATGCTCTGCTAGATATTTTGGAAGCATACATTCATTCATGATAGTTATAGAAAATATCAGCTTTTAAAAAAATACACCCTTTTTGGTATAGCTGATTTATTAATTGGATTCATGCTATCCAAGTCAGAAAGGATTTTTCAAAATTCTTTTCTAAGTATGTCCGTCTCCTCTTCAGAATCATACAAAACAATGCCATTATTTTTGTGATCCATATGATAATTATGTAGTTATTCTGGAGTTTTTGTTAAGTATATATTTGCTTTGTCTTTGTGTTATTTAGCTTCTCCCTCTTCAGATTTAACCAACTTCTCAATTTCTGCTCTTATTTGATGTTAGTTTAGGAACAAAGTTATTTTTTATAACCCTGAACTGATCATTAATATATTGCTGTGTAACTTGGAGCTGAGACTTTAGGGCCATTTAATATCATGGAGTCTTTGACTCTAATTGATAAGATATTTTAAATTTTGTTATTATATAGTACTACTACATAATAAAAGTATTTATAGCTTCATTCCAGTTCACATGCACTCTTGGTTTACCTGATTTGGTAATAGGGTCAAAGTACAGAATGTAGGTATTTCTGATTTATTCTGATACCAAAAGACTATTTATTTTATGGAGAACTCACACAAGGCAAGTGCTTGTGTGAAGGTTAGAAGAAGCAATACAAAGACATTTTCAAGGTCTCTCTGAAGAGCTTCATAATTGATTATGAGAAATGGGAAACACTGTCATGCACTGCCCAGCATAGCATGCCTGAGACTGTGTTCCCTTATAAGAAAACATAAAGGAACTCCATTTGTTTCACAGTCTTCTATGTCATGTCAATCATCATTATGGTTTCAAGAAAGGCCAGTCTACAACTTTATACCACCTTCTCTAATTCATCAGTTCATAGGAGAAATTCCTTTAATGGTACTACCAGAGTCTAATTTCAGGGTTCCTTGCAGGCCTTTATAGCTACCATTATATGATGCCAATGTGATACCCACAGCAGCCACTATGAATATGCATGCATATTTCCAGCGTAAATTTGCAAAATATAATCTCTCTTCCTCAAAGATGAAACCAAAATATTTATTCAGATACCAGAAAGTCAATTCCACCATGGTATCAGTGAAATTTGTACACGTTACCAATAAAAGGAGCACCACCACCTCCAAGCCTTCCCTCCATTAGGACTCCCCACAAACAAATTCCCTTAGGCAAAATCACTCCCTCTCTCACTCATGCTAACTGCTCTGCTCTGCTCCACTCTATCTTCTTTCTCCCAGCTCTTCCTCCCTCTCTTAGCTCTGCCCTTACTGCTCCACCCACTCAACAAACTCCTCCCATCATCGGCTCCATAGGACTCAAGCTGTGGGCTGTTGTTGCTGTTGTTGTGTTTGCTCTTTGTTCTCGAAGAGGACCATGATATCAAGATAATGACATAACTTGCAGTTGACTTTGATTTGAGTGAGAGAGGACTGTGCGAAGTCACCAACATCCCTTTCTTCTCCTGAGACATCTGGGTCCAATGGCCTGATATTCATTCGTATGGTTGGAATTGACCCAGGAAGTAATGTGAGACCCTGGCCCTTTCAGGCTAAGGTCTTCTAGCATTCTCATTTTGAATGAGATACTCTCATTCAATGAATAGGCTTTTTTAAGTTACTCAAGAGGTTATCCCTTTAATAAAACAAAACAAAACAAACAAACAAAAAAACCAATCAAACTGGGAGGAGAAGATGCTCAGAACTCTTGGGTAAGGGCTAGAGCTCAAAGCAGGTCATAAGGGCCTATTAAGTGGCAGGGAAGATCTTCAAATTCCCTTACCATTACACATAATAATTTCAGGCACATAAAGTGTTTGCTCTGAATCACCCTGGCTGGCCTTGCCCTACTTTGTTATTGCCCCCTACCCATGGCATGAGCAATGGGTTGGACTTTGAGGAAATACAATTGTGACTGTTACTATTGCTGTTATATGCTCCCCCAAAATACTTTGTTTGCCAACTCCAGGATAGATTAGAGATTTATAACGACACTAAATGTGTTATTCCCTATATGCAAGGAACTGTGCTACACACTGAAGATGAAACAAGATACATTCCCTGCCTTAAGAAGCGTGTAATGATTTGGAAGTATGGGAGTAAGACAGAACCTCATGTATAATGCAAGGTACACTCCTTTTCCTGATAGTCAAGACTTCATTTCTAGGGGTTTGCAACCCCACAGAAGGCAATCTCAGTTATGGACTTATCTAAAGACTTTGTAAGACTTTTCATATTTTAAAACCTGAGAAATTTAGAGGGTGAGTGGTGCCGTATAATGAAATAGAACTTTTAGGGCTCTTCCCTGCCCCCTAACACACACACATACACATCAGATATATAAACGTTAGTCTCAGTCCTTGAGGGGAGAGTCTAGAAATCCCTACCAATAGGTAATCCTTAGCAAAGCTGAAACTGGGAAAGTTATTCACACCTATGCCAGGAATAGAGCCAAAATAAAACCCTGGCAATAGGAAAATAAGGCAAACCCCAGGCCAGAAGAGAAAATGAATCCTCTGATGTCAGATGGGACACATGAAGAATAAATCATAGACCTGTAGCCTGTCTAGTAGAGTAGAAAGAAAGGACTCTGTAAAAATATCCAGAGCCTCTGTCTGCTATTAAGCATAATTACCTAATAGTACCACAAAACAAATGGTAACAGGTGACCAAGTGGCATTAAACACAAAGATGCTGAAAATCACACATCCATTTATGATGAGGGGAAAGAATGGGGAATCCAAAATTGCCCAGTAGAGAACAGAAGGCTTTATAGAGTATGAAATATGGCTATGGCTTTAAAGAGAGTTCAATGCCACTCAACTTTATCCAGGTAAAACTCATTGAATCTGAGGCAATTCAAATCACATATTTATTGAGATCCCACTGTATTCAAAGACAAGAAGCTGGGTATTTTTGGACAGAAAGATAAGACACAGACACAATCTTCAAGAAACTTAGAATCCAGGAGAATTAAGACATACCCAAATAACTATGACAAGAAGACAAAATGGGATAAGCAGAAAGGAAATGTTAGAACAAAGTGTTATGAGAAATCGAAGAAGAGAGAGATTACCTTCCTCTGGAGGAAAAGGGGATCAAAGAATGATTCACAGAGGAGGCATATTTTGAAGCAAGAGATTTGAATGGAGATGGGGAAAGGGAGGTCCATTCTAGGGAGAGTCAGTAGAATGAGAAAAAACACAAAGATGAGAGAAAGCAAGAAGAGTATGAAAAAAGTGAGTAGTTGACTTTGGATAGAATGTAGAGTATATACAGGGAGATAGGATGATAGAAAAAGGTAGCTTCATGTCTTAATGGATTGAGCGTTGAACTTGGAGTCAGGAAGATCTGAGTTTAAATATGGCCTCAGATACTAGCTATGTGACCCTAGGCAGGTCACTTAACCTCTGTTTGCCTTAATTCACTGGAGAGGGAAATTGTAAATCATTCCAATATCTTTGCCAAGAAAACCATATGGACAATACTGGCATGCTATGGTCCATCAGGTCATGAAGAGTCGTATTAGTGATTGATTAACCAAACAACAACAATATGATATAAGATTGTAAAGGTAGGTTGGACTCCAATTATAAAAGGCCCTGAATGCTGATAGTTACAGTCTATATTTTATTTAGTATTTGGGAGCTGCTTGAGGTTGGGGAGAAGTGTGATATGATTGGACAGGTGCATTAAGAACATTGTAAGAATAGTTGTGGGAAGGATGGAATGAAGAGAAAATAGAATGGAAGGAGGAAAATCAATTGACATCATTATAGTCAAAAGTGAGGAAGAACTAAATAAAGGTGTTTGGATGAGAATTAAAAGGATGTACTAGATGACTGTGACAGTACAAGACTTGATAGCTGATACTGCCTGATATGGAGAACAATGAGAAGGAGAAAGTTCAAGGTGACTTCAGGGTTTTGAGATTCGGTAACTGGAAGACTAGTTATATCAGTATATCAGTTATATCAGTATATCAGTAACAGAAATTAAAAGACTACTGGAAGGGACCAGTTTGAAAAAGAGTACAAATTAGCTTGAGGTACCTTGAAATGTAGGTGTCAGTGAAATATCCAGGTTAGATAGATAATTACACAGATAGACCTATAGATCTATATGTGTATCTATAGATCTAGATCTATAGATATCATATGGATATATATAGAGAGATCTATATATCTCTATGCCTAGATAGAGCTAGATAGATAGATCTAAATCAGTATTTACCTAGATGTAAATACATCTATAGGTCTACATATATAGATGTGTGTATATCAGTTGGAAATATAGGACTGTAATTCTGAGGAGATGCTGGAAGTGGAGATAATGATTTGAAGTCATTTGCAAAGAAGTAATAATTGAAGCCATTGCAGTTTGGTTCATGGGAAAAGTGTTGGAAGTCAGAGGACATATGTTCAAATCCAAGACACTCTCCCTTTCCACAACTGTTTCCTCATCCATAAAATGGGGAGGTTGGATTAAATGATCTCTGAGATTCCTTCCAGCTCTAAACTGATGATCCTGTGAATGAAATCAACAAGAGAGAAGAATGCCAAAGATGGAATCTAGGAGGACATCAATGTTTCAGATGCAAGAGAGTATTAGACATCAGAAAAAGGCAAAGAAAAAGAACAGAGAGGTAAGGTGGAATCGACAAACTTTTGGAAGCAAAAGGGGTGGAGGAGAGAGAGATCATCAGGAGATAGATCTATTTAGAAAGATGCTAACAGAGATACTAAGAAATAAGTTTCTAGTTGAAGCATAATATGAGCATTACATAGTCTTCAATTAATCAATAACTATTTACTAAGTGTCTACTAGGTTCCAGGCACTGTATTAGGTGCATATACATACATACATATATACATATTTACAAGTACAAACTGCATAAATAAAAGGTGAATTAGTCCAACTAAATACAAAGTAGTTAAATACCATGATGTTTGGAAGGGACTTATTTAAAAAAGTTTACCACCACTTTGAATATAAGTAGAATCATAGAACTTTAGAGCTAGAAGGGACCACTGGATCTTGTAGTCCAAGAGCTGGCAAATTATTCTCCTTGAGTTAAATGTGGTACTCCCTGTTTGTATGGCCTGAAAGCTAATTTTTGATGTTATTGAATTGGTTTCAGTTATGTCCAACATTTTGTGACCCCATTGGGGGTTTTCTTGGAAGAGATATTGGAGTGGTTTGCCATTTCCTTCTCTAGCTCACTTTACAGATAAGGAAACTGAGACAAACAGAGTTAAATGACTTGTCCAAGGTCACATGAGTAGTAAATGTTTGAGGTCATATTTGAACTCACAAAGATGAATCTTCCTGATCCCAGGCCTGGTACTCTACCCACTGTGCCACTATCCACTCTATCTACTACCTTCCAAACATCGAAAATAATTTTTACATTTTGTAAAAATTTTAGAAAACTTTGTGATAATGTAAAATCTTTCCTTAGCTCTCAGATTATACAAAAACAAGAGTGCACTGGATTTGGTGAGAGTTTGCTGTCACTTAATCTATTCCAGGGCTTCCTAAACTAGAAGAAGAATATTTTGGGCCTTGAATAATATTGATTGAATTAATAAATGCTGATTCCTTGGGGGCAAAGGCCTCTTCTAAGATAAACAAAGGATGAGAGAAATTTTGGATCAAAAGAGAAAATCAAGCCTAGATTCAAGATAATTTTTTTTGCAATTAATAAGTTATTTTGAGTGCATATTTAATTTCCTAATTAATATACATGATAGAAAAATACCATTAAGGCAATTTTTCACAAACATTAGAGTTCTGTGGTATATAGTTTGAAAATATTGATCTAGTCCAGTCCCATCATGTTATAACAATGAAGAAAACTGAGTTTGGAGAAGTTATATGATTTTCCCCAAATCACATAACTAACTACTGCCAGAATTAGGATGTCCAGGACACATTTAATACACCAGACTGTCACCTTTTTGAACACAAGAAATCCAAGGTAAGCCCTGGCGTCGTACATACAAATATGCCCATTCTTTAACTTGAGGTATCTGCTTCCCCTGTCTTCAACCCTTCTGTACATTAGTGGTATTGTTTCTGGGTCATCACTAAAAAGCAAACAAAAAACTTTTGCCATTTTCTGTAAAAAAGCTTTTAAGAAACAGCTATATGTTCCCAAGGCAATTATATTTCTGTTCCAAAATGGCACTCTTGGAACATTCAGAACTAAACAAGAAGCAAAGGTTTATATTATGAGGCACATTTGGTCACCAGGGCCTTTGTATACTTGCTAAAAATTCCTGAAGTTCCACATTGCCCAGGCTATCAGTATTAATATACAGCACAAAACAAGATGTTGTTGTCTAGTTGTTTCAGTCATGTCTGACTCTCCATGACCTCATTTGGGGTTTTCTTGGAAAAGATACTGGAGTTGTTTGTCATTTCCTTCTCCAGCTTATTTAATAGATAAGGAAACCAAGGCACACAGGGTTAAAAAATTTGCCCCAGGGTCACATATCTAGTAAGTGTCTGACACTGGATTTCAATTCATGAAAATAAGTCTTCCTGATTCCAAGCTCGGTGTTCTATGCCCTGGGCCACGCAGCTGCCCTGGAAAACAAGAGAAGATAAAGATAATTTACACGAATGAAATATGAATTATTCTAACTCATCGCTACTATTCAAGGTATGATTTTGGACAATTGACATCATTTATCTAAAGTTCAATTTCCTTCCATCTAACTGAAGAGAGTAATGATACTTGTCACTCAAGAAAACCTGTCAAGAACAATGCTACTAACATGCTTTAAGAGTTTTGGATATCAGAAGACTTGGATTTAAAAAATGTGCAGTATCATTTGTCATCTGGACATTCATGATATGACAACTGGAAGCTCATACAGTGGGGAAAATGGATTGTAAATCTTTGGTTTTTTGTTTTTGTTTTTTGGCTGCAGATGTTCTTAATTGCTAAAAAGGTTTGAAAATGCTGGCTTTTTAAGTGAAAGGTTTTAAAATATTTTTGACATTCCCTTTCTTTGTGTTTATTTGTGTGTGTGTCTTTCCTTTCTGCTTTCATTTGTTACAGGTATTATTAACACTAAAACACAGACACAGAATGGCGTTGATAGCTCCTTTTTTCTTCTTCTTCTCCCTTCCTATTTTCCCATAGTCACTATTTTCTGTCTTTCTCTCTCCTCCTCCTCCTCCTCCTCCACCCTCTCTCTCTTCCCCTTATCCTGCTATCTCCCCCGCCCAACCTTGGCAATTAGAATGGACAACTCAAATTGCTTCATGATTTTTAGATTGATTGTCTCTGAACTGATGATGATGAAACAAAATTGGACAACAATGACCAAACTCAGGCATACTGTTCTTAGACTCACTCTGTTGAACTTATTTAAATATAAGATGAGCTATTCTTCAATAAACTCTGCAACCTTATTTATAGCAAGTCATTACCCATATACGGTCATATCTGCCTCTACTACTTTTAAGCTACCAGTGCTATTGTAGGTAAGTCATTTAACTTCCCCAGACCCCAGTTTCCTCATCTGTGGAATGAGAGGTTTCTACCACATGACCTATGAGTTCCCTTCAGCTCTAGCTGAACCCATTGATGTTTATTAGCCTCTCTTGACTCTCAGGGAAAAGGTTAATTCTAACTTTCCTTTTGAAATGATTTGTTAGTATTTCCCTTTCTACACCCCCAAAAGTTTGTGTATCTTATTTGACTGATCTACTAACATTAAAGTGCTTCTTTAGTCATTCTAGTAGAGATAAGGAAACTCTAGTAGACTGTAATAAAAGCATGCATTTATTTGATGTTGTAAGGTTTAGGAGACACTTTACATACATTATTCCATTTGATCCCTACAAAAGCCCTATGAGGTAAGAGCTATTATTTCCCCCATTTTGGTTGGATGGTTGGTCAGTTGGTTGTTGTGTTTTGTTCTCAAAGAGGACCAAAATGACATCAACATGTTGAAGTCAGGGTAGAGTGTGTCTGACTTGGACTCATCTGACAAGTATGAGTTCAGAAACCTCTACCACAGGTTGGACACAAATAGTCTACGTAAACATTTGGAGTGGAGATGTTTCTGTGTTTGTTCCTTTCATGCTTCTTTTGAGCTACTGCAATTCTACTCTGCTGTAACTGATGGTTCCATATGTGGATGGTGTGGTGCTAGCTGGTGGAGAACCTTTCAGGTTTTGGGGGGATTTTTTTGGTGTTAATTGTTAGGTCGAAATTAGCACAAGCAGCAGAGCTTGATCTATACGTTGTTGCAGCTCAGCTTCAGTTATCTGCGAACAAAAAGTCAAGAACCAACTCTCTTACGGATAAGGGAAAGCCAGGCTCAGAGAAGTAACATGACTTGCCCAGAGTCATACAGCTGGTAGATATCTGAGGCAAGATTTCAATTCATGTCTTCATGACTCTCTCCACTCTCTGGTACACTTGTTTTATATACTATAGCCACACAACTTTCTTTGATCTATAGTATTCATGCTGATCTAGAGTGGACCTGACCAAGATTATCCTTTTGTTAAAGATTGGGATCCACCTGATCACTCACATGTCAGGATATCTAACTGAATAAGAAAACAAGTGTTCAGACCCCAATGTTAATTCTGCTCAGTGTAAAACCATATTATTTTCAACTGAGATATTTGTGATATGTTTTGCATATCTTAAAGCACTACATAAATGTCAGTTATTAGTATTATTGCTTTAATTATGAAAAAATGTTAGTTGAGGAAACCTATTTCTCCTCTTAAGTACTGCATTCATACTTTGAAGTGCTTTTTTTAAAGTGTGTTTTGTGGGGAGAAAGTTATTGTGAGAGGTTGGAATTGAAACAAAAGTTTTATTTGCCTTTTGTCTGTGTTAGATTTGGGACTGAAAGAGAAAAGAGTTTGCTTTTGTATCTGCTTAGATTAGCCACAAATATATGTGGTTAGCTTCACTGAGCTTCCTCATCCCAATGATGCAAACACAAATCACAAAGAACACTTTTCTAAGTTTCAGAGGTGACTCACAAAGTCTAGCAATCCATCTTGGAAGTCTTAGCGGGCCTATTTTTGGGCTGTTCTCAACACATGGCAAAGCTGAAGATTCCCAGGTGTTCTTGCCTAGAGCAAGCGAGAGCATGAGGATTGCCCTGAGAACAGAAAACGCACTCATTAAATAAGCTTTCTGGTGGGAGATAAAGAAAACTGGCAGTTTTGAGTTTCTCCTTCTGGTGACCCTTTTCCTTGTCATGGAGGGGGAAGGATGCCCAAACATGCCTGAGCTTAATGAGCTGTGGTTCACTAGGGATAGAGTGAAGACAAAGAAGTGCCCCACTCAGAATCGTTGTTTCTTGATAGACCCGTAAATGTATTTATTAAATGTATGACACAAAAATTTATTTAACTGGACTAAAATTTATTAAAAAGTGTTTATTTCTTTGATGGCATATAGTTTAAATAATGGAGTTATTTATCTGCTGTTATTGGAGTAATTTCTTTTCCTTTCTTTCCATGGTTTACAAGTTTGTAATGGCACATATAAAGAAAGTCAAACACAGGCTAACACACAAATGACTCCATTAAGTTGGTTTCTTTCATGAATTTCTATTGGCAACTCTACCCCTCAAAATCCTAAAAACTGTTTTTGTTAGACGCACAGTCATTACTATTTGAAATCTTGCCTCTGATATCTACCAGCTGTATGACTCTGGGCAAGTCATGTTACCTCTCAGAACAGAAATGAAATTTTATTCTCTCTCCTCATAGACATGCTTAAGCACATGAAAATGATCTCTGAACAAAGGATAAATTGTTTGGTCACTGTTGATGTATTAAAATCTACCAAATACTTTATTGACCATAAAGCTACTTGGTTATCCTGATATATACGTATACATACATATATGTATATATACATATACATACATATATGTATATATACATATACATACATATATATATATATATATATATATATACATATATATATTTAAATGGAATATCAGGAACAAAGTCTTAATTTAAACCTAATACTGGAGAGGCAGGATAAATAGCAGATAGAGAGCTAGTTTTGGTGTCAGGAAAACCTGGACTCAAGTCCTGCCTTTGACACATATTGGCTGTGACTATGGATAAGATATTTAAATTCTCAGAGTCTTAAGGAACTCTCAGTGCATCTAGATTACAGATAAACTACTGATCTACATTGGTGGAGGACTTCCCTATGTTGATTAATTCACAGGTCTCCACTATCTTTCTATACATATATAATGCATGGATTGTACATAAGAAAGCTTCAATTAAAAGGTAAACATAGAATATGAATTTTATATCCAATAACAAGGGTCATGCTTACCAAAACATTCAAGACTTACCAAAGAAATAGCATAATCACAGCTAGACATCCTGAGATATCAAAGAAAAACAAATTTTTTTGTCTGACATTTTGGAAAGACTTGTATTTATTTTCAATCACTCAAACACAGGTTTTCTCAGAAAATCTTTAGACCTCAATTTGAATATGGTTAACATGTACTAAAGAGTTGGCTACTATTATCAACATAGTGACAGACATATAAAGAAAACATCATCCATGCTTTTCAGACAGAGGTTGAAAGCTCCCCTTACTGAATTACAGACTGTCAAGATGGAGCTTTCTTTCCTCCCTCTCAACACCACTTACTACTTCAAGGATTGAGGAAAATTCTCCCTCCCAAAAAAATGTTACTCTTTTCCTAACTTCACCTCTCTCTGTCCATTATCAGACACTATAATATACTCTGCTCAACTTGTTCTTAAATATTTCCTATACCTTGATTTTTGTCTTCACTTCGATCTTTATAAGCTAGAGATACAAAAAAGAAATTAAATTAGGGCAGAGAACCAGCTCTGTCTAATTGTTTGAAGTTTTCCCAACTAGGGGCTCAGAGCTACTGTGATCTTAATAATTTTCCACTCAACATAAACTACATAAAATATAAAAATGGGCCATAAGGACCTAAGAGCCATAACATTAACCCTAGGGAAGAAAGCACACTGACTGCAGGGACAGGACATGGTTGATTAAAATCACCTCTGAGAAAGGGAATAGGGAGAAGGCAGTGACCAGAGAAAAGATCACACACAAACCTGTTTCCCAGACTTGGGATAGGAAAGACCTGTTCCCAGTTAACTCTGTCCCTACCCAACAGGGTAAGGAAGTAGGAAAAGAGGAATACCATCTGTCCAATTCTATCCTCCACAGCAACACTGCTACACACTTAAAAAAGGCAAAAGAAATGGAGAATTGGCAAAACATTTTTGATTAAGATAATTAAGTAGAAGGGTACAAAATTACTATGCTAGAGACTAATGCCAAAGGCACATCAACTTCTCTCACTAGAAAAAACTGTTTTACTCAGTTTATTTTTTTATTCTCTCCTTTTGCAAGAACTTTGACACATAATTATCTAGTTCTGTTAGGAAGAAGACAGAAATGTTATGAGTTATGATTAATCCTCATCTGCAAAATGGAACTTATAATAGAGCTACTTACAGAAGATTTTTTGAAAATTATGAAGCATGAAGTAAACACACTAGATGACATAATTTGTGCATCATGAAAGAAAAGTGATCCATAAACTTAAGCTATCTACATTTTTAAAAAAAATTATCATTAAAAATAACCATTACCTCTGGATGGAGAAAATTGAAGTATGAGGTATAAGGTTGAGAGCAGAAATTACCACTAATTACATATCAGGTGACTAAGGAAGACAGGAATGTAATCAGGCTAAGACTTCCCTAAATCATTTGCTTATATTGTCTTACTTCCAAATAATGAATTTCACCACAATGGATTCAATTCATAATTTAGAAACCTCAGTGACCTATATAAAACTTCATTCTGAAGTTCATGATCTCTGATGATCCATTTGAAAGAAACAAATGTGACCAAAACCTCAGAGAATATTTTTCAATAAAATAATTAGCTAGGAAGACACAAAAATGTTATGGCCTGCAGTTACCCCCTTTTTTTTTCCTTTTGGTTTAAAATCAGCATGACAAGAAAATGAATTTCTTTGATGAGATAATTAAAATGTGCGTTTTGCAGTTCATGAATGTTTCAGTAAGTGTTACTGAAGCATTGATCACTTCCACAGAATAAAATCATTAATAAACTGAAAGTTTATTTATAAACTAGATAAATAAATAACAGGAAGATTCTGATCACTAAATAAAATAAAGTGACCCCCTTTTCCTTAAAAAAAAAGGTCTGAGTGTAGTAATGGCATGTTTTAGGGTGGCTCTGATTGGCTACATATAATAGGAACATCTTCATTCCTTGACCACTTGTGATGGCGCAGTGGATAGAGTACTACTGGGTATGGAGTCAGGAAGGCCTGATTTCAAATCCAGCCTCAGGTACTTACTAGCTGTGTGAACCTGGGCAAGTCACTTAAGTTCTGTTGGTCTCAGTTTCAACTGTAAAACGGGAGTAATAACACTCACGGGGTTGTTGTAAGGAACAAATGAGATAATATTTGTAACAAGCTCTTAGTCTTGTGCCTGGCACATAGTAGGTACTCCATAAGAGCTTATTCTCTTCCTTCCCCTTCCATATATTCTGTCACATTGCTAAATATAATTCCGAATACATAGTAGACACTAAAAATATCATTTATTTGACCTGAAAAATTATTGGGGTTTGCTAGACTTTATATGTGGCAGAAAATGATTGGCAATATTAATAATAGATGACAATATAGTACTTTAAAGTTTATCCTGCAACAACCCTCCAAGATGGGAATTTCAGTTGTTCTTATCCTCCGTTTTGCCGCTGAGGAAAGTGAGGCTCAGGGGAGTTAAGTGACTTATCCAAGGCTATGCATTTTGTACATGTCAGCGGTAGGATTTAAAACCAGGTCTTCCGGACTTCAAGCCCAGCATTCTATCTACTCTGCTAGCACATGAAATAAATTCGGTTTTAGAGAAATGGAAAAAGGAAAAATTATATATGATTGGAGGAATTATACCCCTTTACTTATAGAATATAATAAGAAATTTCGTTTCTTGAAAGTGTGTGTGTGTATATGTATTATATATATGTATATACACACATACATACATACTTAGATGCATGGATGTGTTGAAATTGGATCAAGAAAGAGGAATTTTAAAATTATTTCAACAATGAAGATCACCTGAGTTTGGGTTAGGTAAGTAAATGAGAACTCTCAAAATTACATTAAATTTTAAGTCTTAGATCTTCTTAGAGCATGGTGGTTCATATTTTTCTGAATATGTAAACACTGGAGTTTCACTGTCTGCCCAGATGGCTTTCAAAAGTCTTGGGAAAGCATAAAACAGAGAGTTACTTAAACACCAGGGAAGAAACCAAATTAGACAGAAACAATGATCTTATGTACAAACTTCAACTAAATGAGAATTTTTTTTTTACAACATAAATGAACTCTAAATGCAGATATTTACCATTGTCGTTAATGTTTTTCTTCCTGGGGGCATAATTTTCTCAGTGCCAAATACAAATGCAAAATGCACAAGCAATTAATTGTTCTTACTAGAAGAGACTTTTACTCAACTTGTATGCATTCTATTATTTTTCAAACACACACATATTCACAAACATTGGCACATAAAAGTGCCACGATAATGTTTCACTCCTACATAAAACCAAGATCCTGAAACTGGTATTTTCCAGTCCACCAGATGGTTTTTCCACCTCTTATTTCAGCTAACAGTGATATTTCAAGAGCATAGAAGAATTCGCAGATGTATTAAGTCTCCTGTTGGTTTGTCTGTAAGTATCTCATTCATTCATAAGATAGCTACCAAAGTTTATGCTTCATATTCTGCAGCTGGGGAAAATGCTGTATAACAAATGGAGCCTTACAAAAGCAGCCATTTCTTTTCATTAAATTAATTCTTGTTACTGCATTACATCTCAACCTACAACTGACAGCAAAAGAAAAATAGAAGGCAAGAAATCACTTGGTTTTTTGTTGTTTGTTGTTGTTTCCTGATAACATCCTGGCAAAATGTATTTGTCAGAGTAGGATTAATCTTTTCATTTCGAATTTTGTTCTAAGTGACTGCTGAAAGGGTGAATGTGTAACAATCCAAGGGGAATGAAGTTGCACAAGAGTCTGGTGGTAGAGAAGGCATGGACTGAGCAAACATTTATTTAGTGCCTACTCAGTGGAAGGTGGTGTGCTAGAAACTGGGGAGGCAAGGATGGAATAAAGATGCAATCTTTGCCTTGGAAAAGCTTCTAACTAAAGTGTGTGGGAAGCTATGTGGGGAAGAGCAAAGAAAAACTTAGAATTGGACATAAATGGCAGCCATTTTACTAGGCAAGGAACTGAGTCCCTGGTTTGTCTTCAAAAGTAGGAAAAAACTAGAAATCCTTCATTGTGTCTTCAAGATTCAGAATATAAAGGTGAAAGAGCCTCTATGTATTGTATTCTCAAGTACCATCCCTTCTTACCAGTTGAAATTTCTTTGAAATTCTGTAAAGGGGCCAAGGTCTCCCAGTGCATCCTGGGTCATCTCCAGTCATCCTGACAAATATCTGGTCACTGGATTCAGATGGCTCTGGAGGAAAAGTGAGCTGGTGACCTATACAACCCTCCCTCACTCAAAACAAAGTCAAGTGCAAGTCATGTCATCATTTCTCTGATGGCATGGTCTTTTTCGGGAACGAAGGATGAACACAACCCTGTGAGTAGATTCAGTCCTTCCTCTCCTGTCTGTCTCCCACTCCCCTTCCTTATTTGGATGGCCAAAAATGCCCAGGTGACTTGGGTTTTATTGGCTAGTCTCCCTTTCCTCCTCTCTCTTCCCCTCCCTTTCTCTCCCATCTCCTTTCCTTCCCTTCCCTGAACCTTGAGCCTACTACACTCTGAAGCTCAGACACCATGGGGCCCCTGCCTCCTGCCTAAAGGCTCTCTTATGAACCCTCCTGGCTTCAGAGTGATTATCAATAGTAACTGTTGCTGTTTCCCTCCCAGTCTGATGTCTTTCTTTTTGTTGCCTCATTAAAGCGGCCATGACCTGACTACTTCTTAAACAGGCCTAATCAATGAATGGGCATTGCCTCACCCTAAGTGAGTACATGCATAGAACTTGGCCTAAAGGGGCCAAGGACTCCCAGTGCATCCTGGGTCATCTCCAGTCATCCTGATGAATATCTGGTCACTGAATTCAGATGGCTCTGAAGGAGAAGTGAGGCTGGTGACCTTGCACAGCTGTCCCTCACTCAAAACAAAGTCAAGTGCAAGTCATGTCATCATTTCTCTCATGGCATGATCTTCTTTGGCAATGAAGGACGAACACAACTTCCTCAAATTCGTCCCAAATTCTTGAGCTTTATAGTGTGGAGACAGAATGAAAGGTCTGAAGTAACACTGATGTTCTGTCTTGTTGCTCTTAGTAGAGATGTGATATGTGTACAGTTTCTCAAACTTATGCAAATCACAGGCATGCCTTTCAGCAAAGCCAGTCACAAACCACTTATGCCTGCTTCTACTGAGTGACCACTGTTTGGTCTTTCTAAAGCATCACAGGGGACATATAGAATTTACCAGGGGGAGAGGAGGCTACTTCCTTTATTTCTTTTGACCTGGTCAGAGTACCAATGGAACACATCTTCCTGCCTACAATATAGAACTAATAATCATAAACTCTTGCTATGTTTTACATAATATACTTAAGCTCATGTCTTCAAATGGTTTATATGGTTGTTTAGGAATAATGCAAGCAATGACGACTATCAGTAGATTAAGAAGCATCTGGGATGGAAAGCCTCTGGACAGAAGCCATCTTCTCTGTGTTCTATAATATTCAATACAAACTCAGGCCCTTGATCAATATAGTAAATATTAAATAATAAATTAAACAGAACACCCAGGGCTACATCTCATCCTAAGTGTGCCTCCAAAGCTTTTTAGCACAAGGCACAGTTTAAAACTTCCTACAAATAAAATCCATTCACAAAATGAGCATCCCTAATTGTTTTCTTTCCACACCAGCTTCCTCTAAGGGGGTTTGATGCTGTTTTAATTACCACTGCTGTTCTATGTATTTTAATTAATGTTTTAAGTTTTGCACTTCTACCCTGAGGCAACTCCACAAAGGGAGTTTTGTTTTACCAAAAAAAAAAAATATAATTACCATTGCAATGCTTGGACCAGTTGCCCAGATGTAAGGTAGCATTTACTAAGTAGGGTTACATATTTTGTGACCATTCATTAAATACTAATCACACCCAGACCTCTATATTAACCCACTGGGAAGGAATTACGACTTTATCATTGCATGCTCCAAGCATACAATTACAACTAAGGTCCATGTCTTCCTTCCCAAATTAAGACTGTCCAATAGAAAAATATTTCATCATAAAATAAATGATGGAGGTTGAGATGGTGAGGGAAATAAAGGATGATGAGGTAGAAAGTGTGTTCTAGAGCAGAGACTGAACTGAAATTGATCACTGATTCAAGTTGTCAGCCTCTGAGAGTTTAGTCCCAGTAAGGCAGAGTTAGATTGTCTGAGTTCATGTTTAATTTTTCTCAAAGTGGGAAGCAAGCACATGCATGGGAGCTAACAAGTTGGAACTGAGAGCTCCTTTTGGGATTGGGGTACATAGTTTATTTGCCCAAGGGGTGCCAATCAAGTCCGATTGGTTGACATATTGGAGTGTGGGACATATTAAAATGAGGGTCTTGGGGTTTGTGATTTAGGTCATCTAAATCTTGTTCAAAGAGACATCAATTTCCATATCACCTATCTTGACAATAGGGTGAATCAACATTGTTTTCAAACCTGTCTAAGCAAACACACTGAACAGGAATACAGCTGTTAGCCCAAACTTAGAGTTTCTTTTATTGTGATTAGAACTTGACCTAAGTAAGTCTTTAGAAAGATTTCTCACACTGGTTGATTTCTGGATAAGGAAGTAGAAAAGAAGAAAAACTTTAGTAAGAATCTATCTCTACCTAAACCTGAGGAGAGCACAACAGGCCTCTCTACCTTAGATGATCTTGGGTTAGGGTTTGACCAGGATAAGATGACTCAATGTAATCTCATTATCAGTAAAGTCGTCTGAAGAAATGAACTTTGGAAGTAGGGGACTGGGGAAAGCTCTGAATCTCCAAGATAATTATTATTAGAAGTGATTTTTTCACAAAATCTAATTCAACAAGCATTTATTAAGTGCCTACTATGGGCAAAACAGTGTGAAGTAATGGGTTACACTAAGATCAAAGTTTTACCTTATTATTGACAAAGGTCCTCAAGGCTATTAAATGGACAAAGGAGGAAATGTTGTGGTTTAGGGGTCTTGGGCCAAAGGCATGAGTCTGTCTTGAAAGAGTTTGATCACTCAAGCCTTCTTTCAGTCAGAGACAAGGTTTATTGTGTTGTTAATAGCAGTGGGTGCACATTTGGTAAGGACAAGACTGATCTTTTTCTTTTACGGAAAAAGATTATGGGAAAATTTGGATGAGATCAAAGAGTGGCAAATAGCCTGGAATGATGGAGAGAGGAGAGAAGGAGTCTAGATGGGATTAAGGGGTGGGAAATAGTCTGAGGTCGTCCAGGGGTAACTGAAAATGAAGGGTTGGGCTAGGTCTAAAGTAACAGAGAATTGAGGCTGGCTCGGGGGTTCAGGAACTGGGATGCATTTTGGGGATCCAGGTCCCATATTCCATCAGAGATATATTTGAAGGATGGCTAATAAACCATCCAAAGATTCAAAATTATGATCTCACTATCATGTAGCTTATCATTCCTTTCCAAAAACCAAAATTTGCATGGTGACCTAAGGCTTTTGAAGCATTTTATACTATTCATGGGATCATTAATGTAGAACTAGGAGAGACATGAGAGGTCGTCTTGTCCAAACCCCACATTTTAGAGATGAGGACACTAAGGTTGAGGTTAAAGGATTTGTCTGAGGGCAAACATAATGATAGAGCCAGCAACCCTTTGAGGTAAATACTAAAGATAATTTTCAGTTCTTTTCTATAGATGAGGAAAACTGAGATTCAGAGAGGCTGTGATTTTCCATTCACTTCATCTTTCTGGTCATCAGTTTTCTCATTTGTAAAATGGAGTTGATTGGACAGCCTCTGAAGTCTCATCTAACTCCAGATGTAGGACATCTGGTCACACAGCTAACAACCGTCAGAGACACAGTTTGAAGAGCTCCCCTGAACCCAAGGTCAGCACTCTTGCCAGTGTGATAGACCATATTGCCCCTGAATTCTGAACTGGGTTTAATATTATACACAACAGTGGAGACATTATTTTGCAGAGCTATCCTGTCATTTTTAATGGGAAATTTTAAATCTTTTAAAGATCAGAGAGTTTTCTGATAAAAGAAACTTAAACAATTATTCCATACATTGTTGAAACTCATGAAATACTGAAAAATTTAAACTGAATGAAAATATGTTTATAATGGAATAACCAGAGCCTAACATCCTTGTAGGTTCTGATAAAGGTATCACTTCCAATTAAGACTTTTGGCTCTTGTTGGGGAACCTAAAACTTAATCCTTAGACTGCTTGTAGTACGACAAATGCACTCTGACAGAGAAATATTTAATGACTAGTTTGCTGACATCCACAGGTAAGAGAGAAAACTCCCAGTTCTCAGAAAGTCCAATTTACATCTAGCACTGCAACCCTTGAGAGCTGCCTCCAGGGCTCCAGGCCTGTTTCCATGATGTGACTGCATCCCAGGAGTTCAGGTCAGTGCCTGAATGTGATCTGTATGGAGCCAGCACAAACTGGGCCAAGGAGGAATTTAGTTTTAACTTGTTAAAATGCTCTGTTGTAACCAATGGAATAAATATTTACTTCCACTAACCTTTACTTGTATAGGATGTTTTTACTCAAGAAGGAAAAGGGGGAAAAAGTCTTCTTTGCAGAAATATCCTGAAGACCTCTGTCAAATGTCCATAGACCTGGGGTTTTTAACTTTTATGTCATGAACTCTTTTGTCAGTCTCATAAAGCCTAAGGATCCTTTCCCAGGATGTTTTTACAAGCACAAATAAAATATATAGGATTACAAAAAATTCTATTAAATATAATTATAAAAATACTTTTTGAAAACAAGGTTACAGCTCTTAAGCCAAAACTATTTGGCAGTAAATACACATACACATATGCATACAAGTACACAAATGTGGGTACATGCCTATGTACACAAACACACACACAGACCACAAAATAAAGCAAAACAAAATGAAAATCCTTACTGGAGAAATATATGCAATATATATTATCTCCCAGAAGTTACAAATAAAATTATGCTAACATTTTTCTTAAGAATACATAATTTGTGCAAAGTAGTATTAGAAATACTCTGACTAGTATGAATTTCTTTAAAAAAAGCTTCAACCATACAAATTCAGCTTATGAAACATATACATTGATTTGTAGCTTAGAGCAAAACATCAGTGATTCAATAACAATAATTAATAAATATAAGTTCATGTTAAATATCTTCAGAGACGTGAATAAAGTTTAATCTGATTTTCCCAGAAGACATAAATATACAAGGTTAATTTATACTTAGTGGTCGGTCTTCTTAGACTAGTTTCTAATTTAAAAACATTGGGTGAGAAAAACTGAGCTATGAAATTAGGAAGGACATACAAAAAGAAATATTTTACAAAATACAATTATGTTTAAGTTCCAGACACTGTACAGATCTGAGTTATCCTGAACTGAATGGTTATCTCTCACAATTACAATATTTTTGAAACCTACTTGTGTGGAATTTGAATGATATTTCAGACTCTGACGTATGGTCTTGCCATTTTTCAAAATTCATCCTTTTATACTAGAACATGAGAGAGGACCTATATCAAACATGGCCACTTATTTCATAAATATCCACACAAAAATTCAACACACACAAATATATATCATTTTGTTTTGAGTTTAATTCAGCAAACATTTATGAATTGCCTACTATGTGCAAGGCACTCTGTGAGACACTGGGTTACACAACAACAAAATGTTATTTTATCATTGATAAAGAATTTCAAGATTAGTAAATATATACACACATATATATTTATATACATGTAAAATTATTTAATATATTAAATGTGTCTATATGCATATGTAACTACATATGTCTGTTGGGCTTGGGGACATATGTGTGTATGTCTATATATATGGACATATTTCTCAACAGAGACATTTTCCAGAAAATCCTGCCTAATAGAATTAATCTAGGAATAAGCATTCATATTGAAGTTAAACCAAAATGATTCTATTTTGGACATTTCATTATCTTTAACCCAATCCAATGTTTTAATAGACTTTCTTTTTTGTTAATTTTTAAAATGATTTTTTAGAATAAAAACACCAATTTTTTGTTGACAATATTCTCTATAAGAATTTAATCACAAGTGATGAGCAGTGGGGTAAATGAGTAGCTACAGATGAAAAATACATCTGGTTTAGCTGGATGTATTATTTTAAAAATAGGTCAGGTTGATTACTCTGATATCATTCATCAAATCCTCTTGGATTTGATATATGTTATTTTCAGAATTCATGATCACAAAATCACTGGGCAAACCATCTAGCATAATGCAAAGAAGGTCTGTTCAGAACAGCAGTAACCTCTGTTGGACTGTGACTGTCTTTCTGAAAAGTCAGGATTGAAGGTTCTTCATCAGTCTTCCAGGATGGTCATAGCTTGCTTGAAAATTACAGGACCTGTGTGCGGTGGTGCCAGGTTACAAGCTGAAGGTGGAGGATTTCTTGAGTTCAGGAGTGCGCTACTTCAGTGAGGTAATATATCAGATGTCTACACTAAGCCTGGCAACAATATGGAGTAGGAAACAAAGAAAGAAAAAGGAAGAAAGAAAGGGAGGAAGGGGAGGAAAGAAGAAAGATTTCAGAAGGCTAGTAACTTTTCTGTATTGAGATTCTGAGTCTTTATTTTTAGAACAAAACTGGAAACCCTGAGGAACTGACCTTCTTGTATGACAAAAGACACATCTGTTCCTTATAAATTATCATTTGGATCTATAACGGACCAACATTTTACAGCTAAATCATACAGCCAGATTTATACCAATTGTATGCTTTGAATTTTTACATGCTCAAGTTCTAAGGAATTTTAGGGTTTCTTTAGTTCAACCCTCCCACTTTGTAGATGAGGAAACTTAGACCCAGAAAAGGGGAATGACTTGCCCAAGGAATAAGCAGTAGAACCTGGGTTTGACCCCAGGTTTCTGACTCCACATTCAATGTTTTTGTTTTTGTATTTTCACTATACCATATTGTCTGCCAAATTTATTATTTTAAAATACTACTTTCAACTGTTTGGAAATTTTGCATTCAATACATAGGAAAGTCACAAAATAATGTAAATTGCTGTAAGTTTGCAAAAAACTTGCAAGTAGGATAGATAATACTAATCTTTATATTGTTCATGTAACTTCATTTTGATTCTAAAGATGTATAAGAAATCCATCTGTTGAGGAAAACTATAACAGTTGTAATTAAAACTCAGAGGGCCTAGGATCAAATTCTTCATTTCCTGCTTCCTAGAGTATGACCACTGGGACTTAGCCTCCATGGGACTCAGTTTTTTCATCTATAAAATGAAAATGTTGGACTAAATGACCTGGAAAATCTCTTTCAGCTCTAAATTTATAATTCTATGTTTTACTGAGATGCTAGAGACATTGTTTCTAGCAGCAGGATGCACTTGTCATTCTTCAAATGTCCAAAACCAAAATCCTTTATCTTACCATTCCCTTCCTCTAAAATTGATTGTCTCATTTTTAATCCTTATTGGTGTCAACCTAGTACAGGTTCCCTTCACTTTTCAACCGGATTATAGAAAAAACTTTTCCTCCTTCTCATCTGTCCTACGCACTACTGCCAGATTAATCATTTTTATGTGGCCTCTATTTTTATTTTACCTTTTTTCTTCAATTAACAAACTTTAATTTTCTCTCCTATCTACCTCCCTCTTCTAGTTGGAAAAAAGTGAAAATCTTTGTAAGAATAAGTACAGCCAAGCAGAAGAAGTTCCATCAATTGCCATGTTTAGAAATGCAGGTTTCATTCTACATCTTGAGTTCATCATCTTTGTTAGGAGAATGGTAGCATGCTTCATCATAGCTCCACTGGAGTTATGGTTGCTATAATGCTGCATATAGTTCTTAAATCTTGCCAAAGTTGTTTGTCTTTACATTGGTGTTATTATTGTATAAATTTTCTCTTGATTTTGTTCACCAAAAATAGCACCAATATATTTGCTTGATGCAAGGTTGCCATAAACATTAAGTTTGTAAAACAAGGTATGTCTATACACCCTCATCTTTTCCTTGGCCTTATCTCCTTTGTCTCAGCTAGCTTCCTCAACCAAATCCAATTTTCTTTGGAGAGATCTTGGGGTCAAATTCCTTTAAGGATACAGTTTCCAGATAATTAGTGGATATTACTTATGTTTATAATGACCTCAAGAATCACATTCTCTCCAAACAGAAAATATTCTATTACTTATGGTTGATATTCTTCCTACTGATAGTAGATACACTACTCATACAAGAGGAATGCCACCAAAGTGCATAGGAAAGACAATAGTTCCCTGTAGATAAGATGGAGAAATGTGGGTTATATTCATATTTTTATCTTGAATCAATGATCTTTTCCTTTTGCCTGGCTCCTTCCTATTCATCTATAAGCATGGACAAGCAGTAAGGTTTAGTCAGAGCTTCCCAAAGTGAGTAGGATTGCCTCCTTGGGGGTGCTGGAATGATCCAGAGGAGTAGTCATAGCCTCAAGTGAAACTGCGGGGAATTGAATAAAAATAAGGGGGCAGTGGAAGCATAAGGAAAAAAGAGAAGATAAGAAAATTTTGAAAAACCATTTGTACATGAGCTAAAGTTATAGTGGTTATATTATTTTCTTTTTTAAAATTTTCTTTATTTAGTTTTAGTTTTAAAAATTCATTTCCACAAGATTCTGAGTTCCAAATTTTCTCCCACTATCTCCCCTCTCCAACTCCAATACATCAAGCATTCTGATTACCCCTTCCCCCAATCTGCCCTCCCTGCTATCACAACCCTCCCTTCCCTTATCTCCATCTTCTCTCTTTTCTTGTAGGGCAAGATAGATTTCTATACCCCATTACCTGTATTTCTTATTTCCAAGTAGCATGCAAAACAATTCTCAACATTCATTCCTAAAACTTTGAGTTCCAACTTCTCTCCCTTCCTCCTTCCCCACCCATCCCCACTTGAGAAGGCAAGCAATTCAATATAGGCTGTACATATGTAGTTATGCAAAAGACTTCCATAATAGTCATGTTGTGAATATTATTTTCCAAATAACATACAAAATGCAAGTTATAATGGATCAGTAGTCATGCCTGCCAACAGGTCTTAACAAACAAATGTTGGCAGGTAAGTGCATGGTCAGGAAGTCCAGCATGCATCATCAAGAATACGTGTGTGTAATGATTTGTTTACAATATGATACTATATGGTTACATGATGCAATACTGTGTCATCAAAATTTGATGCAGAAAAAATTCCCACAAATTTATAATAAATTATAAAATTTAAGATGTATCATTTAAAATTTTTATATTTTGTTGAAATGATCATTAAAGGGTTAAAAAAAGTAGATTTCCAGGGGCTGCTGAGTAATGTTTTTTAAGGGGGAAGTAGGACAAATAAGTATGGGAACCTCTGTCTAGAGGTAAAGCAAACACAACTAAATCTACAGGACAAAAAATCATGAAGCCCACCAATAATGTAACAGTCTCATGAATTAACACTGGATAAATCTCTAATTCTTCAGGCACTTATTTATTTAGCTGTTTCACCAGTCCCCACTCTCTTGAAGACTCTGAAGACTCTGCACACCAACCCAGGATTTTGTGCTTTTACACTCAGAAACATTCTCCTCCTACTACAGAATTCTGCTGAAGCCCAACTCTATTGTAATAAATAGCAAATATATATTCATTCATTCATTCACTAAGCATTTAAGTACCTACTCCATGCCAGGCATTGTGCTAAGCAATGGAAATACAAAAACAGGCAAAAGACAATGCCCCCAAGCAGCTTACAATTTTTTTTCCTTTTTGATCTGTTCCTTTTTCCTTTTTTGTTTATTTGCTTGTTTATGGTTTTCAATATTTACTTCCATAAGATTTTGAGTTCTAAATTTTTTCCCCTTTCTTCTCCCCCCTCCCCAAGATGGCATACAATCTGATATGGGCTCAACTTATGCATTCATAGTAAACATATTTTCATATTAGTCATGTTATAAAGAAGAATTAGAACTGATGGGAGAAAGCACGAGAAAGAAGAAAGAACAACAGCAAAGGAAAGCAAACAGTCTGCTTCTATCTGCATTCATACTCCATAGTTCTTTCTCTGGGTGTGGATAGCATGTCCCATCATGAGTTTTTTGGAATTGTCTTAGATCCTTGCATTGCTGAAAAGAGCTAACTCAATCAAAGTCAGCCATAACACAAAGTGGCTGTTACTTTGTACAATGTTCTCCTGATTTTGCACACTTCATTCAGCATCAGTTGATATGTCTTCCCAGGTTTTTCTGAAGTCTGCTTGCTCATCATTTCTTATGGAACAATAGTATTCCATCACATTCATATACCGCAACCTGTTCAGCCATTCCCCAAGCAGCTTATAATCAAATGAAGCAGACAAGAAGTAAACAAATATATATACAAAGCAAGTTATATATAGAATAAATAGGAAATAATTAAAAGAGGGAAAGCATTGGAATTGAGAGGCTTAGGGAAAGCTTCTTGTACAAGGCAAGATTGTAGTTGGGATTTAAAAGAAGCCAGTGAGGTCAGTAGTCTGAGCTCAGGAGGGAGAGAATTCTAGGCATGGGGGATATGAAAATGTCTGGAGCCAAGAGATGGAGTATTCTTGATCATGAAACAGGCAGGAAGCCACTGTCACTGGACTGAAAAGTATTTGTCAGGGAGGAAGGTATAAGAAGACTGGAAAGGTAAGAGGAGGCTGCCTTATAAAGGGCTCTGAATAGGGTGTTTCGTATTTGCTCCTGGAGGCCACAGGAAATCAGGGTAGTAGACACTGATTTTACTCAGCTATGTAAAGAGGATAGGAAAGGGGGGATTGAAGAGAGGAGAACTGGGCTTTCAGATTCTGACTATGGTAGTCCTTAGGTTAGGGAACCCCAAGGCTACAAAGACTTTCAAGGTGAAGTAAATTTCATTAAAAACTCAGAACACACACAGATAAATCCACAGAGAGGAAACTAAAATTAGAAGGCATTATGAGTAGTGAACTGCAAAAAATTACTCACTTACCTAAATAAATATTATAAGACAAAGGAAAATAAAACAATGCCTGAAATGGAACCTTGTGGGATCCCAAGAGGTCATGTAACCACAACAAAATGTCCTGGAAATGGTGAAAGAAATTGAAACCATAAGAGAAGTTACAGCATAAGTTACGGTGTTGTCTCTCCAAAACATGAAAGAAAAAATGTTAGAATACAAAGATATTGAAGTAAAAGAAAATCTGGAGGAAGTGGGAGCAAGGTAAAGGTAATAACATTTAGAGAACATATAATCAATGGCAAAAGCCATTGATCTCAAAGATAGAGTGCAGAGACAACTCATAAATCATGGATCTCTCAGAAGAACATAATTAATCAAAAAATCCTATATAATATAATACATAATACAAGAAAATTGAAAATTGCCAAGAACTTCTGAATTCAGAAAACAAAGTACCCATTGAAAGATTCCAAAGATTCCCTCCAGGAACAGAAGAGAAAACCTTACACTTTAAACCCTAAGACACACAATGGTTAAACTGAATGATTCTGATGGCAAACACCAAATTCAGCAAATGACCAGGAGAAAGAACTTCAAATATAATTGGAAAACAATTAAAATAACACAACTATTCTGTAGCCATCAAAACCCACAAAATGTAATAGAATAGTAAGCCCCCCCAAATGAAAATAAGTCAAGATGCAACCCAAATGAAATACCTTGAAAACATGATCCTGATCATCAATATAAGAAGATGGATATTCAATACTAGAGATGCATTTGAAGCATTCCTGCAAAAAGCCAACAAATGTCAGCAAATTATTCAACTTGCAAACACTTCACACAGAGATACAACAAAGTTGAAGAAATTTAGCTAATGGAAAAATATGTACAGAAAAAGAAATACTGTAGCATATTTTAAAGTACATAAAAAGATAAAGATTAAAGAAGAATTCAAAGAAATAGGAGAAATAATAGTAGAGAAGCAGATTTGCAATGCCATAGACTAAAGCTCACAGCCCCCTTACAGGTGAATCAGTTTATTTTATAAAACTAAATCACAGAACAAGGGGGTGCACAAATGGGGAGAGGTGAGTGAGATATAGAGATATAGGGAAGAGAGGGAAATTGTGATGTACCTTAAGAAAGTCCATGGATCAGTAGCAAAGGAAAGATAAATTCTCTAGTTACTCAACAAGGAAGGGCTAGTGAAGAATGAGAGAGAGAGCAAATGGGAAAGATTGAAATATGAAGAAAGAAAGGACCACATCTCAATCTCAGTTGAGGGTGGATATGATTCCATACAAAAAGAGTTCCAAGGGGAAAAAGATTTATGTCTATAATGGGAGATGGGGATCTTAAAATGGAGTCTAATCTGGGAGAAGGAGGCTATTTGTACATAGGGAGATTGCTTCCTCTGAAAAAGTGTTATACATTCATAGTATACTGACTTAGAAGAAGGAAAAATTGGAGCTCTTGGGGGCAATTAGCATCCAGGAGAGTGGGAGGACATGGACCCAGAGAGAAGATTTTTCATGGGAAATGAGAAGGAATGATCATGAATAGGATAGGGGGTTGAATTAGACCACACGATATGGGAATGAAGGTAAATTATATCATGGGGCAAGACTTTATCCTCATTACCTCCCTCATGAATTAATAATCTAAAAGAAAGTCATACAAAGAAAATAGGGATGATGTGGCAAGATATAAAAGGCAATAAAAGAAATTGATTAGAAGTGGTATCTCAAACTTGGGACTTCAGAAGCTTTAATTTTATGAAGAATATAAAGATATTCTTTCATATATGTGTGTGTGTATGTGCATGTGTGTGTATGATTAATAAAAGAATAAAAGTTCTAAATAGATGGGAAGGAGAAAGCATTAATAAAGAGAACTGGATTTTTTGAAAAATGTGCAGAAAAAAACAATAAACAAAAATGTTGGATAAGGGAGGAGAGGTGATTGAACTAATCACTTAACTGAGAGTGGTGGTGGTGGAGGGAATGAGAAGGGAAAGAAAGGAAGAGTGAGATAATTAGGAAAATGGAAAAAAGAAAATTAATGCTTTCCTAGTTTCCAAAACTAGGAAAAAGTTTCCTTAAAGTACATTAAGAAAAAGTAATCATGGGAGAAAATACTGGCTTAAGAAGAAGAGACAATCTTTAAAAAATTCAAATTTTTAAAAAACTAGAAACACAAATGGTAGAAAGATAAACTCAATTCTCAAAACTTTAGTTATGAATGGATTAAACCATTCAATTAAAAGAGTGGCAAATTGGTTAAGAAAACAAAACACCACAATCTGTTATTTACAGGAAACATATCTAAAAAGCAAAAATATACATTGAATAAAAATGAGAGGCTGGAACAAAATTTACTTTGCATCAGGTGAAACAAAAAGAAAAAACAGGAGTTGCAATCAAATAGGAAAAGCACAAATAACAGATATTAACAGATATACAAGGAAATTACATTATGCTTAAAGAACCATAGAAAATGAAGTAATCACAGCATTGAACAAAGATGTTCCAAATGGCATAATATTTAATTCAAAAGCAAAAACTAAATAAATTATAAGAAGACATAGTAAGAATAGTTATTTTAATCAGCCATTCTCTTAGAGTTCTCTCAGAACTGAACATATATAATCTCACAGGTTTTTCTTTTTTATTAAAGGGGGAAATATACAACTGAACAAACTGAGTTAAAGGTAAAAGATTTGCACCACCTTCTGAATGGAACAACAAAAGAATATACATATTTTAAGCAACACACACATTACTTTTACAAAATCCGACCATTTGAGCACAGAGAAATTGCAAATAAACCTAAAAGGGAAGAATACTAAATACATCTTGAAGATATCATAACACAACAAAGAGTAATCAATTCAAGAATCAGGACAAAAATCTATAGGACTAAATGGAGGTCTAATAATGAAGTTCTAAATAATAAATGAGTTAAAGAATAAGTCATAAAAATAACAACTATGTGAAAGACAATGATAATGTTGAGACAATATGAAATTTATGGAATGTAGCTAAAAGAGCATTCCAAGGAAAAATTATAACCCAAAAAGCTTATGTTAACAAAATAATGGAGGGGAAAGAACAATTGAATGTACATTTTAAAAAATTAGATAGAAACTAATAAACGCCAAAATAAGCATTAAAAAAAGAACATTAAAATTTCAGAGAGGAATGGGTAAATTAGAAACAAAGAGATTATAGAAGTGATGAGCAAAAATAAAAGTTGATTCTCTGAAATGACTAATAAAATGGATAAACATTTAGCCAAAGAAGCTAGAAAATTAAATAAGAAAAATAGAAATAAAAAATGCAAAATCACAACAAAACCAGAGAAAAAAACATTTTAATAATCAACTCTGCATAGTTATATGCCAAGAAAACTGAGAACCAAAAAGGAATAGTATATTATTTTCAAAAAATATTCACCAGAACACCAATAAATAAAAAAAAATAATAATTTAAATAAACTTAAATTGTAATGCAATTTTAAATAAAATCCAGACATCCATACATCCAGATAGCAAAATCCAGATACTGGCAATTTATCCTAAAAATATATTCACAATGAGCAAATGATACAAGGATGATTCAACATTTCAAATACACACACAATTGTTATGAAAAACAAAACCTTCCAAAACTATGTAATTATTGCTATGATAAAAAAACACTCATTTATACAAAAAAATCCATATAAAGTATAAGCATAAATAGGATCATTTTAAGTTTATTTTAAAAATAAATTTATTGTTTACTTATTTTTAGCATTTTTTTTAAAATTTTGAGTTCTAAATTCTTTCCCTCCATCACTGTAAGGTTAAGGGAATTTGAAGACCTTTCCTGTCCCTTGTGACCTTCTTTGAGCTTTGTCCCAGCCCACAGCCTGAGTCCCATGAAAGCTATGGTGGGAGGAGCTTGCTGAATAGGGGAAACAGGAAAGGTGTAGCAGAAAAGAGAGTGAGGTGGAACTGAAAGAGAGGCAGTAGGCAGAGCAGAGTAGAGCAGCTAGCCTGGGGGGGAGAGGGGCATTTTGCCTGAGGGAGGGAAGGCTTGAGGATGGTGTTCCTTCCTCTATTGGTAACATGTACAAACTTGCTTGTTACCATGGGGGAATTGACTTTCTTGTATCTGAATAGATATTTTGGTTTTCTTTGAAGAAGAGAGTTTATATTTTATGAATTTACCCTGGAAATACACCTGTTATCCATAATGGCTGTTGTGGGTATCACAATGGTGTTACACCCACCCATTGAGATGGCAAGGAATGTGATATCAATTATACATGTGAAATCATGGAACACATTTTCATAATAGCCATGTTACAAAAAAAAGACAGGAAAAATATGTTTCAATCTACACTCAGATTCTATCAGCTTTATCTCTGGCGGTGGATAGCATTTTTCAATAAAACCTTTGATATTGTCTTGGATCATTGCATTTATCAAAATAGCCAAGTCATTCACAGTTGATCATTGTATAGTATCGCTGTTACTATGCACAATGCTTTCCTCATTCTGTTTGCTTCATTTTGCGGTAGTTCATATAAGTATCCTTGGGTTTTTCTGAGAGCATCCTGTTCATCCTTTCTTATAGCAGAATAGTATTCCATCATCATCATATACCACAATTTGTTCAGTCATTCCCCAATTGATGGGCATCCCCTTATATATATAGCCTTTTCCTTTTTCTTTGATCTCTTTGGGATATAGACAGTACTATTTCTGGGTCAAAGGGTAAATATAGTTTTATAGTCATTTGAATATATTTCCAAATGGTTCTCCAGAATGTTTAGAACAGTTTACAAGTCTACCAACAGTGCACCAATGTCCCAATTTTTCCATGTCCCCTCCAACATTTGTCATTTTCCTTTTCTGTCATGTTAGCCAGTCTCATAGAAGTGAGGTGGCACCTCAGAGTTGTTTTAATGCTAATAATATTAATTATTAATTAAAATGAATAATAATCAGTAGTGATTCAGAGCATTTTTAAGTGACTAAAATAGATCTTTTTAAAAATATGACTAAAAGTATCTACCTAAAATTTTTTTTAAAGTATTATGCACAATGGGAATGTAACAGAAGATTTCTCAGTAAACACTGGAATGAAACAAGGTTGCTTCTTCACTCTGTCACTATTTGTTCTAGTTCTAGAAATGTTAGCAATGACTCTAAGACAAGAGAACCAAATTAAAAATAAAAGGATGGGCAAAGAGGATAAAAAAATTATCCTTACTTGCTAACGACACGATGGTGTACTTAAAAAATAAAAACAACTTAGGGAATCTGAAAAGAAATGAATTGAGACAATAACCAGTAAATTTACAAGCTATACAATACTCCATTACAAATTAATAGATTAACAAAATTCATGTGAAGCTAGAAGAAAGAACATCACATTCAAAATAATACCACAAAATATTTAGGAGTAAATCTACCAATGCACATTCAATATGCTCTGTACTGATGGCTACTCCATATCTGGTAAGATAGATCCCTCACAGACCAAAACTTTAAACAGATAGTCCTTGCACAAAAATATATTTCATTATATTTTTGTAGAAGCAGTTCTCAAGGCTGTTAGAAGCAGTTCAGAAAAATAAAATCAAATAAAAGTCTCCTACAAGGAGATAAGTAGAATATGTAGAGGATCCCTGAGGTATCATGAGTTCTTTACTTAAGTCCTAAAAGCTATTTCTATATTCCTTTTGCCTATAGAGTTTACAATTGGGTCCCAGAATAACCTATTTGGGTCAAAGTTAATCCAAATCACCCCAGTTCTGTACCAATTCTTAGTTCACTACAAAGAAGTTGTTGGGGGTTAAAATATGCCTCCCTAGTTTCGCATAACCCACATATACTTATTAGATAAATAAAGAACAATTAAAATAGTGAAATATTCATTGCTCATGGCTGGGTCATGCCAATGTAACAAAAATGACAATACTACTAAAATTAATTTACAGAACTCCTGCTATCCTAACCAAACTACCAAGATATTTTATAGAGCTAGATAAAATAATGTAAAATCATTTGAATGAATAAAAGATCTGGAATATCAAGGGAAATAATTGAAAAATGTAAGAATGAAGGAAATATAGGACTTCTGACATCAAACTATAAGGCAACAGTCATCAAAATAATTTCAAATTGGTTTAAAAATAGAGAAATCAATAGAACAGAATCAGAAATAATGGAGCTCAATTACACCAGGGTTCAATAAATTGTAAAGCATAATTTACTTAGGAAACAACTCTCTATGTGATAACTTCTAGGAAAATTGAAAATGTTTCACAGAAATTAGACTTAGAAAAACATCTTTTATATTCAAAATGGATACATGATCTTGTTATTGAAAATCAAGCTATTAAACAAGACATAAGAGAAGCAGCTCACATACCTTCTACAGTTATAGGTAGATGTGTAATAAACCAAATAAGGAATATTCTCAAACAAAACACAAGGTAGATTATTTTCATTATCTTTCCCATGTATACTGTATGAATTTGTAGGAGAGAGTGGCACAAGTTTATTGGTTGTGATTGCTCTTCTTGTTATAGTTTTTGCTAAGAGCTAATTGGATCTAGTAGGCAGCTAGGCAGCATAGTAGATAGAGCACCAAGCTGGAATGCAGGAAGACCTGAGTTCACATCTGGCCTCAGACCCTTACTAGTTTTGTGACCCTGTGCAAGTCGCTAAACCCTGTCTGCCTTAGTTACTTCATCTGTAAAAGGAGTTGTTGAAGGAAATAACAAACCACTTTGCCAGGAAAACCCCAAATAGGATCATGAAGGATTGGACACAACTGAACAGCAACAATTGAATTTACTAGCTGATAGTAGGAAGTACGCTGTTGGTTGTCTTTGTGCTGTTGTCAAGAGTGTTATATTAGCAATGTAGACCTACAGGACTACTCTTAGAATAAGTGGTAATAGCTGCCTTTTGGAGAACCACTCTACAAATTGGAGCTGTGCAAACTGCTAAGGCTGCAAGTTGGAGGAATATTCCAGAGTGGGTGCTGAGTATAAACCAGGAAACTATGTCGACAAAGGTGAAGTGCTTTTTCCCAGGGTTATACAGAGAGCAAGTACTGGAGCCAAGTCCTCTGATTCCAGATCTAAGGCTTTTTCTGTTGTACTGTGATACTGTCCTTCAAGTTTACACACTTGTAAAAAGTGGTTGCTCAGCTACCACCATCCATCCTCACTGTTATCCTTGACTCATTATAGCTTAACCCATATATCAAATTCATTGCCAAACTTTGTTGGTTTCTACCTGCACAACATTGCTTGTATACATATCCCCCTTCCCTCCATTCACACAGTTTTATGTATATACATACATACATACACACACACACACACACACACACACACACACATATATATATATATAAAGGCCATCATTACTATTCCATAGCCTTCTAATTGATCATGTTGTCATCTCTCCCAAGTCAAATATATGCACCACTCAGCTACCAAAATAATTTTTCTAAGACCTAGGACTTACAGTATCACCTCAATAAATTTCAATGACTCTCTACTACATCCAGGATCAAACATGTGCTCCTCTCTTTAGTTGTTAAAGTTCCATACATAACTTGGCCCTTCCTACCTTTCTAAGCTTCTTATACTTCATTCTTTTCCACACATGCTATGATTCATCTACATTCACATAACTGCTGTTCTTCATGACAATTAGACAGAAGGCCTGGGGGTGGTTCTGTTACATCTTAATGATCTTAAAAGAATAAGGGAAGAGGAATATACTGTAGTAGGGTGGGGAGGAAGAGAGGAAGACAGAAAGAAAGGTTAGGGAAAATCATCTCACATAATCAGAATATGCAAATAGGGGTCTATACAAATAAGGATGAAAGGGTGGAAGGATAGCTGACACTCAAAGCTCACTCTTACATGAACTTGTCAAAAGAGGGATGAACACATGCAGTTGGTTACAAAAATACACTTCACTCAACAGAGAAATAGGAGGGAAAAGAGAGAAGGGAAAAGGAGAGAATTGGAGGGAAGGTAAATTAAAGGAAGAATGAGTACTAACCAAAACAAATTCTAAGGGTGTACAAAAATGTTAATAACTTTTTGGGTATCAAAGAATTAGAATTTGAGGGGATGTCCATCAAGTAGGAAATGATTGAATGAGTTGTGGTCTCTGGATGTGCTGGACTGCTATTGTGCAATAAGAAATGATGAAGGGAATAGTCTCAGAGAAACTTGAGAAACTTCTATGAATTGACACAGGGTGAAGTGCATAGAAACAGAACAATTTGTACAGTGATGACAATATTATAGAGACAAATAGCTTTGGAAGAGTTAGGAACTCTGATCAGTGTAATGACCAAACATGATTCCAGAGGATGATGAAACATGCTGTACCGTCCTTAGAGAAAAGAGACTTAGAGTATAAAATGAGACACATATGCCTATATTTATATGCATACATGCAAATACATATGTACAAATGTTTACATAGACACATTTATGTGTATAAGTATTAATATTTTGTATATAGATATAAACATGTGTGTGCATGTACATATTTTTATGTATTTTTTCTTTTAGACATGGCCAATGTGAAAATTTGTTTTGCTTCACCATACATATTTGTAACAGGCATTTTCTTTTAATTTTTCAATTGAGGATGGGTAGATTGGGAAGACAAAAGGATAGATTATTGCCCACTGAAAAAATAAAATTTAGCTTAAAAAAAACCAAACCAAGATCTATACAGGATAAATTGGAGATAATCTTTGAAAGAAGTCACTAGCATTTAGGGAGACTAGGAAAAACTTCATACAGAAGGCAGAATTTAAGCTGAAGCTTGAAGAAACCAGGCAACCCCGTATCTCTGCTGGGCAGGTTGCTTTGATGTGTTCCCAGCATCTACTCATCTCCATTGTCTGGCTCTCTTCTCTGCTACCGGGGGTCATGCTTTCTGAAGCAGCTTCTTACTTTGTGTAATTGACACGGTAGCTGTGTCTGTATTAGATATATGTCTCTGCTCTCAGCTAGATAGCATGTTTCCTATAGTTACTCTTCAAAACTACAAGACTCATATGGAGGATGAAAGGTGTGGGCTGCAGGGTGGGGGGAGGAAATTTTCTCTTTCCCCCACACCCCAAAGAATCTCCTCCTACAGGCAGCTCCCAGCTTCCAACTGTTCTTACTCTTGAACTTCTGAAATTTGTCCAGGGTTTAGCTATTTAAAATCCCAAGAGGCATGGCAAATTGTTTGCTCTTGACTCAGTTAAAGAGATCTTTGCATCTCATAAAGAGACCACAGGGTGTCACACCTTATTAAACACTGAGACCTCTCACGTGCGACTATATTCTGTGACTTCATCAACTAAGACAGAGATGGAGGGAAGATAATATTTCCCCATTCCTTGTAGGTAAAATGAGATATTTTGTTGAAATGACCGTTATCACTCGAATAATCATATGACCTTCCACAATCTGGATCCAACTTATTTTTTAACTTTGTTTCACATTATTACCCTATCTGCACTCTATGTTCCAGGAAAAAAATGGATCACTAATTATTCTCTGAACTATACGTGCCATTTTCCACCTTCCTATATTTGTTCAGGTAGTCCCCCTTGCCTGAAATACAGTCCTTCCTTAATTCTGCCTATCAGAATCCTATCTTTCTTACCTTTGTGTACCATTTTTAATATTCGAAGATCCTCTGCTTAGTGCTTTTTCTCTTATGTCAATTACCTTGTATTTACATATATATATATATATATTTCATGATGTATCTTTCATAGAATTAAAGTTCCTTAACAGTAGGAGTTGTTTATATATTTTTATCTTTAGTGCCTAGTGTGGTATCTTGTATACAGTATGTTTGTTGAGCTGAATTATATGCTATGTGTTGAATTTGGGTAGAGACTAGCAAAGGGAGTATTTCAGGAAAGGGAACTAGCATAAAGAAAGGTTTGAAGATTTAAGTGAGCATTAAGGCTGCCAGAGAGGTTTATATTAGCAAGTGGTAGAAGAAAAAATGGAGAGAGAGGGTACAGCCAATTAGGAGATGTGGGGAGGGAGAAAGGAGCTTCAATAGCAAGCTAAAGAGTTTAAACTTTATCTCTGGAAACTTTGTACAAGAGAATAACATGGGGAGAATAGTACGAGGAGATCAGCATTTTGGAAAGGTTACTCTGTACTGTGCAGAATGAACTAGGGGAGAGGTAGACACAGATGGATAGAGACAGAAAGAGGCAGAGGCAGAGAGACAGAGAGAATGCACCACCAGGAAGCTACTGTAATTTTTGAAGCATGAGATAGAGTTGTGGTAGTAAACATATAAAACCTTACAAAGGAAAAACATGGATGAGGTATTACAAAGGAACAACTGACAAAATATATGGTGAGGTGACTTATTGGTTCTAGGGAATAAAAGAGAAGGGTAAATCAAAGTTGACCCTGGGCCTGAGTGACAGAGACATGGTAGCAACTACTGACAAAAAATTGGAAACTTAAGAGGAGGGGCAGCTATTTGACTCATGATAATCAACTCTGTGGACAGCTAGGTGATGGTGCTGGTCCTGGAACCAGAAAGACTCATCCTCCTGAGCTCAAATCCAGTCTCAGACACATACTAGCTATGTGACCCTGGGCAAGTCACTTAACTTTGTTTGCCTCAGTTCCTCATTTGTAAAATGAACTGGAGAAGGAAATGTACACTCCTATGTCTTTGCCAAGAAGAGTTGGACACAAGTGAAAATAAATGAACAAAAATAGACTACTGAGAAGAATTTGAGCATCAACTCTGTGTCAGTCAGTATGTCATTAGGATTTCAATCAATCAACATTTATAAAATACCTATATGCTAGTCACTGTGCATTCCAAATTCAAACATTCTCAATCAAATCGTACCCATTTCTCCTAACTAAATTCACTAAGTATGGTCTAGTAGCAAGCACATTGAACTTAAGGGTCAGAAGAACTTGTTTTGACTCTTGGATCTTGACACTCATTAGTTTTCTGACTTTGGGAGTCAAAAAGACCCCTCTAAGTCTCAGTGTCCTCATGTGGAAAAGGTGGATGGGTTATTCACCTGGTAATGAACAAAAGATGGCAGGAGTTAGTTACAATGATTCATTGGTATCCTCAAGAGAAATTAAACAAGGCACCCCCAGCACACTGGGAGAACCCCCAGTGGTAAACTTACGGGAAAGCATGAACAAGAGCCCCCAGAATGGGCAAATATCAACAGGCAGAGATCTGCATTACTGGAGGAAACACTGGAAGAATCACCAGTTTCTAAATCATGAAGTCACAAATTCATTTGATTAAAAGGGAGATGATAATATTTATAATATATACTCCATAAGGTTGTAAGGAACGTATTTGATAATCTTTAAACTTTTTGAGAGCAGGAGCTATTCTGTTCGGTTCGGTTTTATTTTCTTCCTATCCTTAGGGATGGTTTGCATATTGTTTGTTTAGTATAGTATAGTATAGTATAGTATAGTATAGTAGGCACTGAATGTTTGTCTAATTGGATTGAATTGAGTTGTTTGATTGGTTTAAATTGAATATAAATAGAAGTTGTAGTGAATATGAGCTATTACTACTAGTTTTGCCACCCAGTAGCCTTGTGACCTTGGGAAAGTCACATAACTTTACATGTTTTTTATTTTATTTTACATTTTCTTATCTATAAAATGAAGGGCTAACCTTGATGACTTCTAAGCTTCCTTTCAGTTCTAAATCTATAATCTAATGAACAAATTTAAGTCTCCTTTTCTTCATCTGTAAATCAGTGGTTCTCAAGCTTTTTTTAAGTTCAGGAACCTTTAACACTCTTCAAAATTATTGAAGACTGCAAAGAACTTTTATTTATTGGGTTATAACTCTCAATTTTTATTATATTAGAAATTTCAAGATCTTAGTATATGATAAAAATAGCTTTGACTTCAAAGATACACTGAAAGGGTTCTAGGGACTCACAAGATACACCTGGACCACATTTTGAAAACTGCTGGTCTAGATCATCATTAAAGTATCTCACAATCCTAAAATTCTACAATAATCCAGTTTTTCTGACCTTGACCCTTCCAACTCAATTTCAATCTAGAAGTGACTACTTTCTAGAAGGTACAATGTAAATCTAGCTCAAAGTTCAATGATAATTCATTATATGGACACCTCACAGAATCATAGAATATTAGAACGGAAAGGAAATGTAGAAGTCGTTTATCCCCACCTACTCTTTTTATAAATGAGATAACTGAAGTCCCAAGGAGAACTTAAGTGATTGGTCTATGGTCACATGGATTATTGCTATTACCTCACGTCTTTGATTTCACCAGCATAGGGTATCTCATTCTCAATGTGGAAACTCATCATACTGATACATTGGGACAGAGTTGTGTTGTGGATGGAGCACCAGTCTTGGAGTCAGAATAGACCTAGGTTTAGATCCTTCAGATACTTACAAGTTGTGTGACACCAAACAAATCACTGATGCCCTTTATGCTTCAGTCTCTTCATCTTTAAAATACAGTGGTCTGGATTTAAGAGCATCAAAGTTCCCTTCTATGATCCTATAATCATTCAGGACCACAGATTTAGAGCTAGAAAGCACCTGCAATTTTATAGTTTTAGTTAGGGATACTCTATTATGTGCATTGCTATTTTGAGAGTAAAGGTGGTGCTAAATTTATAAGTAAGAAATTGTCAGGGGAGAAAAGTTTAAAAAAAAGAATTTCTAGTATTTATTGAAAAGGTTATTAGTCAAAAACTGCTTTTCTTTTAACTGAAGTGAACTGGCAAGACAGTTGGAGCAATAAGGTTGGTTTGTCCTTGGAGAACCATATATGGGAAGGAGTTACCCCACAGCTAGAACAGTTAACATAGGCACACCAAGGCTAGACGGAGAGTGTGTGTGTGTGTGTGTGTGTGTGTGTGTGTGTTTGTGTGTGTGTTTCCAATACAGAGGGATTAATATCCCTGGCTAACCAAAAGAGTAAGTGCTCTTGTTTTCAGCACCTCAGTTGTACAGGGGCAATGGTCCAGCAGAGATTAAGCTGAAAAGATGTGACAAATGACCCAAATTTCTGCTGGCACTGAAAGTGAAGGGGAGGATTTAGCAATTATCTGATTCCTGTGATTAATGTAGACAGTCAAACCAGATAACTGAAGCCAAAATATTTAAGCAGGGTCTGAAATACCTCATTTCTCTGCACTGATCAAATTATCCAGATATTTTTCCAGAGCTAAACCTTATGGAATACTTCTTTAAAAATGTTACTTCAAAGACTGATTTGGCTAAGTATAAATAACTGAACAATTTTAGGACACAAATAAAAAAATGTGAATGACTAAGTTACTAGTTGTTATTTAATAAAACAGAAATAAAGAATGTGTTTTAGTTATTTATATTATCTCGCAATTAAAAAGGGTACTATTGTGGAAGCCTTTTATATAGTAAACTTTAAAAAAAATTGACTATTCATTTTTACATCACCTGCACTTTCCCAAAATATTCCTTCTCCAAGTCAGAAAGTCATGATATATAACAAAGAATAATAAAAAAAAGATTAAAAAAATATTCAGGGAAATCAAGTAATTCATCAAATAAGTTCTACAGTATATGCAGTGTTCTGTAACCACAGCTTCCTACCTCTGCAAAGAAGGGAGATATATTCATCTATCTTTTATTTAAGTCCCATTTAACAAAAATGGTGCAGCATTTCTTATAAATTTTAAAATGCTTTCATGTAGTCATTTTGTTTGAAAACCTATTGTCAAGTAATAAAATACAAAATATGCCTTAAAATAAAACAAAAACACATTGAAGCTTAATACTCCCTTTTGCTCCCCTTATCCCATATTACATACCTGCTAAATTAAAGAAAAAAACACCACTAAATTATTTTTTTAAGTGAAAATGTATTCAAGAGAGACCATTCAAAATAAAAGCTTGGTAATGTCTAGTGCACCATACTTCAGTTTAAGCTATGCTCTTTGGATATGAGCAATTTGCCACAATGACTATTTGAACTTAGAACTACATTCTTTCAAATTGATTAGGCTGTTAGTGAATTATCCATTTTGAAGATTATTCAAGCTATTTACTCCTCCTTTTATTCCCTTCTGACCACTCTTGGCCAATTCCTTTCTCATTAGAACCATCATCAAAGGATGAGCTTTGAAAGGGAGGAGATGAAGCATTTATCCCTCTTCCTGTCTGATATACCTGACATCTTGCCTTCATTTGATAGACTGAGAAACTGATTCAGTATAATAGCTTAGATTTGGGGGTTTTCTTAAGTGTCTGCAGCTTGCAATGGCTTCCCCCGACCTCCTCCCCGAGTGTTAGACTGTGAGCTTTTTGAGAGCAGGAACTTTTTTATCCCTTTCTTTGTAACTTCACTTAGAACAATGCCTGGCACTGTAGGTGCTTAAGTAGGCGCTCAATAAATCTTAATTGATTGATTGCAAGGGGTTAGGGAGGATTCTTATTTGTTAAAGCAGTGACCTACCAACAATATACCAAGGGTCATAGTAACATGATGGACTTTAAATTCAAAATTTAAGATTAACATAAGGAAACTACTTGCATTAACTAATATAAGTAAAGCTAAAAATAAAAAAAAAAGTTTAACTCACTCTAAAAACCGCTTAGTTTGACAACCCTTTGAGTGGCTTACATTCTCCTCTTGGTTTTGGGGAGAATGCTATTCCTGTGCCCCTTAAAAAGTTAGATAAATGCATCCTTATTAGGGAGGTCCATTAGTGGAGCAGAAGGAACATTAACTCTGTAGCCAGAGATCTCAGTGCAAATTCTGTCTCTGATATTTATTTCCTGTGACTTCATACAAGGGAAAGGTAGGGAAGGAGCAAAGCATTTTTTCATTGCCTACTCTGTGCTAAGCATTTTGCAAGAGTCATCTCATTTGATTCTAACAGTACTCTGGGAGGTAAGTACTAATATTATTCCTATTTTACAGATGAGGAGACTGATATATACAGTAGTAAAGTAACTCTTCCAGGGTCATACAGCTAGTAAATGTCTGAGGTCAAATTTGAATTCAGGTCTTTCTGAGTCCAGGATATAGTGGTCTATCTACTGTGCTACTTATCTGCCAACTCACTTAATCTGTCAGTCTCAGTTTCTTCATCTGTAAAGTGAAGGGTTTGAACTAGATGACCTCTCATGGTCCCTTCCAGTTCAAGACATCAGATCTAATATATTACCTTCAATAGGTTTGCAAATTATAGAAACCAAAAAATGGAAATGAATAGAAGTAAAAAATATATTGGAGTTGAAATAAGTATTTTGTTTAGTCTTGTCTACACAATCTAATTCCTTACATTGTGTGTGTGTGTGTGTATGTATGTGTGTATGGTAGAAGGGATACCATGAAATGATTAGGTATATATAAACCATGATTCAGACACGCAAAAGGTATCAAGTCTGTCTCCACTCACAATTTCTAGTTTGTCTCTAGTTAAGTATTCCTAAACATTTATCAAGGTGGATAGCAATTTTTCCTTTGATATACATGTACCATGATAGAATCCCTCTATGTGAAAGATGTGGGGGATTCCTTTTGAAGTCTGTGAGGTTATCAGTTACAAAGTAACTGGCAGAGACTAGTGCCCTGGGCTAATACCTTAGGTGGATGCACATAGCAGACATACCTTCTCTTAGTCTGCCTGATACTGCATGTAGTTCAAATTTACTAGAGTTCTCTTTTTTGAATAATCAAAAAAGAAAGCAAGAGTAGATCTTTCATAATAAAGATGATAGCCTCTATAATCTACCACCTCCAGACTCTCTAAGGTATTATACTAGGATTTCATAGACCCCACAAAACAATGCAGTAATTATTATAGTTGGTTGTATTTTATAGCACAGACTGTCCAAAAACAAATATTTCTTTACATTAGCCATTTTTTCCAAGTTAAATAAAGAACCATAAATAAATTCTATTATCATCAAAACTATCAGTACATAAGCTGTGCTTTTATAAACAATTTAATATAAGTTTACAACATTGTAATCATGAGCCTTAATAGAAAAACTATAGTTTCATTTTTAAACAATAAAGCACTATATATAAAGCAAACTACTTTGGAGCAGAAGGAAAGAATGTGACAAAATAACACATTACATATAACCATTATAGACATTTCTGAAACTTCGTACTTAGTATAAATAACTTGGAATTGCACATGCCTAAACCATAAGCCTTTTAGAATCTGTAGCATGCATAACATGTCTGAGGGAAAGTGGAATCTTAATATGCTGCATTTCATATCTAAGGATATACACAGCTGTGAGGCATATGAGTTGCCTTAGTAGAGAGGATGGATTTGTGTTAATCCAGCATCGCTTTCTCACTCACAGCCAACAATGTATGTTGTTGGTTGAAGTGCGGATACACAAAGCTAACTGAATCATATGAAACCAGGGGAATTAAGCTCTACAAGGCAGATGGTTCCATTTTCATCTATGTATTCCTAGTACACAGTAGGCACTTAATAAGTGCTTCTTGAATTTAATTGAAATGGGCATTGAATATGACCTCATTAACTCTCTAACCACCTAAGCTACCTAGCCTCCTAGATGGGGTTACATCGGTCAATATAAATTTCAAGAGTTTAATTATTTCCTTTCCATAAGACATAGCTTTTGTTTGTTCTATAGGAAAGACTTCCCATTCCATGAACCAGAAAATCTAAGATATAAAATTACCAAATATTTGACTTACATGACACTGACTCAATGCAACTTCTCAAAAGTATTAATGATGTCGATAAAATAACCAAATACATTTTTAAGTGCATCCAGTGACCTGCAAAATAATCATCTTACTATTTATGGTTTAAAATAAGATATAAATATGCCTAAATCTTATGAAATAACTAATAAATTCCCTTTCCCCACGAGATAAGACAATCTCAAGGGCTCTAATTTTGGTAGTTAGAGTCAGGAAAAAGAGAGATGAAATTAGAATCAAAAGACTTCAGCTATAATATGAAGGGTCTGGGTGACATAACTTCAAGGTCTCTTTCAGTACTATCACCATAATCCAGTGATCTCAGCTATATGGACCCAGTTTTGTCAGAGACTAGTTGAGTTATTTGGGTTATTGCAAAATGCCTGCTTTGGGCCTCAGTTTTCACATGTATAAAATAAGAGGACTGATTGACCAAAAGGACCTTTAAGATCTCTTACAGCCAAAAAAAAAAAATGATGAATTTTGTGCCCTGTCAAGCCTATATAAATATATGAAAAATATAAATGAAAATATTACATGATGAGATCACACCAAAGATAAAACTATTTAACTGTTCAAATTAAAGCACTTCACAAGCTGGTATGATTTCTTTTATAACCAAAATCTGCAATACAAGAATACAAAATTAACTGTACATGATAGCTAAAAAAGAGCTATTTGTCCTTTACGCAAAGGTGAAAGGATCTCATGCACAGTACAGGGAGCATATTATCTTAAACCAATTATTTCTAGTGTATCAATCAAGTGTACTGTGACCAGTGTTGCTGACAGATTTTAAAAGAAGGCTGTCAAGGTATTTTTCCTACATTACTTAGAAATGTAATTCCCTCTCTTCCACAATGCTCTTAAAGAAACCATAATCTGATTCTTACCTAATTTATTTATTTTTTTCATTGTATAATGTTCTGAAGACTGGAAGAAGCTTAATAGTTTTGGAGGGATGAGGAAATCCTAACTCATCTGGCATTTGACTTCTACAAATATAAATGCTGTCTCTTAATATGAAATCACAGGTTATTAATTAATATGACAAACTAAGTAATAAGGAATATAAATTAGAGTTTTATCTGTTAACAGTCACAGTATGAATAATAGCAACATTGAACTAAAGGGCTTACTTCATGAAAGGATTCAGAATACCCAACGATATGATTGACCCCAATCTTCCTTTTAAACCTATGTTGACAAAAAACAGAAAGAGTACAAAAATATTTTATCTTCTAATTAAATGTTCAAATAATTTAAAATTTGGGGACAATGAAGAACTTTTAAGTATCATCACAGTTATTTGCTCTGATAATTTATACCAACAACCTTTTTCTTTTCTTCTTTTTTTTTTTTGGTGGCTAAACTTATTTTCATTTACAAAATCAGGAAAAAAATGTTCAAATTTCCTCTTAAAAGCCCCCAACTACTATTAGTTACTCAATGCTTTCTGTAGCCACCATTTATTCATCCTTCTGGGAGCAAAATTATGAGAAATTAATAAATGGAAATGCCAAAAGAAATGGGAAAAAAGAAGTTATTACATTATTCTAAGATTTGTGCCATTTGTGATGGAGACTTACTGGATACTTAATGGCATTTAAATCGAGGAAATTACCAAGTAACTTAAATATGTAAGTATCTCAATACTTTCATATAAAGGAACTTTACATAGAATGAGTTTTTCACTTTTGCTTCTGAAAACTTACTCTTAGAAAAATGTTCTATAAACAATGTTTACAAAAACAGAATGTTATAATTGTTCCAAATACTTACACACTAATATCAATTGAACATGAAACTTTAGAAAATAGCTGCTATACGCATTACAAACATACTTGGGATTTTCATTTCAGCCTGTATCTCTTCACATTAATTGGATTTATATAGCTGCTATCTTCCAAAGAGCTCAGGGGACTGTATTTATTATAGGTTTTTCATTGGGTCAAATACTATTAATATTTCTAATATGATACCATTAAATTTCAGTTAATAAGTACTGATTAAGATAAAATATTAGACTATTAGAGGCCATGAAAGAAAGCAAATGGGAGGGGGGAACCAGGAAATGTTCAGAGGAAGAAATGTTCACATGAAAAGGAAGCAAGTAATGTCAACTTCTTAAAAGGGCTAAGATCTTGCTTTATAAAGGCTTTGATTCTCATACAAGCAGTTATATAGATAATGTCAGATGTGCTGTCTACTATCCAGCATCACTTTCTCACTCACTGTTACAGTAAGCAATGCTTGCAAAGTTGGTTGGGGTAGAAGTGAAGTGGGCATACACAAAGCTAACTCAATCACATGAACCCAAGGGAATGTAAACTCTACAAGGCAGGCAGTTCCACTGTATCCCTAATATACAGTAGGCACTTAATACATGCTCTTTGAATTAATTTAAATGGGAATTGAACACGATTTCATTAACTCTCTAACCACCTGAGCTACCTTGTCTCTTAGATGGGCTTACATCGGTTAATATAAATTTCAAGAGTTTAATCCCTTGCAACCTTAATCTTAGGCCAACTGTTAACTGCTACACCTGTGCTTTCATTTGTGTAGGGAACTGTCAGTGAACAACATCTCCACCCTCCACCCAAATCAATGTAGATCAACAACTGTTAGGCTACTAAGTTTAAGCAAGTTGTCTGGGGTATTGAAAGGTTAAGTGACTTCCTCAGGGTCATACAGCTAATATATGTTGGAAGTGGAACTGGAACCCAAACTTTTCTGACTCAAAACTGGTCCTTTATCTACTATACCACTTCTGGACTTTTATTTCCACTTAACAATATGGCACAGATTAAACCATTCCTTCTGACAGATGCTACAGCAGACAGTTCTGGCATTTGTTTTCCATACAGTTACAGATTTGTTGCATTCCTGAACAGCTCAGTAGATTTAGTGATTTACCTACGGTCTCTTATAGAAATTAATCTTCAAGTATAGCTTAATAAATTTATACCCTGTTGTAATTAATGCAGTGTCAATAATTCAGGCAAGCCAAGTATTTCTTTCCTTAGTGAATGAGGGCTCATTGATCAAGGATATGAATCTCTAGTGAACATTTAAAATGAATGGCAAAATTTTTTTTTCTTTTCAAAAGTAAGCATGGCTCTGAGATAAAGCTCAAAATTAATGAATAAATTGATATTTCATAAAAATAAGTGTCATTATTAAACTATTTGAGGTAGTTTGAAATGTTTTACTGTGCATCTATATCATTATAAACAATAAACTGAAACTAATGTACATGGCCGTATTTTGAAAATTTCAACTCATTTAAAATCTACCAAGCTGATGATCTCTGAATAGTGCATAGATGGTGCATAAAACACTAATTCTCAACTTGTGTCATTTATGAAAACACAAAAATCTATAGTTGCTTCACATGTATCACACTGATGAAAAGAATCTCTTTAAAGTACACACACACACACACACACAAAAGAAAAAGAACCCTGAGACTAATACAAGCTAGTTTAATTAACAAAATTTAATGATATATCGTAAACTAAATTGGAAAAGAGGATTCCCTTTAGGGTTTAAATTCTTACGATTGTTATAGAACAGTGACAGCTATCTAGTCTTTTGAAAACAACAGGCCAAAGATTGTAAACAGTGGAGTTATACTAAATTTTTAACAAACTTATTAATATTTAGCAGAGAATAAAACCAAAGATGATCCTAAACACTAAGTTATCATAGTAAGGGTTTTTTACTCTTTCAAAACTAAAATGCTAAATTTAATACTAATAGGAAAATCTCATCTATTCCTGATAATTCCAAATGATAATGGATTTGCTTTTGTCCTCTGTGTCATCTAAATCAAATTCTAGGTGTTCCTGTCCTTCACAAAGTAGTCTCTTCAAATATTGACTTATTTAGGACTTACACCCCGACTCTTTCCAACAAAGAAAGGTCACATTTAAGAAGGTTACTTTTTCAAACTCATGACTTGGCTAAAGTCAATAAAGAGAACAAAGAATCCAAACACTAAATAGACTTACCTGAGGGTCACTTAACCTCTCTGTACCTATTTCCTCATCTGTAAAATGAGGGAGCTGAACTAAATGGCCTTCAAGGTCCCTTCAAACAATTAATCAACAAGCAAATATTAAGTGCCTACTATGTACCAGGTAATTAATAGACTCTAGAGATACTAATACAAAAATGAGACAGGTCAAAGGACAATTTTCTAATGTGCCTGGGCTTCCCACAACATTTTACCTTACACATGTTCCAGTCTAAATAAAAATTTCTATTCCAAAAAAAAAATGAAAACAAAAACAAAAGAGAAATTACCTATTTATTTTGTGATATTGGAAAATGTAAAAAAAAAAATTCTATTTTAAAAATACTTCATCCCATAATGTTGATGTACTTTAAAGCTGTTCCACATTTACAATTTATTTTTTTAGTCTTTCTGAATGTTTCACATCTTGCTCTGAGACCCCAAGGCATGATTTCCCCAAAAGAACTTTACTTACTAGAGAGAAATTTATCCAGCCCTACTTTATATTGCTCTCAAAAACTAGTTCTAGGTTACCAGATACCAACTTTTAGGCCAAGAGAAGGCAGTTTCATATAAATATTCACATATCAATATATCTAGAATCTCTTAAATCTAATCAGACCAATATTTTAAAAGGAAATCTCTAACTTCAGTCTATGCAATAATTGTTCAGGCTATGTAATAAAGATGGCAACATGAATGATGATTAATTTATTGGTCTGAACTAAAACTAGTCAAGCTACTTTTTCCCTTACAATGTCTAATAACAACAGCATACATAACTGACACTGCTGTACTTCTTTTAAGAACCTTTATTGAATTTTTTTTAACAATTCATTCTGTTGAATCAAGACACAGCTTACATTTTTTAAAAACTTGATGTAGCTTCATGTAAACTGCAGTCAAAAACAACTTATGGTTTTCAGAGAAGCTTCCTTTTTCAAAGAATCTGTCTGAGGTTGGGAGTTATCTTTTGTAATATGCAGAACAGTTACTGTAGGCATGCATGCTCTCTAATTATTTGCTCCTCTGTGCACTACTGAAGGAAAATAAAAGCTTTCTAGACTCTGCAGGCAGTTTATGGAATAAAATTGTTTTCTCGGTAATTTAGGGACACAAGAATAAAACCAGCATTGACAAATAAAATATGTTCTCAAAAAAGTTGAGGCAGCTTTTGTTGAATGGTATGTACAATTGCTACACTTTGAATTGTACTGTGAGAAAACCAGACTGCAACAAGTCCTCAGTCATGATGAAACTTGAAAAATCCCTCCAAACAAGTTTGAACAAAGTTCCAAGGACAGGTGGAGAGTGGGTGGGAGGAGGGGGAACAGCATGTCTCTTTCTGTACAGCCAAACATTAAGTGTTTTTGTCCAGCGTCTTAAGTCAACAGAAAACATCAGAAAACTCTACATATCACATGAAGCCATAGCTCTTGCATGGCTTTCCATCAGTCTGTGGTTTCTGTAGCAAAGGGTGGAGGGTGAGCAAGCCTAGGGTGTTGTAAAGCTTAAGTCTACATCTCATGCATAGCTGTTGTCAATGCTCTGCTTTCTTCCTATTTCTCAGACATCTGAATTGGAACTGAGGTTTGTTAATCTGGGGTCCGCATTGATTTCGTATCTGTAGTGATAACCTTCCATGTGATCCCTGCAAGCATCTCTGATGTTATATAGCCACTTTTTTATGCCTTTGCGGTTCAAATACAAAACCAGTAAGAAAATGGCTCCAATAAGGGCTAAAACTATCCCTAGAAAGACATAGGAAGTCTGCAAAGGGTCTAGAGGGGGTGGGCCACAGTCCAGGTCGGAGCTGTTGAGTTTCACCAAGGGACGGTTCCTCATTTTCTCTGGGAAGAAGCAGGAGAGGGTGGTCTTGCCCTCTACTACCTGAGTTTCTTTGAGCCAGGCCACCATATCAGCCAGGTTACAGTCACAGAGCCAGGGGTTGCTGTCTAGGTTGACCCGAAGGCTGGGCAGAGCCTGCAGCTGGGTCAAGGTGGCATTATACAAGGCCTTGAGCGCGTTGTTCCCGAGGTGGAGGGTTTCCAGGTGTGTTAGGTTACCTAAGGCCAGGCCGTCCAGACTCACCAGCGAGTTGTTGTGCAGGTCCAGGTTCTTGAGCTTGGGCAGACCGGAGAACATGTCCTGGGGCAGGTAAATGAAGTTGTTGCCGGACAGCTCCAGCCGGAGCAGGTTGCCCAGGGCGCCTCCACTTTGCAGCGCCGCTGACACCATGCCCACGAAGCTCCGGTTTCTGAGCTTCGAGTCCTTGGGAGGCAGGATATCGTTCAGGAAGAGCTCCGCGAGGGGACTCGGACCCACGCCGCTGGCATGACCGCCGCCGCCGCCACAGAAGGCGGCGGGGCTGAGGACGGCCAGCGGGTTGTGGCTGAGGTCCAGCTGGCGCAGGCTGGGCAGGTGCTCGAAGGCGCCGGCGCTCACTTCTTGCAGGCGGCTGCCGCTGAGGTTCAGCGCGGCCAGGTCGGCCAGGGGCGGCCGGGAGGCGAAGGCACCGGCGGGCAGCACTGCCAGTTGGTTGCCCGTGAAAAAGAGGGTGCGCACGTATCGGGGCAGGTCCCCCGGCACCTCGGTCAGGTTCCGGTTGACACACTTGACCGTCCGGGCCGCCTCGGAGCACTCACAGGGTGCGGGGCAGTGGCCAGGGGGCGGCGGGGGCGGCGGGGGCCGAGCCGACACCGAGGAGGATGGAGAAGCCGAAGAAGTCGAGGAGGACGAGGGGGACGACGAGGTGCCGGTGGACGAGGAGACCCAGCCCAGGAGAACGAGCAGCAGCCGGGCCAGCCGCAGTCTCCGGTCCCCGGCGGCGGCGGCGGCAGCGGAGCCCCGGGCGCACCCTCCAGGCATCGCGCTCAGCGGTCTGGCCCGGCCGGGCCGGGGGCGCTCCCCACCAGCTACGCGGGGCGCCAGGGGCTGGGCTCGGGGCGGGAGGAGGCTTCCGGGAAGTGGAGACAACTTGCCTTTCGGGGTGCGATCGCTCCAAGGGAGCGGGAGGGACGCCACAACCTAGACGCCTCCGGGGGCGCGGCAGCCCCACCCCGCCCACCCCGGCCCCCGCCTCCGGGCAGCGGGCGCACGGTGCCGCCGCGGGCTGGCCGTCCCAGTACTTTCCTTATCCCTTCTGCTCCTCCCGCCGCCGCCGAGGGCACTTCTCCGGCTTTGCTGTGGCCGCCGCCCCCCGCCGGTATCCGCAGTTCGACCTGGGACAAGAAGAAGAGAAGCGTGAAGGCGGGACGGGACGGACTCGTCCGCGCCTCCTCAGCCCGGGAGCCCCCCTCCGGCGGCTCAGAGCCGGGCTCAGGGCGTGCCACCTCCCCAGCCCCAGCGCACCTCTTCTTCTTCCTTCCCCCTCCCCTACCTACCTAGCCTGCGGGGCTTGGGGCTCAGAGTCCCAGGTCCTCTAGTCTACCTTCCTCCTCCCTTTGGACCAGACTCGTCCCCGTGGGTCAGACTCCACTGGAAGCCCCCTGCCCCTCTCGTGCCAAACTTCTCCGGTCCCCCCCGCTCTACTTTTCCCCCAGCCGGCACCCTGCCTGCCTTCTGGGGGTCTCCACTTGGGGCCCCCGGCTCCTCGGGGTCCCTCGTCGCGAGTGAGGGAAGTTTCGGATTACAAGAGGCTTTTGATCTCTCGTGTTTGTGGAAAAGGGATGGGGAGAGTGGAAGGCGGGGGAAGGAAGGGCTACGGTCGGGTGCAGCTGTCTCCCTTCCCGCCCCCTCCTCCCCTCCCCCCGGGGACCCCTGAAGTCCCGGCCCCTCCCGAGCGAGGCTGGAGAACAAAGCTGCCAAAAGGGGCTGGGCAGGGCGCATCCCGAGAGCCGCCCGGTCCCAGGCTGGCGTGGAGGAAGGGTCGCCTCCTCCGGCCGGTCTCGCCCGGCTCCCGGCGCACCGGCTCGGTTCCCGCTACTCACCGCCTCCCAGACTTGCCCCTGCGCCTGCGGGTCAAACTCAGCCTCGAGTCCCGCCTGAGTCAGAGTGACTTCCCCCGCACAGCCGGCGCCGACTCTCCGCACCCCCCAGCCCCTGGCCCAGCCTCCGCAGCAGGGAAAAACCAATGGCTAGGGGTACGGGGGGAGAGAGGTCGGGGCCCACTCCAATAGACTTCTCTCGCCTCCCCGGCTGCGGGGGACCCGGCGCTTAGGTGGGTACAGGGAGGTGACATCAGGGAAAGAGGGCCCTTGGCATGTCAGCTCTCCTTTCCGTGGGTCTGCGGAGAAAGGCGAGAGAGCTGCTCTCCCTGTCTCCCCCTCCCAGGCATTCTTCCCTCGTTCCTCATTTTTGCATACTGTACTTAGCAGGGGAAAGGAACCAAGCCTCTGCATTTGCGTGTGTAGCTGACACTAAATCTGCCACCTATAAAGGAGCAACCGACTCGGAAAGAGCAGGCTAAACGGGGAAAAGGAAAGGAAAAGAAGGAAATAACCTGGACAGTACAGAGAGTCACACAACGTGGAGCGCGCTGAGGCTGAGACAGTCTCCCTATTCGTGTGGGACTTTAAGGTTGTAAACTACGAAGAAAGAGAAGTTTTGTAATGACTGGTCCGCCCTCTGCCCCCTCCTTCATATACCCCCCCCATCTCCTTTGTAGGTAACCTCGGAACTATGTGAGGAAGAGGCAGAATCCGCTTTAAAAAGAAAGTTACGGAGAGGAAGCCTATTTTTCATTCATTAGTTTTCCTCTTCCCGGAATTAAAAGCAGGGGGAAGAAAGCAGCATCCAAAGCATCTTAGAAACAAAGGGCAGAAGAGCCACACGGTGTATCACAGTAAATTTGTCCCTGCCTTTCTCACCAGATGTGGAATGGAGTAACTTGGGGGAATAGTAGCTGGCAGAAATGAAAATTCTGGGTAGGAAAAAACAATCTAGTGAAAAAGGCGCTCCTAGGGATGAGGAACTGGCTTTTGTGCTAATAGTACAAAAGGGACTTGATATTTAATTAAGGGGAAAAAGTCTTTGCTACTCAAGAGTTTACATTTCTCTCTCTGTCTCTCTCTCTCTCTCTCTCTCTCTCTCTCTCTCTCTCTCTCTCTGTCTCTCTCTCTTATTATTTACACCAACAAATATCCAGGGTAAATGTTAGAATGTACAGATTCTTTTGGGTTCTCATTTTAGTACTCCAATAGAAACTGAGAAACACTGGTAGAAATCTTAAGATCTGAGCACTACATGAAGAACTATTGCTGTCTAAATGATCATGTGGGCTATACTAAGAAAAACGTGGGAAAGACAGGATATTTAAGCGGGGACAGTATGGGTTACTGAAGTAGTTGTCAGGTAACTCCACGGGAAAATACCAAAAGACTGTAGAAAATTAGACAATATCATGGAGTAGTGAATAAGTCACTAGATTTAGATTTAGAAAGAGTTAGACTATGGTTCAAATCTCACCTCAGACACTTAACAGCTCTCTGATACTGGGCAAATCTAATCTGTGCCTCTGTTTCCTCATCTGTAATAGGAGGGAGTTGAATTCTATCCAGCCTTTTAGCTCTAAATTTATGAATTTCTTGAAGTCTAGCCGTAATGTATAAACTCTATATTTTAATACTTTCTTTAGCCTGAACTTTTTATTTCATTGGTATGGGGAAATTCCAGTAAGGAAATTCCCTCTCCCCATACAGAATAGCACCTGATTTCCAATTGATATTCTTAGGGAACAACCTGCCTGGCAAAAACATATATCAGAGGCAAGACTGGAACTCAAGTCTTCCTGACTCTGAGACAAACTCTCAGAGTCATTTTTCATTAAGCCAGGCTAATTCTTGGTTTGAAAATTTGCTCAATGTAAATAGTTTTTCTCTTTTTATTACTGAAAGCTTGTGACATTTCCACATAAGATGCCAGAGTTTCAGAGCAGATGATCTCAGAATTTCGTTCCCAAATGAAGTTCTAAAAAGGGTCTGTCTAGATATTCAGGAGTGCATTCTATGAATTTCAATAAGTTAGTTTATAGCTTCCAGGATTTTTTTTTAAAGCCTTTCCCTTGTATCATCTATTTAGCACAAAGATTCTGCAGAAAGCACTTCTTTTCCAATAACTTAAGATCAAGTCATCAGTCAACTCTAAGAACAATGCTGCTAGTTTTCAGGGAGAGCAGGAAGGAGTAAAGGAGTTTTCTTTTATAGTGATTTTGGCTAACCTGATGATAGTTGGCAGAAAGTATTTTTGTCTGTCTTAGAAGAAATAAACACTAGTTTTCTAAAAGCAGTTTTTTCAGTTCTCTACAAGAGAGTAAAAAAACAAAACCTTTCTATCTTAGTATAATGAAGAAGTTGATAAAAGAGAATATCTTACTTAAGTGAATACCTTTAGGGGGAGAGTAGTAGCATGGAACATAAATCAAATATGTCTTAAATTAAGAGGCAAATGGCTAACCTCTAATAAAGGAAACCAAGCAATCTAAGAGATTAAATTGTCGGCCACTTTAAAGTACTACCTTGGTAATATAAGTTTCTTATGGAAAAAATAAACTAAGTCTCCCTTAAGGGGGAATTAGTATTCTATAAATGTAATAGGGATATTCAAAGTAGTCTTTTAAAAATTAGATAATGGCTACTATACCTAAGTTGGAATATGTAAAATATGTTAGTGAATAGATCAAAAAAGAACACAGTCATTACATTATACATAATATATACAATATGAATTTAACTACCAGATAAAAGTACATCCTAAAATATTTAGAAAGGTCAAATGAATTTCAATTAAAAAGCAATCCAAAAAAGAGTGATTAAAAAATTGAATGAAAAAGTGATGCTGTGGAAATGTTAAGTTTTGAGGTTGGAAAAATGACTGAAATTGTTAAAAGATTAAGTAGAAAGTTGAGAAATTCTCTGGAGAGAATTACACAATGATTACATAATCATCATCTGAAAGAAATCTAAATGTGATCACTATGAACAAGTGTGGTCAAAATATGCTATAAAGCAGCAGTTGTTTAGGAAATCAAAAATTTATAAACATGGTTTTTACATTTCAAGTAATCAACTATAAATGATCCCAAGAATTATAAGCTTATTTATGAGTTGCAAATTTCTTTCTCCAGGGATGATAATTTACAGGTGAAAGATAGAGCTGGAGCTGGATTTGAAGAAGAGCCTGTGAAATGCAAACTTTCTGACTTATTTGGGAAAAAAATGTCTGAATCCACATAACATATGAAATCTTCCTATTACATAAATCAGAGAATTACAAGATTACAAAATTTTGGTTTTGAAAGGTCAGTCAGTAAACATTTATTAAGTGTCTACTATCAGAATAAGTGCTGGGAATACAAAGGGAGGTAAAAGGCAGTCCCTGCCCTCAAGGAGCTCACAATATAATGAGTAATGAGGGAGACGATGAGCAAATAAATAGGGACAAAAAAAGCTATATACAAGATTAATAGGAGGCAATTAAAAGAGCGAAGACATTAGAATTAAGAGGGATTGGGAAAGGCTTCTTGTAGAAGATGATATTTTCTTCCTAGGTAGAGATGAAGAGGGAGAGTATTCCAACATTCTCAACCAGAGAAAATGCCCAGAACTGAGCAATGGACTGTCTTGTTTGTGGTCAGTGTTACTGGAGCAAAGAGTACATGGCAAGCAGTAAGGTGTAAGAAGACTAGAAAGGCTGAGAGTTGGGGGCTAGGAGGTAGAGATAGGTTATGAAGGGCTTTCAGTGCCAATTGACTCTCTAGTCAATAGGGAGTCACTGGAGTTTACTGAGTAGAGGAGTGACAAAGCTGAACTTTTGATTCAAAAAAATCACTTTGGTGGCTGAATGGAGATTAGATGATAGTAGTGAGAGACAGGACAGGAAGATCTACCAGTAGGCTATTGCAGTGGTCCAAGTATGAGGTGACAGGGGCATGCAATAAAGTGGTAGCACCATCAGAGAAGAAAAGGGGGCTTGTCGTAGAGATAAATGGGACTTTAGCAACCATTCATTCAGTTCTACCCATATCCAAAGGAAATCTCCACTATAGCAAACTCAACAAGTAGTCAGTCAGTCATTCAGCCTCTGCCTAAGACCTCCTATGAGATAGAATCCTAATACTTCCCTCTGCAGCTGATTCTTCCCTTGGAAAATTCCAACTATAAATAAGTTCTTCCTTACATCAGACCTAATTTTGTCTCTTTTCAACTTCTACCTGTTGTTCTGAGCCCTAAAGAAAACTTAGCATCAGTTAGGAAATGGAAGCTAGTAAAATTCTTGTCGCTACCTAGACATTGAGGCAGCTAGGTGGCACAGTGGATAGAATGCTGAGTCTGGAGTCAGAAAGACCTGAGTTCAATTCTGGCTCAGACATTTACTGTGTAATCCTGGGGAAGTCACTTGGTCCTGTTTGCCTCAGTTCCCTCATCTGTTAAATGAACTGGAGTAGGAAATGTCAAACCAATTCAGTGCCTTTACCAAGAAAACCCTGAAATAAGGTATTAAGAGTCAGACATGACTGAAATGACTAAGCAACAACGAACACTTAAACATTACTTTCTCGTGCCATAGCTTTCAAATAAATACAGCTACAAAGGTAATAGAATGACCATTTCTACATTTCTAGCTCTATGATTATGCTAAACAGTCTCCAAACTGTCCATGGCACAGATTCACATCAACTTTTGGTTTCTTGGATCCAGTTTCCCTCACGCATGTCATGAGTCTTGTCTAGTGACCAAAAATGAATGGGTAAAGTATTCAAAATCGTTTGGTTGAAGTTTCGTTAGATTTGGTCTAGATGACTATGACTAAAATATATTTAGACTTAGAAATTTCCAAGGTTTTACCACCACAACCCCTAAACAGAAGACAGTATATGTTAATTTAGCATCACCTTGGAAATGAATCTGGGAGACAACAATGTTATTAGCGGGGACTAATTTTATGCAGTTTTCTGGGGTAAGAGATCAATACATGTGTGAATGGGAGAAGCATGGAATAAAACCACAACTAGGAGAACCTAGTTGAAGAGGTGCTTATTCTATCACCTTATAAAGGACTAAAATATTTCTTGGCAAATCAGGTTATGCATTGTTCCAAGAAGTATTTTCAGATAAATGTTCACATGAGGAATGCTTCATTAATGAATTAATTAAAAAATTCAATACTTCATTAAAACTCTGCATCCTCCTATTATGATGTGCACACTTCAATCCAAACTGAAGTTTTTATCTTTTTTTCTTTGTAGTTCAAAAAGCATTTGTTAAGTACTTAGAATGTGAAAGACACTATTAGACAATGACCATATGAAAACAAAAACAACACTGCCCCTGCTCTCAAGGAACTTACACTGCCTTGGGAGAATATAACATATATCAAGACAAATAAATATAAGGGAATTTGAGGAAGGAGAAAACATTAATAACTGGGAGTATCAAGGAAGGTTTCATAGAAAAATGGTATTTTAAGGAAGATAAGGATTCTGGAAGATAGAGATGAGAAAGTAGCACATTCTAGGAATAGGGAGCACCTTGATTGACTGTGTGTGTTACATTTGGGAACTGGCTAGTAGTCCAAAACTGAAAACTTTTCTATATGTTATAGCATCCCCACATTCTGGGCCTGGACATTCACCTTAAAAACATTCACTTTAAAGGAATGAATTAATTTTGAAATCATCATTGTGCTGTAAGAAATGATGAGTTAGTTGATTTTACACAAACATAAAGACTTGCATGGAATAATGAGTGAAATAGAGAATGCTGTATACCATAGCAGCAATATTGTTTGAAGAATAAGTATGAACAATTAAATTACTCTGAGTAACATAAATATTCAAATCAACTACAAAGGACCCATCAAGGAAGACACTATCTACCTCCAGAGAAAGAACTGACAAATAGAAATGTGCATAGTATGGGGAGTTCAAGGAAAAGATATAGTATAGGTATTATGATACTATTTTTAGAACTACATCTATTTCAATCTTGTTCTGCAAATGAGAAACCTGAGACAGAGTTTAAGTGATTAGTCTGAGCCACACAGCTAGTAATGGCAATACTTGAACTCAGGTCCTCTGACTCCAAATCCACTCATATTTCCACTCTGAAAACATTCTGACCTCATTCCTACTTTACATATAAGAGGCTTACACTATTAAAAAGTATCTATTATTGTCAGAGAGAGGACATTAAGAACAGAAAATTTGGAAATTTCACCTTGAGAATAAAAAGGAAAGGAAAAGAGCAAAGTGGAGAAGAGGGGGTAAAAGAAAAGGAGAAGAAGAAAAAGGTGGTGGAGATGAAGGGAAAAGGAGAGAAGAGAAGCACTGAAAAGAAAATAAAACATTCATGAAACAAGAAATGATTAGTTGTAATGTAAAGGGGAAAGGATGAGAAAGAGGCAGAGGCAGAGGCAGAGACAAGAGGGAGGAGGAGGAGAAAATGAAGAAAAGACCCTTTCATTTCTTAGACTGGCACCTCTATCATCACAAATCCTTGCATATGGTATCTAATAATTATCATTGCTCCTATGTAGCATTTTTAAAAATTCATTTTTGTCACATTAGCTTATAAAAATGATTACTTAAAGCATGAAATCCGTTGTTTTTTTTAAGATTTTCAAAATAAGGAGAGGTGTCAAAAGGAGCCTGGAGGAATTTAGTAGCATGCTGTTAACATAAGGCAGCAGTTCTCAATGTTTTTGGTCACAGAACCCCTTTTACAGTCTTAAAAAATTATTAAGCTTCACCAAAAGAAATTTCTTTATATGGTTCAGATTGGTTGATATTTTTCATATTAAAAATTAAAATATCTTAGTATTATTATAAAAATAGTTTTGACTTTGCAGATGCCCTAAACATGTCTTGAGGATCCCAGAACATCCTTTAAAACCATTGACATGAAGAATTCTCTTACCTAATGTATGTTTTTGTTATTGTTACCACTCTTTGAGCGCCCAAACCACTGAAATCCTTTTCAAATACCTCATTGTTGTGTGGTGGTGACATGAAAATGATACCAGCGGAGCATCAGTTGTGATAGTTCCCAATAAGATGAGTCTGGTGTCCCTTACCCAAGGACCAGTATTTCTAAGAATGGAAGGGTTCATTAACAATTTGATTTGTCATAGAAGAATTGCGACCAGCTTCAGTGGTTGAGGGAATGTCCATATAGCTGAAATTATAGGTCAATAAAAATTGAATTAAACCAAGGAAAAATCTCAACTAGCACCACAGCTTTCAAAAGAATAAAGACAACATAAAACCAATTAGCAATTTTTGACAGTGAACAAAAAACCCATCACTTGAGTGTGTAAACTGCACAACTCAACGTTCTGAATAAAATCTTTAAAGCCTAAACTTACATCAGACATAAAGTGAAAACTCTTCCAAATTCAACAGAAAATTTTAAAAAACTTTAAAAAATCCCAAAGTATTTTAAAGTTAAAAAATTCTATAAGCCAATTTTGAAACAATTATGGACTAGAGCTATTTGTAAACAACTTTCTGAAGAAGGCATCAAAATCAGAAAGTGCTGTGCTAAACTCAGCTTGACAAAATTATTTAATGTCTATTATATGCAAAGATTTTTCCTAGGTATTGGTATGATAACCTCAAATAATAAAATGTATCTTTTTTCTCACTGCAGAGAGGTGAAGGACTAGTAGGACATAATATTGTATATCCTGTCAGATTCTGTCTCTGGATTGAATGTCTTTGGTTAATAGTTTTTCTTTGTCACAAGGGAGGATTCCTTCTGAGGGAGAAATTGAAAAGACTATAACATAAAAGACAAAGGCATCAATAGACCACATCTTATGAACAAATTAATAAAAGATACCTTGCAGCTTATGGAAGTATGTAACTGGATTTGACTCAGCTTTATTCAGAATGAGATGCTTTTTTTCAGTAATTGTTTCAACTTTTCATAATATCCTCTAATTTGAGGGTCTTAAATTCAAACAAGGTTGTGTGAAATATAAAAAATTCAAGAGACTATTTCTTGGGTAGTTAGTCATTTTATTAATCATACTGACAATAATTAATAAAAGGGTGGATGACACTATTGAATGCCAAAGACTTCTTATGGAACCTACTCAACACTTATGTGCCCTTAGAAGAATGGGTGTTCCTGAGGGTGTCAATTGACTCCGATTGGTTAATAAGTAATAAGAGAGAATGAATATTATAATAAGAGGTAAACTTATTCTAATGAGGGACTGGAGGATGTGACTTTGATCACTCAGACCTGTCTGATTAGAACACAGTGGACCACACTTCACCCAGATTAGATTAAATTCTTTGTCAGGTTTTCTCGTTGGATAAGGTCTCCCATCCAGGATCAAAAGCAGCTCCGCTTTCCCCATTTGAGCAATTTCATCCATCAACAATGTCCTTTAGAGACTGAACAACCTACAGCCTTCTGAGAAAATCCTGTTCCTTATTCAATAATTGATCATCAATAACAGGGAAATAATCATTTCTTTCAATTGTTAAAATTCAAGGAGTTTATCATCTAGTTATGTAGCCACTGTACACCAACTATTTATTGTCAATTTCAAAATTATAGAGAATAAGTGATTTTATATGGACTGAAATGATGAACCCAAATCAAATAATGGTACTCAGGAGTTTCTGGCATAGGTATGTTGAGATCTAATGTTCTGTTTTAGATCAGATGTTTTAAAGGAAGTGCTATGAATATGGATAAATGAAGTACAGTAGGGAAGATTTTCTAATTCTAAAATATATTAATTTTCTACAAGGTCTTGACTAATTCACTTTATCTTTCTGCAGTTTTAGATAATTGAACTAGTTATTTCTGATGCCTTTCCTGCTAATAGGGTTTTAATGAGAGTGCTTTTTGAGCTCATCAAAAGAAAAAAACTAGAAATTTATAGTTCAGAATTCACATATCATAGAAATTGATGAGTTCTTCTTACTTCATCTCCAAAGTAAGGATTAAAATAAAGCTAAAAATAAAGAGGGGGAGGGATGGAAAAAAAGGAGGGGGAAGAGGAATTGAGAGAGAGAGAGAGAGAGAGAGAGAGAGAGAGAGAGAGAGGGAAAGAGAAGAAAATAGGAAAAGGAAAAGGGAAAAAAGAGTCTGTATATGTTGGGGGGAAATAGGGGAAGGAAGAGAGATAAAGAGGGAGAGAGAGGAACAGGAGAAGGAGGAGGAAAGGAAGTTGTTGATGCAGAGTAGATAATAGAGTGCTAGGCTGGGAGTCAGGAAGCCTCATCCTCCTGTGTTCAAATCCTGCCTCAGACACTAGTTGTGTGGCCTTGGTCCTCAATTTTCTCAAATACAGATGATGATAACATCACCTGCCTGATGTGGTTGCTGTGAGGATCAGATGAGATGATGTTTGTGAAGCACCTTGAAAATCTTAAAGTGCTGTACAAATGGGAGCTATTTTTACCTCCAGCATGTAGCAAATTGCTTGCCACACAGTAGGTGCTTAATAAATGCTTGTCGGGTATATTGTTGTTGTATGGAAGGCATTATCTTTAACTTGGACCAGAAAAGCATAAATACATGATTGAAATGATGATAGAAGAGTTAAATATCAGACTAAAAACTATGATGGGGAAACATGAAGGCAAAGGACTACTACATATAAGAGTTATCAAGAAGAGATAGCTCCTACGCTGTCATTTTGCTCTTGAAGTTATCATCTATCTGTGAGTACATATATAAATAGAGACATAGAATAAAAACAAAGTCATCAAAGTACAAGCTGCCATGAGTTTTGAGAAGGGGAAAATTACTTTGACAGTAAAGAAAAGTGTGGGGGTCATCCTCAGTCCTCTTAACTATGACTATATCTTCTCACTGGGCTCAGACGACCCTGTTGGAGAGAGTGAGGGTGATGACTTTGCACAGCCCTGTTTCACTTAAATCAAATTCACTTGCAAGTTAAGACATCACCCTCTTGGTATCATTGGTCCTCTTTGAGACTAAGGAAACATTTGATGGAGAAGACTGAGCTTAATCTTGGTGATGAAGGATCAATAAATAGGTTATGGAAACTCAGAAAAGAAAGGGAAGGGTATTTTAGGCAGAGAGATTGGTTAAAGTAAAGATATGGAAGTGGCAAATTTGTCTCATGTGTTTGAGACACAGCAGCATGCCAATATAGCTGGAGAAGAGCATTTGTGTAGGGGATTAGCCTGAGATGTCTCTAAGGAAAGGCTATGTCCAAATAAGGATGCCAAGCTAAGGATTTATGCTTTATCAAAAGGTAATGGGGAACCTCTTTATGGAATGTGCAGATAGCTATTTCAGCTACCCCAGGCTTCACGTATCACCCATTTCTAGGAATATGTCCTGGGAATTAATACCAAGATATAAAAAACACTTGACAAGTTAAAGTTCTTTTGGAGGAGACTGAGTTCAATCCCAGACCTCTTGGTCTAGGGTAGTTATTTAGGCACATAACTCTACCCATCCTCAGACAGATAAGGTAAGTTGCTCAGTTCTAAATGAAGTCCCTTTCTGTGAGGAAAAAACTCAGAACACTGACTGCTACATCCCCAAGATTCAGGATACTCATAGGACCAGGAAACTATGCAAAGCAGCTCCTGTTGCTTAGTGCCGTCTATAGACTGCTAACCTCTATATGTCCATCCTGCTACCTCCTTATTGTCTTCAATAAAGCCAGCCATGAATATCTCTCAAATATCAGAACACATGAATACACTGAAAGCTCTAGCTTAGACCAAAATGATGTGCAGCAGCAGTGGGGTTCATGACTGTCTGCTGGGACAAAGTAATCCAAGTTTTCTAAGTGAGGCATGTAACATATTAAAAGTGGCATTTGGGATATATAAATGGCATGCAGTTGATTTGAAAGGGGGAAAACCTGGAGGCAAGTATGCTATTTGGTAGGTTGGTACAATTGTAGTAACTGTGGCACCCCTGCTACATACAGGCTCCTCCAAAGCTACCCCAGGGTCAAAGAACTTGGTGAGTGAATATCCATTTCACATCATAAATATGATATATTTATTTTTACCAGCCACCAGAGAATAAATTAGTTCAACACATAAGACATATAATAAAGCAACATAGAAAAGGAAGTTCCCATGCACACTTGGGGTATAGTCTTGCACAGGTTACCCAGGTGAGTGCCCAAAGAGTTGTATTCTCTCTACCTTGTATTGACCATATCACTAGATAGATAAATAGTAGCAGAAAACCTATCCGTTGAGGAGCAGAAAAACAGACACTAAAGACAAACATAAACATAGATGGACAGAAAAATAGTCACCTGAGGGAAGAAGCATCTTCAAAAAACATGACCCCCTGCAAGAAAGGAATTCTAGCTATGGTTCAATAAAGGACGGTCAAAAGATACGAACAGGCAGTTTTCCAGTGAAGAAGCCAAAACAATTTATAGTCACGAGAAAAATGCTCTAAATCATTACCGATTAGAGAAATGCAAATTAAAACAACCTTGAGATAACACTTCACCTCTACCAGATTGGCCAAGACGATTGACGGGGAAGTCAATAAACGTTGAAGGGGACATGGAAAATTTGGGACACTAATTCATTGTTGGTGGAATTGCAGACTGATCCAACCATTTTGGAGAGCAATCTGGAATTATGCCCAAAGAGCTATTAAATTACCTATACCTATTGACTGAGCAATATCACTATCAGATCTATGAAAAAGGAAAAGAACCCATATGTTCTAAAATGTTTGTAGTAACTTCTACGTGCGGTGACAAAGAAATGGAAATTGTAGGGATGCCCGTAGACTAGAAAATGGCTGAACAAGTTGTAGATTGTGATGGAATACTACCATGCTATGAAAAATGATGAGCTCAGTGATTTTAGAAAAACATGGAAAGAATTACGCAATGTAATGAAGAGTGAAATGAACAGAAGCAAGAGAACATTGTAAACAGCAACAGCAATATTGTTTTAAGAACAACTTTGAGCGAATAAGTCATTTTCACTTATATATACTTAAATTTATTATAAAAGACATCCACATCCAGAGAAAGAACTGATAAATAGAAGCATATATAGAATAATTTTACATTTGTGCATCTATTTGTATCACCTCTGGGGGGGAGAAGAAAAAAGAGGGAAAAAAGAAATTTACATGGTAACTTTGATGTATTTAAAAGGAACAACATGTACATGACAGATTTGCAGTTTCATGTACACTCATCTTTTTTTTATTGTACTATGTTATGGAAATGTTTGTTTTAATTCCATAAATTAAAAATAAAAGAAATTTTTTAAAAAAGAAAGAATTTCAAATAACTAGGATTTGTGAGTTTTTTTTAAAATTAGTTTGTTTTCAGTTTTCTATAATAAGTTGTGAGTTTTTTGTTATACATGTTTTCTACAGTTAAAGTGTATTCTCCCATAGACTGGTTTGCACTTTTGGGACAGTGTGTCCTACATTCTTAAGATAATGTTTTGCATCAACCTAGGCTCTCTAAGAGCCGGGGATCACCCTGACCTTCTTCAACAGACACCTAGGAGGTAGGATAGATGCAGACATGACTCTGCTTCCTTTATAATATCCTTTTGGAGATTAGAAATTTCACTAGACATCTGCCACACATTGTTATCCCAATGGCTTTTACTGTTTCTCTCTCTAACCTTATACTAATCAATCACTGTCCATTTAAGAGAAAACTATTTTCATAGTTTCCCCTATTTTCTCATCTTCATTGTCCTCAATCTTACTCCACCTTTCCTAGGTGGTGCAGTGGATAAGCACTAGTGCAGGAGTCAGGAGGACCTGAGTTCAAATCTCACCTCAGACACTTGACACTCATTAGCTGTATGACCTTGAGCAAGTCACTTAACCCCAATTGCCTCATCTTGGGTCATTTCTAGTCATCCTGATGAATATCTGGTCACTGGATTCAGATGGCTCTGGAGGAAAAGCGAGGTTGGTGATCTGCACAGCCCTCTCTCATTCAAAAAACAAAATCAGGTACAAGTCATGTCATCATTTCTCTGATGGCATGGTCTTCTTTGGCAATGAAGGATGAACACACTCAACACTCCATTTTTCTCCCACTTCATAGAAATAACATACGATGTCTCCTCTAGAATTCCTATTCATAATGAACAAATTCCCCTTCATTCTAGACATCTTTCTCTCACATTACTGTAATGTATTAGCCTTCATGGGACATTGGCTACCCTCTAACAACACTGCATCTTGGGTTATCTTCTACAGTACTGACTGTACATCTGACCTACCAGTTTGCAGTACTCATTTCTATCACTTAAAATGCTCCTTTTGTCTCTTTCACTTGACAATCTTTCCTTCTTTGAAGTCAACACTATTAAAATATTCTACTCAATCCAAATTATGTTTACTGTAGTATAATGGTCCTCAGGTCATTCCTTCTCCTTTCTCAAGGAATTCAGTGCATGGCTCACCATCTTCCTCTCCTCAACATCTGTCCTTATACTAGGGGATTTTTAATATCCATATGGATGCTGCCTCAGATTCCATGATCCATTTCCTCAATCCCCTAAATTTATGAGCTATTCCATCATTCCACATCAGCTACCCATTATTATGGTCACATACTAGATACTAGATCACACTACTCCCCAATCTGGAGATTTTAGTTAACTGATCCAATTCTACAACATTCTAATCTCACATCTCTAGCCTCTCCACACATGCCTTGTCAAACACTAACCCTGGATTACCCCCACGATTTTCTCCTTCCAGCCCTATTCATGTGCTTCTAGATGGAGCTGGAGGAAGTCACACAACTATGCTGCCTCGGTACACTACAAATTTATGTTAGGTAGCCTTCTTTGGACCATTTTTGTAGTAAGGTAAATCCTTTGATTCTTTCTTTATCGATTCCCTAATTCACAGAAGTGAATTCTTTTCTCAAACCTCCCACATTGCCCTTCTCCCCTTCGTTCTGGACACTTTTCTTTCACATTATTGTAATCTATTAGCCTTCATTTTGCCTCTTGCTTTACTGAGAAAATTGAGCCCTTTGCCTTCCATGGTAAGTAAAAGTTTCATTATGTACCTAAAGGTAACACAACCATCATTTAATGGTCCTCTTGCCTTGAAGTACTCATAATTAGTACAGTAGACAGGCCACTCTGAAGATAATTGTACCTTATACTGTTGTGACGGGCTAAGAAGTAACAGAAGTTGTATGAAGGGCTTGATACAATTCTACAACTAAATCAGGATATACTTTGATACTTGGAGACTTCAATATGAAATCTGGTTTGAGATCAATTAACGAAAAGACCAGAAGCATCCTACTAATGCATTATGAACACTTTCTTTGAGGAGAAAGAAGGTGTTGCCCATGGGAGGTGCTAAATGACACAGGAAGAAATCTTGACAGTCAAGAAGCGACTGGTTCCAGGTACAGAAGTGATTTCAGAGTCAGCTTTATGTGTGGTATTATAATGTCATAGACTTAGAGCCAGGAGGGACCTTAGACATCATCTAGTTCAACCCCCTCATATAGTCAGATTATCAACTAGTCAAAGCAAATGTCAGAGTAAATACCAAGTCAGAAGAAAGAAAAAAAGATGAGAAGGGAGTACTGTGTGTGATGACAGCAGCTCCTGCCTGATGTGTTGAAACAAGCTGCCAACTTCCCTAAATGGAAAAGGAAGATATAAGCTTTATGTAAGGGAAAACTTTCTCAAGATCAAAGTCGTCCAAAGTAGAAAGAAATAGATGCTTCAGGAAGCAGTGGACTCCCCTTCTTGGAGTTCCTCCCAGGAGAGGCTGGCTGACCGTGTATTCAGGATGTCAGAGAAGGGATCTTGATCAGGTACACTTTTCACTGAATGACCTCTGAAGGTCTCTTATGATGCTAGAACTGTGATTCTGGAAATGAACCAAAGTAAAGGCATTGACTGTATCAATATTTCTTAGAGAAGTTTAACTGATGCAAAACTGTCACTGAAATGAAGTCAAAAGGATGGAGAAACTGCCTCAGACTTAAATAAAGACTTAGTCTCATTACCAAGTACTGAGATGTAGCAGCCAAGGATGATACCGGTTCAGAATGAAACCTCATTTGTTCACTCCTCTAGAGGATTATGATAAAAGATTACAAGGAATTTTGCCTTATAAGACAGTGAAAAGCAGTTGAACAGACACTACTCCTGAGGAGAATTTGCCAATACTTTATTTCACAAGAATTTGAAAATTTAGAAAAGGAGGGCAACAAACAGCTACAATATGGAACAGATAAACAAAAGGATAAAGAAGCAACATGGCCTAGAACTGGGGAGCACTGGAGGTAGAGACAGAGAACCCAGGTTAAAACTGCGCTTCATCTATTTGCCACCCATGCCAAGACACTCAATCTCACTGGGCTTCAGATTACTCCTCTGCAAAGTGAGTGGGCTGGACTTGATGACTTCTAACCTTAAATCTTTGGCCCTGACACCACAGAGGCAACTGGGCAATTCAGTGGATAGGGTAATGAGCCTAGAGTTAGTAAGACCTGAATTTGAATCAAGCCTCAGATAATTACTAGCTGTGTGACTCTGAGCAGGTCACTTAACCATTCTTTGCTTCAGTTTCCTCAACTGTATCCTCAACCATAAAATGGGGATAAAAATAGTGCCTACCTGTGATGAAAGTCAAATGAGATAATATTTGTAAAAGCACTAGCCCATAGTAAGTGCTATCTAAATGCTTGTTACCTTCTCCTAGGACATACCTACATTTTTGTCTATGGTGATCTGTTTTCAATGTTAATAATAGTGGGACATTAGTGCTACACATGAATAATGACACATTTATTCTGTGCCGTTCCTCACATAAGAATCTGAAGGGGTAGAAGATACAAGTATTATAATCCCAGGTTTAGTGATGAATGAAGTAAGTCTCAGTGGAGTTAAATGATTTGCCAATGGTCACACATCTAGTAAGTGCTGAAGATAGGTCTCAAAACCAGGTCTTCTGCTTTTTAAGTTTATACCACACTTCCTACATTCCTAATACATCATGTAAAAGAACAGGATGATGAAGTCAGAAGTAACAGCTGGACCTGACCAAGTCCATTCTCAAAAACATGAGTCAGAGGTAGAAGAATTTGAAAAACGCTCAAATATCCCAGGACATTTCAAACAAGACTTCAAATGGAGGGAAAAGATCACAAATAATGCTTTCACTCGAAGAGGGTGGGGGATGACAACTGAAAAGATAGAAGCAGTTACTGATCCATATGCCTGCTTCCCCATCTCTATAAAATCTTTAGGAGTGGTCTGTCACATATCAAGGGCATCCTTATCAGGTGATTTTCTGTAATAGACCACATCTTCACAGTCACCAAGTTTAATGAGAGGTATAGAGAACATAAGAGCCTTCAGTGTTTATTATTTACTGATGGCAAGAAATCAGTGCTCTTTTTTCCAAGAGAGCAAAATACAATCTCGAAATCTGTCCTCAGACAAGGTGTCTCTTACGTATGTCAGAATTATACAAGACTCCATGACAGATACAATTACAGAGATTGCTGTGTTAACAATCCACTGAGTACTGACATCAATCAAGGCCCTAGAGAGGGAAGTAGATGTTTGCCAAAAGTGTTCACCAATGTCATTGAAGAGATGCTGTGTAAGGTCCAAATAAAAGTAGAATTTCATATGAATGGTAAAGTTTTCATTATGTAGTATAGATCTGGACCTCAGCTCCAATCCTGGTTAATACACTGACTAGCTATGTGACCTTGGGAAAGACATTTAGCATCACTTTTCTCATCTGTAGATGATAGATAAAAAATATCTGGAGTACTTACCTCACAGGGTTGTTGTGAGTATTGAATGATATAATGTAAACCAGAGATTCTTAACCTTTAAAAAATTATCATGGACCCCCTTAGCAGTCTGGTAGAACCTGGCCACTGATATATGATAAATATATAATAAATATAAACCTAAATAAATAAATATAAATATATAATAAATATAAACCTGGCCACTGATAAATGCATAAAATAAAATACATAGGATTACAAGAAGATAATTATATTGAAAAACAATTAAAACATTTTTTAAAAAGAAGTTTATGTTATGCGATAAGAAATGATGAGCAAGTTGATTTTAGAAAAACTTGGGAAGACTTGTGCCAAATAACAAAGAGTGAATTAGCAGAATCAAGAAAATGCTATATACAATAAAAATAATATTGTTTGAAAAATTACTGTGAATAATTAAACTCTTCTGAGTATTATAAATATTCAAATCAACTACAAAGGGCCTATGAAGGAAGATGCTATCCATCTCCAAAGAAGAAACTGATGAATAGAAATATACATAGTATGATTTTCCATATATATATTATATGTATTATATATATATTTATATATACACATATATACACATATACATGTGTATATGTGAGTATACACATACGTATGTGTAAAATGGTCGCTTTATTTAGTGCTTTCCTCTATGCAATTATATGTGTGTATGTATATATATATATATATATATATATATATATATATATAATATTCAATGCAGATAGATAATGAGTCAAACCTAGTTTGAGTAGGAGGAGATAGAACTGATTCAGATTTGGCAAGGTGTTCAGCTTCCAATTATCCCAAACTTACCACCACAGCCTGAGTCAGGTACTCTAACACCATCCAGGTTATGTTATAGGGCTGTGAAATCCTGGGAAACCAAGATCTCAGAAAGATATATACCTTACACCTGGGGTTCTTTTAGATGCTATTCTGGGGCATAGGTAGGAATTTCATAGCACTTATTTCATTGCACTGCCTGATGGTAAGTCTCAAGTAGTGTCATTTTGGACACTTAGAATACCAGCTTCTGATACCAATTACTTTGCATAGCCCTAGGACATGAAATGCCTAAATAAGGGGAGAACACAAGCATGCCACACCTATCCTCCCCCTCAGTCCTCCCACACACACCTACTCTCTGTTGACTCCCTAGCAGATTAGCACAACTGGTTGATGCAAAGGGAAACTCCAGGTCACTAGGACAACCATAGCTGCCCACTTGGCCCGACCTTTCTCCCATTCCTAATCTAAAAATAGACCAAAGAAAGTCAATCAATTCAATAGTCTCTGTGTTAAATGCTAGAGAAGACACAAATTTTAGGCAAGGCATGGAACTTAGAGGTTATTAGAAGGATATTAGAGGGACCCTAAGTCCCTGAGTCAAAAAACATCATGGGAGACAATATGTAGCACTTCTAGTTATGTACCCAAAGTTTCCAAGAATCATGCCACAGCTTCTAACTCTATAGATGCTGTCATAGGCCAGGTTTGACTTCAGGTCTGTTTAGCAGCTCATATTTGAGAATAAAATGAAATACTTAGAAGAACTAACGAGTCTCAGAGTCAATGAAGTCTCAAATATAGTGCCAGTGCCTTACAAAGGAAAACAATATCCTAACCAGTATAGGTAGGTAGTGGTTGGTAAGAGGTATGTTTAATGGGGGATAGCACACAGGTGGGAGATGGAATGCTATCTCTGAAAAAAAGCTGGTGTGGAAAGTGGAAGTGATGTGTCCAGTGAGGCTATAGAGAGAGATTGGAATCAGGTTTGTACGGTTTAAAAACTAAATAGAGAAATTTATATTTAATCGTAGAGACAATAGGAAGAAACTGGAGCTAACTGAATAGAAGAGTCATATGTAACATATGCAGCTAGGGAAAATTAATTGCTCCATGATATGTATGGAGAACTGGAATGGTAAGAAATCTGAGGTAAGGAGATGATGAGGGTACTGTTGCAATAATCTAGGTGAAAGATGAGAATTTGATTTAAGGTTGTGACTGTGTGAATGCAGATAAAGAGTTGGGTGTTAGAGACAGGCTAAGGTAGAAATGGGAAGCTATGACTACTGATTGGATATGTGGGATGACAAAATGGGTACCAAATGAACCCTTTAGGCTGATGTCACTGTTCAACTTCCAAAATCCAATCTAACCTACTTTTCCCTATTTGTTTCTGCTCCTAGTTTATCATCCATCTGCAGCACTTATCCAAGGTATATTCATTAAAAGACTCCCTCGGTATTTGTGCTGTCCATCCAACTGCATGTCATAGGCTAGGCAATAGACACTACTCATTCATTTTGTTTTTCCTGTGTTCATTGTTGATCAAATCTGAGTGTCTACAGATCTCACTGAGGAGGCTCTACAATTTTCTAAGACTTAAAGATGTCAGTAGAATGTCATATAAACAATTATATTTAGACTACTGTGACATCTACAGGGAATCCGTCTGCTATAAAATGAATAAAAATACAAAATGTCCCTTGGTCCTATGTGGATACTATATGGTGCAATGGATAAAGTACTAGTCCAGGAGTCAGGAAGGTCTGAGTTCAATTCTCCCTCACAGAGGGAATATTACTAGCTTTTGGGTGATAAGTACAAGCTTACTAGCTTTATGACTCTGGGCAAATCACTTATTTCTGCTTGCCTCAGTTTCTTCAACTGTAAAATGGCCATAGCAGCACCGACCTCAAAGAGTTGTAGTGAAACTCCAACGACACATCTGTAACGTGCCTAGCATGTAGTAGGTATTATAGAAGGGCGTATTCTTCCCTCTTTCCTCCTTCCTTTCCACTCACAAAGTTAAATAACAAAATGACATAAAAATGTGTTTTAGACCATCAGACAGTCATTACCTTTACTTTGAATAATATTTGATCTGTCCCCAAACCACTAAATTACCATGCTATGTGAATCAAAACAAAAAAATATAATATTTGAACAGTACAAGTTCTTTGTTTTGGATCTCTTAGTTGCATAAGGCAAATTGCTGAGACAGCCAACGAACTACATACAGGTCCAGTAAAGCAAGTGATTCTTTGTGTGTGCATTAGGAGGGAGAGAAGGGAGGAAATAAGCATATACAAGTACCTACTATGTGCCAGGCACTATGCTAAGCATTTTACAAATATTATCTCATTTGGTCAGAGAGATATTATGCGGTATCAGGGCCAGAATACTAGATTTGGAGTCAGAAAATTTAGGCTCAAATTCTTGCTCTGCCACTTATTTTCCATGTGACCTTGAGTAAGTCACTTACCTCCATGGGCCTTATTTTCCTCATTTGTAAAATAAAGAGGGTAGATTGGATGGCCTTTGACTAAATGACCTTACAGTTCAAAATCCCATGTTTTACTATAGATAAGACTTCAGAGTTCAGGTTATGTTGATGGAGAGGAATAACCTTGCTTCAAGGAAAGGGGAGGTATTGGTTGGATGTGGGTATTTCTTTTGTACTTATCACATAGATCGTGTACACAAAGATTCACTGGTAACTTGAGGGCTAGATATGGCATCAAGTGGCTTTTAAACTTTCAGCTCAATACTTAGTAGCTCCATAACCCTGAACTTACCTTATGTGAGTCTTAGTTTCTTCATCTGTAAAATGGAAATAATAATGTCTATACTACACCACAGGGCAATTGGGAGAAAAGCAATTTGTAAAACTTAAAGCTCATAGAATGTGTGCTATCATTAATTAATTATAGACTCTTCTTGAAAAAACAAAGTTGAAAGTGATTTTTAATTCAAATAAACTCCACTTTTCAGTAGGCAACTAGGTGGCACAGTAGGTAGAGAACTGCACCTGCAAGCAGGATAACCTGAGTTTAAATGTGGCCTCAGATGCTTCCTAGCTGTATGACCCTAGACAAGTCACTTAACCATTATCTGCCACAGTTTCCTCATCTGTTATTGTTGATCCTTCATTTTCAGAAAGGACCGATTAATATCATGAGATGATGTCTTGACTTGTGAGTAAGCTAGATTTAAGTGAGGCAAATTGCACAAAGTCGTCAGACTCACTCTCTCTTCCAGAGTCATCACAGACCAGTGGCAAGGCAAAAGTGAATACAACTGGTGATGGCCTGGGATGCAGTGGGTGACCTTGGTATCTTTGATGTCTGACTAAGCTCTAAGTGCTTCAGAGTGCCTGCTTCAGCTGCCTTTATGGCCATTGGAACAAATTGTTCTCATCCACTCATTCCATTGGGGGAAATCTTCACATGCTTGGAGTGGACATCTCCCTAATTCGCTGAAGGGTTTTAGGTCCGTCAGTTACTCTTAACATGGTTTAGCCCATTTGCAGAGACTGTTTTACTGGGCAAGCTGCACATGTCTCAACTTCTTGAGGGCACGGATGAAAGTTGGATGGCAGGTGGCCACCATAAGTAGATTAACATCCCTGAAAAGGGCTCAGCAAGTCCATTCTGGAGCTTCTGGTCCTTCAGGAACACCTGATACACCCCCTTCAGCATCAATCTCTCTGGGTTATAATGAGGACAAAATGAGCTAATATTTGTCATGTGCTTCGCAAATTTTCAAGACATACAATGTTTGTTACCGTTATTTTTTGATTTTTGATGTGCATAAACATGCCTTTATCATTGTGTTTCCTCTGAAGCTGCCAGTCTTTCTTACATGAGAGGCAACCTGACATGATGTCTAAAGGAAGAACCTTGGGGTCATACAGACCTGGGTTCAAGTTCTTCTACTAACATAGTATTATCTCCGTGATAATGGCAAGTCACTTAAGCTCTCAATACATCCAGGCAACTTTCTAAGATTGTAAATTACAGAAAAAGTGTTGATCTGCATTGACAGGGAGAAATTTCCCCATCAGAAGTACCCAGCATCGATGAAAACAAGTCTGAATCATACAACAACAATAAGCATTCCTAGCCATTGGTAGAAGATTGCAGACAATTTATTATTGAAAAGAAGGGCTGGAATCTCTTCTTCCCTTGCACTAACTAGGACCATATATACAGTAAGGCACTAACACAATTAAAGACTGTACTGACACTTTCCATACTTACAACTTTATTTGTTTCAGCCTCCTTCCATCCTCTCAGTTACCAACAAGAGAATCATATCCTTCCATCTTCCTTCCCTCTTATATTTTATCCAGGCTACCTGTTACTGAGCCAGAGGGTCCCATTGAAACTGTTATTTCTTAGACTTAAAAGGAAACCCTGCTGTTTTCCTTGTTTAACAAGATCCAGACAAACATCGTCTCCATCCAGAATTTGACAAGAACTAGAAATCAAAAGACCAGCACTGTCTTGACTGACCTGATTCAAAGGCATCAAGAGAACAGTCAAGCATTAACTACTGCATCTGCTGCCTTTTTCTTCCAGCCCTTGTTTTAAAACAGTTTTCCATTCCATGTAATTTTCTCAGTTCCCTTTCGTTTGTTTGTTTGTTTTTTCAGTTTAGCTTCATATCCAGGATTCTCAAATGTCTAAGGAAGTGACACTGGCCTTTCTTGTTGAAGCATGTGGCAGCACTAATAACTACCAGGATGCCACTGTCTCTGTTTCCCACCCATCCCCCTTACTCCACCCCCATCTGATTGAGTTAGGTCAGATTTTCCCTAAAAGGTGACAGATTCAGAACTTGATGGACCTGAGGGAGGGGTTAGACTCAAACTGTGCCTCCTTTGATACAGTTTCTTAGTAGTCTCTGAAAGTATCCATGTGGCTTCCTGGTCACCTAAGAACATCAAAGTCCCCTCCACAGGGAATCTGTACCCTTCAATCTTGGTAAATTTATTGAGATTATGTGAGTCACCACACCTTGTCCCCGCTGACAGGGCTCATTTACATATGGAGATGGAGGGAGGGCAAACTATGGAATTTAAATACTGCTGCTTCCTTGTTGTGTATCCCTGTTATATTCAGGCTAAGTAAACCTTTCCTTTACTACTCCATGACCCTTGAGGGCCTCATTTTCTTCCAACACCAAATCTGAATTTGCAAGTTACTGGTACCAAGCCTGCCCCTAACAATCCGCTATGCCATGCTGGGCACCGTTCACGGTCAAGAAAAAGAATAACCAGGATTCAGTATTAGGTTACTAGCTTGGAATCAAGTACAGAAAGCTCAGGAGCTTTAACTGATGACATGAAAAAGGAGCAAAAAAAGTAAGAATCTGTTCATCAAAGTAGCATCAAGAATCATAAAATCTGAGAGCTGGACTCCAAGTTATGGTCAAAAAGGGGCACTCTCCACAACATCCCTAAGAACTTGCTATCCAGCCTCTGCTTAAAGACCTCCAATGATGGCAAATTTACTACCTTCTGAAGCAGCTCGTTCCACTTTAGGATAACTCATTCTAACATTACTTTTTATCTGTTAGTTTCTTGTATCAATCCAAGATCAGTTTGTCTGTCTCTCTGTCTGCAATTTTTACTCATTGGTCCTAGTCTGCCCCAGGGAGCCAAGAAAAATAGTCTAATTCCTCTTTTCCATCACAATCCTTCAAAATACTTAAAGACTACTCTAATGGGTTACCTAAGTGTTCTCTTCTTTGAGGTGACCATTCCCAGTTTCTTCAACCATTTCTTATTTGGAATGATTTTTATACTAACCATCCTATCTGCCATTGTCCATAGCTTTCCAATGTCTTTCCTAAAAGGTAGACTCTGGAACTGACCATGGTTCTCCTAGTTACATTCTGATTATCACATACTCATATCCCTCTTGTTCAAGACACTGTATTAATGAAATTTAAATCAGATTAGCTTTTTATTGACTGCCTTAGCATAGACTATAGTTTCATATTGAGCTTGTAAATCTACTAAAACCTTGTATCTACCCATGATTTCTTTATGCTATACTTGTGTGACTCATTTAAAAAAAAATTCATAGCATTTTTTAATTATCCCTATATAGATTTAGCTCACTTTTTCATAGTCTGTTCAAATTGTTTTGGTTCCCATTTCTTTAATACAAAAAGCAAGCTAACTCTCCCATTTTTATATCCCTCTAGTTTGATAAGTATGTTTACTATGCCTTAATTTGCGTCAGTGATGAAAATGATTTTAAAAAATGGTCTAAGAACAAATACTCTATATCTTCTACATAGCACTTTTTTCTGTATCATATTGCATATGCTACAATAGACTTCAAATGGAAACAGAATGTTAATGAGGGAGGCAGTAGTTTTCATTACAAAAGAGAAAAAGAAAAGAAAAGAACTGGAATAGGGGTTTAGGAACTAAATCCAAATCTGAGCTCCAGTATTACCTACCAGTGTGACTTTGGGTAATCCCTTAATCTCTTTCCCTTTGTTTTTCAGTTTCTACCCATAAATGTAAAATGAAAGAGTGAGACTAGGTTTTTGTCTAGTCCCAGATCTACAATCTTAAAGCACTATATAAAAGTTTTCATCAATAAAAATAGGATTAAAGAGAGAATATTTAACTATAGAAGGGATAGAGGAGATCATAAAATACAAAATATGCCATTTCTTTTCAATAAAATTTAGAAGCTGTTGCCCAAACAAAATCAATGAAAATAGAATAAGAGAAATGGTTGGAACAGGGGTCTTTCCATCCCATGTGTGAAAAAAAGTCTGATATCCAAGGCACAAAAGGAAATGATACAAATAAACTTAAAGTCATTTCTCTAATAGATGTTATTAAAGAATATGAAAATTTTTCAAAGGAAGAATTACCAACTATGAAAGCCCACTTGAAATTATTCTAAGTTACTAGAAGTAAAAAAGGCAGAAATTAAAACAACTCAAAAGTTTTACCTTCCACTGTGCAAAAATGGGAATAATTTTGAAGGCAGTAATTATTATTGGCGAGGTGAATTAGTTCAACCATTGTGAATATTAATTTGGAATTATGCAAGAAAAAGTGACTGCTCTTTGACCCAGAAATCCCTCCACTGGACAAACATACCAAGGAGATCAAAGATAGAAGTAAAGGTCCAGACTATTCAGAGTAATACTCTTCGTGCTAGAAGAGAACTAGAAACTTATTTCTCATAGGTTGGGAAATGGCTAAAACCAAAACAAAACAAAAACAACCTTGAGGTATATGAATGTAATGGAATATTATTCTTCAGTAAGAATGAAGAAAATGAAGAATTAAGAACATATGCATGGATTTTTATAAATTAATAAGGAGTAAAATAAACAGAACCAAAAGAACATTATACATAGTAACGGCAAAAAAAAAAAATCATAAAGTGAAAGGATCATTAAAAGGACCCCAAAGTCTACATAGAATATCAAAATCCAATAATGATGCCAGAGAATAATGTAGATAATGAAGCTTATCTTCCTCCTCCTACGGAATTACTAGAGAAGAATGGTATGTACATCGTAGGAGGACATGATTCCACTGGGTGTGTTGGAATAATTGAATTAATTTGCATTAATTCTTTATTAGAGCAGTGGGTTTGGTCCGGGCTAGGGTTGGGTTGGTATTTCCAGAAATGGTTGTAATGTAAAAACCAAGGGCAACAATGAAATTTCTTTTGAAAATAGGCTCTATCTTCCTCAGAATCCATTAATCACCATTACCTACTATTTTAGGGCTCCCATAATTCAACTAGTCTTAACTCTACTACAATCTAGTTCATATTTCTTCATCTTATACACTAGGATAATTTAAGAGACTTTGTCAAATGCCTTCCTGAAATTTAGATATATCTTGTCTATGGAATTTTCTTCTGTTAGTTAAATATTGCTCTCAATGATAGAAGAGAGATGTCTTATATGATCTATCCTGAAGGAATCCAAGTTTATCACTCTGAATGATCATTGCTGCTCTTTATAAGTGTTTGCAAACCATTCCTTTAATAATACGATCTAGGAGTTTTCTGGGAACTTAAATCAAGCTCATCAACCTACAGTTTGTTGTAGACACCTCCCAGGCCCCTCCCTCTCCTCTTTGAAAAACAAAATATTCACCCATTTTTATTCTTGTGGCACTTCTTCTCTTTCCAGTGATGTGTCAAAGGTCACCAATAGCAGCACAGCTATTATATCCATAGCTTCTTTCAGCAACTTGGGCTGTAATTCATTTAGGCCAGATGACCCAAGTGTACTCTTATTCCTACCTTCCCTATATGGAGTTACATAGAATCTCAGAGTTAAATGAGACTCCAGAGACCATCGAATTCAATCTATACTTCTCCTTTGTAACATGACTGACAAGTGTTCTGGAACCTTCCATTTGAAGACTTCCAGTAAGGAATAATACAGTGAAGTAAACTCATTCCATTTGGGGATAGATCTAATTATTAGTAAATTTTTTTTTCTCTAGTGGAACCCAAATTTGCCTTTTTGGCAATCTATACCTGTTGCTCAATAGCTCTGCTTTCTGGTATCAAGAAGAAAAGAAAATCCAATGGCAAAATCTCAGTATTAGAAGAGATATCAGGGATCAGTTAATCTGACTCATATTTGAATAGTCATTCTTCTCTACGAAAGAACAGTAACAACAGAAATAGCTAGCATTTATATATAATGCTAAGGTTTACAAAGCACTTTACAAATATTATCTCACAAGATCCTATCAAGAACCCTGGGAGGCAGGTGCCACCACTACTCCCATTTTAGAAATAAAGGAACTGAAGCAGACACAAATTAAGTGAGTTCCCTAGGGTCATACAGCTAATATGTATTTGAGGGCCAATTTGAACTCAGGTCTTCCTGAGTTCATCTAGGGCTACTAGTTGACACAGTGGATGGAATTCTGAGCTTGGAACTGGAAAGACTCATCTTCCTGACCCTTTAGACACTTACTAGCTGTGTGGCCCCAGGTAAGTCACTTAACCCTGTTGCTTCAGTTTCTTCAACTGTAATATCAGCTGGAGAGGGAAAAGACAAAGTACTCCAGCATCTTTTCCAAGAAAACCCCAAATGGGGACATGGAGAGTCAGAAACAACTAAAAAATGATTGAACAGCAACAACTTTCAGACTGCATGTCCAGCCTTCTATCCTTTGTACCACATAGCTGCTTATATATACCTAACAAATGGTCATCCAGTTTTTACTCAAAGACTTCAGGGCAACCCATTCCATTATGAGTAGTTCTGATTGTTAGGAAGGTTTTCCTGACATCAAATCAATTTGTCTTTCCAACTTGTACTCATTCCTCTTGACTCTGCCCTCTAAGGCCAAGCAAAATGAGCATAATCCCCATTTCTTGTGACAGTCCTTCAAACACTTGAAGACATCTGTCATGTCCCTCCTAAGTTTTCTCCTGTATAGTCCAAACCAAAGATGTCAAACATGTGGTGGGTCACATTTGGACCACAACACACTTGAGCGATCTGAAATCATATTAAAATGGAATTGAAATATACTTTTAAAAATAAATGAAACTACAATAGAATATAGGTAATGTCAATATGTGGTTTTCTAGACTTGGCTTTCTCTAAAGCAGTATGGTTTAGAGACCCTTGTTTCTATTTGAGTTTGATATCACTTGTCTAAACATTATTAATTCACATGTTCCTCAGATGGTCTCTCTCAGGACCCTTCAGCATCCTAGTTGCCATCTTTGACCTTCTTTGAACAGCCTCTGGTCTATCTATCTTATCAATGTCTTTTCTAACACATGACAAACTGAACAGAAAATCAAATTCTAGAAGAACTATGACCATGACAGAATTAAGAGTATCACTTTTCTCTTTTGAAAAAAGTTAATAGTATTTTATTTTTTCCAATTACATGTAAAGACAATTTTCAACATTCATTTTTTAAAAATATTTTGAGATCCAAATTCTTCTCCTTCCCTCCCTCTTCTTTCCCCTCCCCAAGATGACAAGCAATCTTATATAGATTAAATATATATCATGTAAAACACTTTTCTACATTAGTTATGTTGTGAGAGAAGAAATGGAACAAAATAGCAAAATACATACACTCACACACACACACACATGTGAAAATAGCATGCTTCAATCTGCATTCAGACTCCTCAGTTCTCTCTCTGGATGTATCACCTCTCTTATCCTAAACAATATGCCTCTTTATTAATGACACCTGAGATGCAATTATATTTTTGTTTTTGGTTTTGATTCGTTTCTCTTTTTTGCTGTCACATCTTACTGTTGAATCAAATTGGGTATGAAGTCCATGCAATCCCTTTAGCTGTCAAATCTAACATTCCATCTCAAGTTTTCATCCCTCTTAACCTCTCTGCAACCTTTGACACTGTAGATCACCTGCTTCTCTTTTATGTTTTTTTTCTTTCTAAGTTTTCATGGCATTTCTCTCTCTCATTTCTCTTCCTGCTTTTCTGTTCCTCCTCAAATCAACCTCAAGACCATGCTCACTAACTGCAGTGTCCCCCAGGTCTTAGTTGTGGGTCCTCTTCTCTTCCTCTAAACTATCTCATTGGGGATCTCACAAGTTCCCAAGGGTTTAATTATAACCTCTATGCAAATGATTCCCAGATCAATGTACCCAAACTTAGTAGCTCTCCCAAACTCTGTTCCCAAATGCACAACTGCCTTCTGGACGTGTCAAACTGGATGTCCTTAGGGCATCTCAAATTCAACATGTCAAAAACAGACCAATGATTTTCCTTCAAAACCTCTCCCTCTTCCCAACTTTCATCTTACTGTTCTGGGCACCACTATCATCCAATCACCTGGAAAATGGAAATGAGACCGATAAAGCATTGTTTTTCTGATGGGTTTTAAATACTTTTGTAGTAGAAGGACCCTAGACAGCTTCCCAGATCAGAGAACCTTTATCCTGGAAAACTCATTCAGGCAATGTCAGCCTATTCTGGGCACCACAGTCTCACAGGGTTGTTGTGCAGATCAAATGAGTTAACATGGAAAGTATTTTGAAGATTCTATGGTGTTTGAAAATATTTTAAATTATTTATTGTTATTGATTTATAATACACCATTTATAATACATCATAATATCCTATCTGTTATTGTTCAGTCATTTTTCAGGAGTGTCTGCCTGTTCATGACCTCATTTGGCAAAGATATTGGAGTGATTAGACATTTCCTTTTCCAGCTCATTTTACAGATGAGGAAACTGAGCCAGAGTTAAGTGAGTTGCCCAGGGTCACACAGCTAGTAAGTGTCTGAGGTTGGATTTGATCTTTCTGATTCCAGACCCAGTGCTCTATTTACTGAGCCATCAAAGTACCTGTTATATAATATCACATGGTGGTGTATCATTGCTCCCTGCTGAGTGTTTCATTGTCTTTGCAGCCTGTTATGACACATGTATGCACTGGATGCCTCTGCATTCAATTGCTCGGAGGACACAAGTACAAACAGAACAATTTCTTCAGGTCACTGATCCACCATATTTCATGAAAGAAGGATCTTCAGTCCTGGGTCATGCTTACCATTAACTCCCGCCACTTAACAACCTGTTTGTTACAGCTGTTTAATGCACTGAGCTCTCTTGAGATAGGCTTAGGCATTCACTGGAAGTTCCTGACGGAGGCTGTATCTACAAAGTACTTTCCTACCTTTATATGAGTTTTCCCTACCTGTCTTTGTGCTCTGTGATCCTACCTGGTATTCACATACATCAGACCTAGGGTCCCTGCTAGTGAGCTAAAGTAAAACGTAGCTGCACTCAGCTATTCTCTCAGGAGAAATTCAACATTCACTCACTTAGCTTTTCCTTTCTCTTCTTTCCTCTTGCTACTTAATAGCAAGATCAAAGCCAGGGTTTCTGTAGGTCCAGAAATCAGGAGGTTTAATGACTGGCCTAGTTCCTTGCCTTTATATCTGTTCCGTCCTCAAACGTACTCCAAGAGGCCCTTGAGGAAGGTGTACCCTACAACAGGGCCTAAGATCAATCTAGTAGTCTAGTTCATAGGCAGAGGAAATAGAAGCACTCATTTGGTTCAATATAAATCCAGCCTTGCTTCTGCTCCCTTTTTGAACTTTTGCTCTGGCTTTGGTAGCTGGACTCTTGCTGTGGTCCCAGTAACTACACCTTTATCTGGTATACCAAGTATAGTGGTTGAATTCCTCTCCTGGTCCTCTGTTCTTGTACCCTGACAGGGATCCAACTCAATTTCTCTGGGTCTGGGAATTTGACTTGACCTTATCAGTGTGTATTAATTCAATGAACATTTAAATACCTAGTCTGCAACAGGTGTCTTTCTGAACACTGGGAATAGGAGGGCAAAAACAATGCACTCTCTATTCTGAAAGAGTTTACATTCTATTGAGTTAGCAACATGTGCACATTTATGGAAATATGAATGTGCATTTGGATTTGAACTGGACCAGAAAATTTATTGGCATAGGAAAGTTCCAGAGAGGAAATGTACTTTACAAAAAAGAGATCAGCAACTGATCTTCAACTTACAGTCTTTAGAGATGTACCTGGGGGTGCACTGAAAAGTTAAATGACTTGCCTAGCTAGTATGTGACAGAAGCAGGAATTGAACTCAGGTCTTTTGAACTGTATATTCACTACACCATGAGGCCTCTCAATAGGAAGTTAATGTAAGGTCATGTTAGGTTGTGGGGGAGAGAGGATAGTACAGAAGGTAATGGCTGTGAGGATTAGGAAAGCCTCCTATGATGCCTGTATGCCTAGTCCTCCAGTACCATTGTCAGGTTTGCCCCAATGCCCCTGCAAATCCTGCCTGTTTGTTATTCTTGTTCAGGCATTTTAGTCATGTACAATTCTTCATGACCCATTTTTGTTTTTTGGGGGGGTTTTGTTGGGTTTTTTTGGCAAAGATACTGGAGTGGTTTGCCATTTCCTTCTCAAGTTCATTTTACAGATGAGGAAACTGAGGCAAATGGGGTCAAGTGACTCACCCAGAGTCTCACAACTATTAAGTGTCTGAGACCACATTTGAACTCAGGTCTTCATGACTCCAGTCTATCCACAGCACCTAGTTGCCCTACATGCCTATTACTGTACCTAAATCAACTTTAAAAGATATCAAATATTCATTAAATTAATCCATGATCCCTTGATGGGAGAGAGAACTAATATGTTGGATAGCAAAGCAAAAGCTTCAGAAGTTCTCAAGAGGCTCATCAAATGAAATTAAGCCATCCTAAAACTAGCAAGATAAATATCAGGTATTGTATTTTGCCTCAAAAATCATATATAAGAGAGGTAAGTCCTGGTTTATCCATAGCTCATGTGAAAAGAAAAAAACTTAGAGACTGCATTCTCATTATAAACCTCCAGTGTGAAATGTCTGTTAAAAATAGCTCATGCCCATTCAAGTGGAGACTAGACAAAGGTCTGCCATCTAGTCAGCCATTTTCCCTATACCAAGATATCTTCCTAATAGAAGTATAATATCCAGGACAAAGTAATTAATGGTCCCACAGAAGGTTGTGTAGATTAAAAGACAAAATGTAGGCATCTAGAAACAGCTAGACACTGGCCCTGGAGTGAGAAAGGTCTGAGTTCAAATTCAGTTTTAGATACTTACTACCTATGAGACTCTGGGCAAATCACTCTGGCAGACTAAGCTCCCTCAGCTCTAAAAAAAAATGGGGACATATAAACACACAGATATATCTACCTATATATCTATATCTATATCTCTATATCCATGTATCTATGTATCTATCTGTATATCTATCTCTATCTATCCATATATATGTGTATATATAATATATATATATATATATATAGAGAGAGAGAGAGAGAGAGAGAGATACCTCCAGAAAACTGTTTAATTCAAGGTGCTCCATTTTTATTGGAGCACCTTGAGAAGAAAGCAGTGAGGATGACAAGGGAACATGAAGCACTATTAGATCTTTTACCCATGAAATCATAAACATGGTAGCTATTCCACCCTCTCCAATAAGGAAGAATTTTCTAACAATTAGGACCATCCCAAAATACAGTGGGTAGTCTGGAGGCCATGGGTTCTCTCCATCATTAGAAGTGCTGAATCAGAAACTAATCTGGAAGAAAAGAACCCTGCCAGGAATCTTGTAGTTTATAGTCTCATGGAAGAGGAAGAGGTTGGATCAGATATATTGTCAGACCTTTTGTATCTTTAAGATTCCATGACTCTAAATGAACCTCGGATCAACACTGTTAACTTGAATCTGTATTGAACACCCTGTTTCAGGACTTATGTAAAAGATGTGCCAGGAAAAATTTGGGAAAATTTTTTGAAAAAACACACTCTGTGAGGCTAATAGGAATTCACAAACTAGAAAAGAAATTAGACATACCAGAAAGAGAGGCAGTGTGGAAGTGTGCCAAAATGGATAGAGAATTGTCCTGAAAGCCAAGAAAGTCCTGCTAAGTGATACATTCTGGTTGAGAGACCCTGGGCAAATCACTACACCTGTCAGTTATTATTTAGTCTTTTTTCTTTTATTTTTTTATTTTTTTTTTAAATAAATTTATTTAACTTTTTACATTCATTTTCACAAGATTTTGGGTTCCAAAACTTTCTCCCCATTTGTTCCCTCCCCCCTCCCCCATACACTGGACATTCTAATTACCAACATCACCAATCTGCCCTCTCTTCTATCATCCCTCCCTTCCCTTACCCGATCTTCTCTTTTGTCCTGTAGGGCCAGATAACTTTCTATTCCCCATTACCTGTATTTCTTATTTCCTAGTAGCAAGAACAATATTCAACAGTTGATCCTAAAACTTTAAGTTCCAGTTTCTCCCCATCCCTCCCGCCCCACCCATTCCCTTTGGGAAGGCAGGCAATTCAATGTAGGCCATATCTGTGTAGTTTTGCAAATGACTTCCATAATAGTCGTGTTGTGTAAGACTAACTATATTTCCCTCCATCCTATCCTGCCCCCCATTGTTTCTATTCTTTCTTTTGATCCTGTCCCTCCCCAAGAGTGGTG
>CM053770.1:361143017-361185255 GCA_028658325.1 Potorous gilbertii | reverse complement strand
GATGATAGAAGAGAGGGCAGACTGGTGATAGGGGAAATTAGAATGCTCAGTGTACTGGGGTGGGGGGAGGGGACAAATGGGGAGAAAGTTTTGGAACCCAAAATTTTGTGAAAATGAATGTAAGAATGTTAAATAAATAAATTTATATCAAATATATTTTTTAAAAAAGTTCATAAATTAAAAAAAAAGAATGTGAGGAAACCAATTCTGGTAAAGACATTGTCTTCCTTGGAGAAAAAAATAAGCAAAAAAAGAAAAGAGCTCATATAAACTGTCTGTTGAAGGGGCCATCTACCCTGTAACCTTGGTTTCCATTTGTTTTGTAATTTTCCCAGATCAATGGTAAAACAAAACAAAACAAAAAACAAGCCAAGTCCTAAGTGGAAAAGAAATTGCATTGGGAAGGCATCATGTAGAGTGAGAAAATATTTATTGACTGCATCTTGGCTCAAAGTAGTCAACAAATGTAGAGGTGGCATCCTAACTTCTTCCTAAAAGAAAGAGCCATCTTTTTAGCATTCGTTTTCTTCCAATAATGTGGTCTAGATCTGAGTCACAGAAAGTGGAGAGATGCATAGTGGGCATGAGTAAACTACAACAAATTACAAACAAATATTATAGGAGAGAAGCCATTAGGGTAATATTTGACCAGAAATGAAGAAGGGTAAATCATATGGTAAGAGCATGGAACAAGAATGTGTCCTTCATTGGTACTCATGAAAATATCAATAGATAGATCTAAAGCAGGGACCCAGCCCTGTTTGTATCATGGCAATCTAGTGAAGCCTATTTACCCCTTCTCAGAAAAATGTTTTTAAATGTATAGAATAAAAGATATAAGATTACAAAGGAAATTATTGCTCTTGAAGAACAGTTGTTGAAAGATTAAAAAAAGGTCACAAAACTCAGTTAGGATCTAGATTGAGGAAGACCCTCAGCATGCAAGAAGGACTGTCTCCACCAGATCTATAGGAGGATATGAACAAGAATTCCATTGGATGGATTGGCATGGATGGGTTGTGATCTTCATTATTAGTGGAAATACTTCCATCTATGTGATCAGAAATCCATTGGAATATTGATGTAAGTATTGACTACCCGATGTGTGAATTTTAAACAAAAGATAGTCACAACTGTGATTTCACACCATAAATTAAAGATGCTCATCTTGAGTTGCTGTAAGTAGACTTTGACTAGAATGCCAAGTCAGCAGAAAGAAAAGATAGAGGAGCATGCTTTATAGCGTATGTTAAAAGCTTGTTCATGATGGAATGCATTACAATAATACAACAACATGATGACTTGGTTGTAGAGGGAAATTATTTGTTGTTTGTTTTTTTAAGTGTTGAGTTCTTTGTTTTAGGATCTCTTTCACAGCTATAAAGGGTAGATAGATTCCTCACTGACAAGGGCACTAAGATTTACTTCTTTTAGCTGAAATGCACTTACAGGGTTACACCTTCTGTGGGTAGAATTAGAGTCCAAGGCAGGCTGCTAAGATGAAACTGATTTCATAAAGAATTAGCAGGTGTCCATAGCATAAATAATAAAGGCCAGGTCTAGTCAGCTTAAGAAGCATTTATTAAATCCCCAGGATGCCAGGCATTGTGCTAAAAAAAAAAAAGGCAAAAGAAAACAGTCCCTCTCTCCAGAATTTTGTAGTCTAATGAGAGAGACAAAATGCAAATAACTAAATGTAAACAAGATATAGACAAGGTAGAGGGAAGCTGGAACAGAACTCTAGGAGTAGGTCTAAAGAAACTTAATGATTTGAGTTTTAACCACAAAAAACCCCCCACCAAACTCTAGGTTAATAACCACAATAATAGCTAGTATTTATGTAGCACTTTAAGACTTACAAAATGCTTTATATATGCCATCTCATTTGTTGAGCTTCACAACAATTATGTGAGAGATAGATGCTATTATATCCCTATTTTACAAATGAGGAATCTGAGACTGAGAGGTTAAATGATTTGTCCAAGGTCACACAGCTAGTAAGTATTCTGAGGCAGAAGTTGAAATCAGTTTCCACTAAGTCATTTAGTTATTTCCCCCAGGTTATTGGGTAACTACCCTTACCATCTTCGTGTGAACTATGGAGAAACTAAGCTTAATACAGAACACAGTTATTTACTTTGTAGGTGGTAAGTGGGTGTCCACTTTCTGAGCCCGTAGCCCTTTACCAGCATGGATAAACTGGGGTTCAGCAAATCTGACCTGTGATTAGAATAATATTTAAGTATGGGGTGGAGCAGTGAATGACAGAAACACAAAAGACCAAATTTTGGGGAGGGATGTTAGTCTAGAAAAGAAACTCATTCTCCCCATCATACCGTTTTACAATATAAACATCAGTGTCTCTTATTTCAGTTCCTTTACTTGGGCTTCATGCTCATCTCTAACTTTGCATTTTAGCATTCTAGAGAAGCCTAGGTTCCTAGCCTGGCCTGATCTTTCATTTACATTCATGCAGCTAGTGATTTGGGGCTTTTCTGCCTTTTTTCAAGTACATATTTCTCCCCACTCAGCTCAGCCCATGTGATTGTATTTATCACTGACACATAACGTTCACTGCAATAATGATGGATTCTAATAAAACAAATTGTCTGTGACTGACAATGGTAGGTCAATACTGTCAACCCTCTGACTGGGGATTCCAGCAACCTCAGAGCTCCTGTGACAGCTGGAGAAGACCTTCAAGTCAATAGCTGCCCTAGGAGCTACATTCAGTTCTCTGCACAGCAAATTCCTTGTGGAAGCAGCAACTGGAATTAGCTGCTATGGTTCTTGACAGTGCCTGGAATCCCCCAGATTTTTGTTGAGTAGACAGAGGAACTCCTGGAACTCCTGGGCCAGTATGCGATTCATAGACTTCACTCTCAGAGGACTGATTCATCTGAATCTTACTGGCTTAGATAAAGGTTCAGTTAACAATAGCAGTTTTGCTGGGCCATCCCTTACCCTATTAGAATTAAAAATGACTCACAGAGAGCTGTGAACCACCTGTACCTTTTCCTCTACCCTTACTCTCCACCTCCCACCTAGATTGCTAACTAGCTTACTTACAGGGATCTTGGAATATAGAACTTAAAATGTCAGAGTCAAGAGGGACCTTAAAACATAGAATCCATCTGACCTGGAAAGGAGCTCAGAAAACATTTATATATTTTTTAAATGAAGAATCATCTTATTTTCTAAAGTAGAAAGATGAGGTTCCGAGACAGGAAAGTTATGGTCATGTAGCTAGTGAATTTGGAATCATGGATTCTGAAATAAAAGAGGCCTTAGAGATTGTATAGTTGTGTTACAGATGAAAACGATGAGTTAATTAGCCAAGAAGCCAATTGGTCAGCCAATATAGTCACAGACAATAATGGGGGAGGCAACAAATATGTACAAACATAGGATAAATAAATTTATTTAGGATAAATGGCAAACAATTAAGAGAGAAAGCACTAGGATTAAGAGGCATTAGGGGAGCTTTCCTGTAGAAGATGGGATTTTAGTTGGGTACTTGAAGAAAACCAGGAGGTAGAAATGAGGATGGAGAGCAATCCAAGTATGGGGAATAGTTAGAGAAAATGCTTAGAGATGAAAGATGTAGTGAAAGAAAATTGATTAACAGTGTCAAAAACAGCAGAGAAGTCAAGAAGGTCATTGGATATGGGAGTAAGGACATTATTGGTAACTTGTCCCTATTACATAATAGACTCATGGAGAATTGCGAACCACCTTCACCTCTCCCTGAACCCTCACCCTCCACCTCCCAGCTAAGATTGCTAACTAGCTGACTGACCAACTCCAGCAGGCAAGGATCTTGGAATACAGAACACATAAAGTCAGAATTAGGAGAGTCCTTAGAACACATAATATATCAGACCTAGAAAGGAATTCAGGAAATGTTTATGTCATTTTTTTAAATGAAGCATCCTCTTATTTACTAAAGTAGAAGATGAGGTTCAGAGACAGAAAAAGTACAGTTACACTGAATGAGATCAGAAACTGAACTGTAAGGGAATAAAAAAAGACTAAGAGGAGAGAAAGTAAAAGCACTTATTGTACATGGTCTTTTCAAGGAGTTTAGTCACAAAGGGAAGAAGAGATTAGGATGAAAATTAGTGAGGATGGAAAGATTCAGTGAGGGTTTTTTTGAGGAATTGGTGGGGGGACATAGTCATATTTGTAGGTAGTAAGGAAGGAGCCAAAGGACAAAGAAGGATGGAAAAAAATGGTAGACTGAGGATAACAGAAGAGGTGATCCGCTGTAGGAGATGGGATGGGATGAGATTGCTTGTGCAGGTAGAGGAGTTTGCTTTAGTAAGAAGTAGGGTCACCTACAGGTGTGAGATATGGGTGAAGGAGGAGAAAATGACAGAAGGCATCTGAATGATATAAGATGAGGAAAAGTGGAAAATAGGGAGTTCACAATGAATGGTCTCAATTTTTTCATCTAAAATAGGGGTGTGGTTCTTGACTGGAATTGTTGGGGGAAGGGAAAACATGGGAAGTTAAAGGAGATATGAAAAGATTTGAAAGAGCTGCCATGGAGATAATGGATAGTGAGATAAGGGAAGTCTAGTAAGATTGTCTAGGAGCAGGGAGGGTCCCATTGAGGATATATAACATACACTTATAGTGCACCCAGTCAGAATGGTTGTGTGATTTTCTCCACCCTTTTTTCAGCAGCGCATGTAGGAGCAAAGGTGGCAGATGGTGGGAGTGATCCAATGCTTGAAAGAGTACAATAAGTGGGACAGGAACTCAAGAGAAGATAACAGTGTAGACTTGAACTGATTCACCAAGAGGTCAAGATGAGGAAAAGAGGAGAGAGTACCTAATGCAGGGTGATGAACTGGGAGAGAATTGAGTGGTCTAGGAGTTAGAGGCCAAAGATGGATGGAGAGAGTAGAGTTTGGTATGGAAAGGCAATAGAAGAGGTGGAAAGTCAATAAAGTTTAAGTAACTTACCTAAGCTAATGAAGAGCACAGTCAAAATACAAACTTAAGTCTCTTAATTTCCAGACTGTACCATCTCATCCAATTTTCTTCCAGTGAAAGACCTCCTTTAAAATATACTCATTAAGCGGTCATTCCACTTCTATTTGAAAACACCCAGAGATGGAGAAATCTCACCATATCCTAAGGCAACCCATCACTTTATGAGATTATTCTGATTTTGTTCAAGTTCTTTCTTAGATTAAATGGAAATGTCCCCCCCAGAGCTTTCTCCTAATTTTTCTTGTTTAATCTTCTGGGGCCACATAAAACAAATACAATCCTTTTTCCCAATGATAGGCCTTCAGCTACTGGAAGGTAATGGTAATGCAGTCCTCTAATTTTTTCATCTCTAGTATAAACACCTCCATTTCTTTCAAATGATCTTCTTGGGAATGGTTTTAAGTCTCCTCAATATTCTGTGCATCCTCTTATGTGTCCATTCCAATTTGTCACTGTTTGCCCTAAAATATATCAATTTGTTACATCTCTTTACCTCTCCCATAGCATTTAATAAAAATCAACATCAGAATTCACTTTTCATGGCTCCCAGTCTAGTGTTTTTACAATTGAACTAGGCTCTGAAAGAAGAGTAAGATTCAGATAGGCAGAGAGGAAGGCATTTGGGTGGGAAAACATACTGGGTGAATATGTAGAGGCAAGAGGGAACCTGAATTGTTTATGATGTGGGAACAAACCTAGGCCAAGGTGGAGTGTATACACTGGTTAAGTAATGGGAAATATAGTTGGATACAAGGGAGAGACTGGATGAGGAGTTTGGATAAGAAATAGAGAAAAGCATAAAATTTCTGAGGTTGGAACTGTAATGTGGAAAGGTAATTTTGGCCCTGAGTATAGGAAAGAGAGAGACTGTAGGTGAACAGACTAGGGAAGACTGATAAATCTTTGCTGAATGAATTATACAAAATTGTAAAAAAGCAAATTCAGATAACACAAACAAAACATTAGATGGCTTATGATATCCCTTCAATTCATGGCAAATTCAAGAAAGCATTATTAAAAGAATAGTGAGTGAACAACTAGAAAAAGAAGTGGTGATTTCACAGAACCAGACTGGCATCTTCAAGAACTAATCTCAATTTCATTTTTTTTTTAAGTAAGGCTACTACACTCACAAATCAGGGAAAAACTGCAGCAATATCTTCTTTTCTATAATTTGGTAAAGTATGTAACAAAACTATCCTTGCTATCCTTGTTGACATGAAGAAATATGAGTTACAGGGAAGCTAGGTGACATAGTAGAGTTCTAGGAGTAGGGTCAGTAAAATCTGAGTTCAAATTTGGCTCTGCACACTGATTAGCATTGTGTAACCCTGGTTAAATCACTTTATTTGCCTCAATTTCCTCTACTATAAAATGGAAATAATAATGCTAGAATCTATCACAGAAGTTTGTTGTGAGAATCAAATGGGTTGATATCTGTGAAGCACTTAGCAGAGTACCTAGCATATAATAGGTGCTAGGAAAATGCTTATTTCCCTCTCTTATGTAATAATACAATATGTGCATTTGTCATTTGTTGGATAGTTAGATTCAAAGAGTAGTCATTAATGACAATACCAACTTGGAAGTTTCTTACTTACAATATCAACTGGAGTTTCTTAGGGATATATGCTCTGCCCTTATATCCACCAAGGCAATATTCACAGCACCAACAGTGACTATGAATATGCCAGAGTATTTCTGAATTGCAAAGTGTAACAGACTCTCAATATAGAAGGCAGAAGAAAAACATTTATTCAGACTCCAGAAAGCCAAATCCCAACACCAGAAAGCCAATCCATCATAGTAACCAAGAAGTCTGTATACATTAGCACTGCAGTGGAAAATGCCATTCCTAAGCCTTCCCACCTCTGCTGGGGCCTTCCCCAAGCAATCCCTCACAAGACTAGCAAAAATACATTCATAATACAGCTCTGTATTTAACATTTTTAAAAAATCAGTGATTTAAAGTCATAGATGACATGTTTATCAGTTTTGAAGATAATATAAAGCTAAGAAGCACAGCTAATATTTGAATGACTGCCAAAATCTCAAATTTTTTTGACAGTTTGGTAGAAATTTAATATGATGATTTTTTTTTTGTCTACACTTGTGATTTCATTAGTGACAATTCCTGATGGGGAACTTCCTTCTACCAATGCAGATCAGTCTACTGTACCTTTGAAGTAATGCTAAGAGACTAAAATGCTAAGCCTTTTGCCCTCTTTGTGGGGATGGAATGTGAGGTCAGCAATTTATAGTCTCAGAGTTCAGCCAGGATCACTGAAAAATTAAAAGACTTTTTTAGGGTCTGATAGACATTACAATATGTCAGGGGTTGGGTTTGATTTCAAGTCTCCTTGGTTCCAAAAGCTATTCTCTTTCCACCATGGAGTCCCTCATTGATACTTCAAAGGCATTAATGTGAAGTTTTACTCTCAGATTAAAAAAATTCAACTTCACAAGTATAAGATGGAGTGACATAGCTAGACTTCAATTGCTATAAAAAGATTTGAGGGTTTTAGTAGATTACAAATTTAAGCTGAGTTAGCACAAAAAACTTTGTCTAATCTTTGGTTGAATTAATAGAGGCATAGTTGTCCAGGGCTGGAAATTTGATAATGTTGCTGTGTTCTGCCCTAGTCAGTCAGTGGATAAACATTTACTAAACTTTGTTTTGTGCCAGGAACTGAATACAACAGAAAGAAAGATAGCTCCTATCTTCAAGGAGTTTACATAAAAGGAAACTGAAAAGAGGAATGGGAGGGAGGTGTGGCATCCTGGAGAGGAATAAATCAGTTTGCATCTGGGCACCCCATTTTAGGAAGGATATTGATAAGATGGAGAGCATACATCTTAAGGATAGAAGGCTACATAGAAGGAGAAGGGTAACCAGGTTGATGAAGACTAAAAATCTGTAAACTATTTATTCTATATTTACCTTGTTTGTACATAATTATTTGCATGTTGTCTCCCTCATCATATCGTGAGATTCGCAAGGGCAGGTACTGTCTTTTTGCCTCCTTTTGTATCCCTAGAGTTTAGAACATTTGTTCAGTCCCATCCAATGCTTCATGATTTCATAGACTACAGCATGCCAATATTGTCCATAAGGGCTTTCTTTGGCAAAGATACCAGAATGGTTTGCCATTTCCTTCTCCAGTAGATTAAGGCAAACATGTTAAATGACTTGCCCAGGGTCACACAGTTAGTAAGTATCTGCTGTGGGATTTGAATGCAGGTCTTTCTGACTACAGGCCCACTGCTCAATCCATTGAGCCACCCAGCTGCCTCATAGTAGGTGCTTAATAAATGCTTATGGACTGACTTAGATACCATGCCATATGAGAATCACTTAAAGAAAATGGGCCTGGTAGAGTCAAAATGGTAGAATTATAGGAAGCAGTGCGAGGAGCTCCCTACCCTAAACTCCCCCAAACAGATCTAGAAAATGTACCAGGCCGAATTCTGTTGGGAACATTCAGAAAATGTCACAGTCATTTGTCCAACCCTGTTTTGCTTAGGGAGACCAACAGGGAGGTCAGCAGACATTGGGGATGGGGCAGGGAGAGAAGCACCCTGCTTGAAGAACACTATTGTGCCCCGGGAGAGGTTGTGCACAAGAACAAGATGAGGTCCCAGAGCCAAACCAGGGAACCACCAGATCTATACTGGGACATTCCATGGGAACAGGTACAAACCGGCAGCTTTTTTCCCCCAATTCTCAGTTTCAGATCATAGATACAGTGAGGACTGAGAAAGGAACTGGTGCAAAGAAGTAGTGTTCCCTGAGATGTCTATGGATAAAAGAGGGAATACAGAAACTAGCAACAGCAGTGGTGTGGCTCAGACCCCAGGTACAGAGCAAGGTTGCACTTTTAGCATCTAGCTGGGAGAGGAATAAACAGAAGAGGAATCTCAGACCAAAAGGTCTGATTCTGTCACTCTGAACACACAGAGATTTCCAGTAGACTAATAGCAGAATCCAGCAGCAGCCTGCATTGTTCAGACCCAAACTCAGGTCAGGAACTTCAGAGCTTGGGGAGTGTAGAATGGTGGGAGTGAGCAGCAGTCTTTGCCCAGGATCAGAATACTTTGGGAGCCTTGAACGCATGCAGGTCCCTAGCCTGTCCCTGAGATCCTGCCATAAAGCAATACTCAATATCCTTAAAAACATTACAAGATTTGTCCAGATCTTCCCTCCAGAAATGTGCATCATGCAAATGTGACTCTGGCATCAAATCTGAATACTTATTAAAACAAGTTTGAAAGATTGTATATTATGCCATATTATTTTTATGTATTGATTAGTTTTGCTCCATTTTCCCCTCTTTTTCTTTTGCAGTTTTTTTATTTGTAAACTTTTTATTATAAAGAATGATTCTACGGTAGGGGAGAGATGCAAGGGAAAATTTCAGTGATATAGAAGCAAGAATATTAATATAAATCTCTTTTAAAAATTAAAAAATAAGTCCTTATTAATTGATTGATGACTAAACTTCATAAGCATTGATTCTCTCCTATCTCAGCCTCTATATTCAATCAGTAGTTAAATCTTGTCCGTTCTACCTTCACAGTATTTTTCATCTCTTGCCTCTTCCTCATTCTGATAGCCTCTACTACAGTTCAAGATTTCATCATGTCTTGTCTGGACAACTACAATAGTCTTCCTAATTGATCTTTCTACTTCCATTCTCTTTCTTCTTATAGTTTCATGAGACCAAGGTGTATGGGATATTCAAGGAGGACTAGCACCTCTGGTCTGAGAGCTTGCTGAGCCCTTTTCAGGACTGCTCATTCACCTTCACCTGTCACCCACTTCTCACCTCTGGCTCCAAGAAGCTGCAGCATGCACAGCAGCCACACCTCAGTAAACTATCTCAGCAGACAGGCTAAACCAGGTTGAGGGTTGGCCTCAAACCTGTCAGTGAGTGAGTGGGGTATCTACCTCAAGCATATGAAGACTCCTCCTGACAAAATGATCAGATGAAAACAATTTGTTCCAACAGTCATGAAAGCAGTTGCAGAGTGCTTAGAACTTAGTCAGAGAGGGAAGACACCACAGTTATCCACCGCATCCCAGGACATTGCCAGTCCTCTTGATTTTGGTCTTTTCACTGGACTTTGATGACTCTGGAAGAGAAAGTGAGGCTGATAACTTTGTGCAATTCTGCCTCACCTAAATCCAATTCATGAGCAAGTCAAGACATCATCTCATGATCTCATTGCTCCTCTTAGAAAAGGACAAACAACATCATGAGACCATAAATTTAGTGCTGGAAAACATCCTTAGAGACCATTGAGTCCTCATTTTACAAATGATTAGCACAGTGCCTGGCATATAATAGGTGTTCAATAAATGTTTGTTGACTGAGTGAGGAATAGAGAGGTTAAATGAATTGTCCAAAGTTGCACTGTGTGCAACTAGTTTGGTCACTAGTAAGTGACCAAAGCAGGATCTGAACCCAGGTCTTTCTGACTCCAAGTCCAGTTTCCTAACCACACTGCATAATGGTGCTTTTCACTTTACTTTCATCAATCCTTTACCCAACTACCAAACTGATATTATTAAAAACACATATCTGACTATGTCACCTCCCTACTGAAAAGTCTTCTCTAAGATAAAATACAAAACCCTCAGTCTAGAATTTTAAAGCCCTTCATAATCTAGATCCTATCTACCTTTCTAGTTTATTCCATAGTACTCCATGCACTCTCCCTTCTAGTGAGACTGTCCTACTATCTGTTTCCCATACATAACATTTTTCTACTACTCTTATACAACATTTTCCCCAAGTTTGAATTGTCCTTCATCATCACCTCTTCTTCACAGAATCCCCAACTTCTTTCAGCTTAGATGCCATGCCTTACAGGAAACCTTTCCTGATCTATCCCCTGGTTATTAGTAGTACTCTTCCCCCACTTGAAATTATTTTGATTACTTTATTTTCAATTAATATTTATTTTTTTCTCTCTCTTACCTCTTCTAATCTTGCTGTCCCCAAACACCCAAATAAAACTAAAGGTTTATATCATGTATATATGACAAGTAAAACAAATACAAGCAAAATAAATTCATACACTGCCTATGTCCAAAAACATATTTCTCATTCTGTATATTGAGTTTATCACCTCTCTGGCAGGACAGGGATATGTTCTATGCTTTGTATTTATTTACTGGTGAACATGTTACATCTCTCCAGTAAAATGTAAGCCCCTTGAAGATAGGAACTATTTTGTTTCTGTCTTTATATCTCTAGTATCTAGAATCATTTTGCACTTAACAGGCACTTAATAAATGTTTGCTAAATGAAATGAAATGAAATTCAATTTAGGCAATTGTTTTTCAATCAATCAATAAGCATATATTAAGCACCCACAAGATTCCAGGCTCTGGGATAGCCACTGGAGATGCAAAGGTAAAAATGAAATAATCCCTGAGCTATGGTATATAGTATGAATGGTGAAAAAATAAGGAAAAATGATAAAAAAAAATTTATCCTCCCTGAAACCGCTGCAGTGTCTGAGATGCTTAATACTACCTTCTATGAAAGACTTTTTTAAAAAGTAGTTTATTATTTTTATTTTCAACTAACAGATTTTTTTTATTAATCAATTCCTCCTACTATCTCCCCACTGGGCAAATTTAAAAACAAAAACCAAGTTCTCAATATACAGTTGCGTAGTTCAGCAAAAGAATTCCACATTAATCACGTCCAAAAGTTCAATGTCTTTTTTTTTTTCATTTAAGTACCACAGGAAAAAAGTGGTATATTTCATCTTCGTTCTTTTGGACTAGTGGTTTTGCACTTCGTTAATCAGAGTTCCAAAGTCTTTCAAAGTTATTTTTTTCTGCTATAACACTGTTGTCATCGTATATATTATTCTCCTTGTTCTATTCATTTTGTTCTGTGTCATTTCACGTCTTCCCAGTTTTCTCTTACATTGTCCACTACATCATTTCTTAAAGCTCAATAGTATTCCACTACATTCAGATACCACAATTTGTTTAGCTGCTACCCCATAGAAAGAAAGCCTCTTAGCTTCCAAATCTGAGACTGCCATGAAAACAGCTGTCACAAAATGTTTTGTACATATGGGTTCTTTTCCTCTTTCCTTGATCTCTTAGGGGTATGCACCATAATGATGTATCTGGGTCAAAAGGTAGTCACAGTTTGTTAACTTTCTGAGCTGTTCCAAATTGCTTTCCACAAAAACCGGACCAATTCAAGTTCTACCAATAGAGTGTTGTAATGTATATGTTTTTCCCACAACTCTTCCATTTGTCATTTTTCTCTTGTCATCTTTGCCAGCCTGATAGATATGAAGTACAACATCAAATTTGTTTTAATTTGCATTTCTCTGCTAGTGATTTAGAACATTTTTTCATATGATTGTTGTTCTTTCTTCTTTTGAAAAACTGACTTCATATTCTTTGACCATCTGTCTATTGGGGAATGGCTCTTAGCCTTGCAAATTTGAATGAATTCCTTATATATCTTGAATATGAGACCTTTACCAGAGGAACTCATTTTTTTCCCATTTGCCCATTTCCCTCCTGAGCACATTCTTAATGCTAAGCATCTTAATTGGTTTAAGGCTTCATGATATTTGAGGAAGATAATATATGAGGTAGCACACACATTAGCATGGATTAGTTTATTCTGAAATGAGAACAGGACCCTAAGGAATGGGAAGTAGCAAATGTATGTGCTGCTGAGAGAGAGGTATTGGAGAGCATTAAGTTCTGTCTAAGATAGGTAAGGTAGTCAAGGGGGCAGCATAATGACCCTGGGATTTGGAGGGGGTGAAAAGGTACTAAAACATGGGTCTCTACTTCACAGTTTTGTCCAGGACCAGCCATACCATTCTTTTATTAAAGGTATACCATATGGAAACCACTGTGCTAGCTATTAGACTCTATACTACACCCAAAATATTTTAAGGAGTTTAAAGTTACTCTCATAGCTCTGGACAGTCAACAAAACTCATGCCTTCCCTGGATTCTCTAACATTTCCCAAGTAATTAGACTAATTTTTTTGTTATATGCTATCAACATCATGCAACTGTTTCTTCTCCTTGTCCTGTTCCTAAGATGTACCTAATGTAATAAAAGGAAAATGATAAATACTTGGAAAAATAAAAAATGTGGAGAAAGGCCCTTAGCAATTTCTAAAGGTGAATATCCTCTACATATTGAGTGATGAACCTAAAATGGTTTTGGAAAAAAATAGGAAATTTTCCTTCAGTTTCTTTAGTCCACTAACATAGAGAGATATGTATACAGATAGATGTATACATATGTATACTAATTAATATAACATAACATGGCATGATAGGATATGATATGATGTAATGTAGTGCAATGTAATATGATATACCATATGATATAGCATATGTAATGTGATATGATATAATATAAAGAATGTACTATAAAAGGAGGGGATATATGAAACACCAAAGGAAAATAAGTTTCTCTTGGTGGAGTAATTCACAAATGATCCTCATATCTCAGAGAAATGAAACCCCAAACTATTGCTTAGTTTTCAGAAAATTCAATGCCTAACTTCCAAAATGATGCCATTCCTTAAGGAGCTTACATTTTACGGGGGGAGGACAGATATATAGCATGCACAGAACTCAACGACTAATTTAAAAGACAAAAAACATAAAAAGACTATTAAAATCCGATGAAATTTTATAAATTTAATGCAAGTTTAAAGTCTAAATCCTCTCCTTTCCCCCAAATGAAAATCTTGTGACTGTGAAGCTATCCCTAGAAGATGCAAAGACCTCACAATAGCTCAGATTAGTGAGTCTAGTGATGTGATTAGGGTCGGCGGTGGGGGGAGGAGTAGAGGAATGAAGAGGAACTTTGGAGGCACAGTAAGAAGAAAATTGTCTCTGAAACCAGATGACCTGAATTAAAATCCAAGCTCTGCTTCTTGCTACCTTTATGTCCTTGGAATGGTCATTTAATCTCCCTGGGCCTCAGTTTCCTTATCTGTAAAATGACGAGATTGGACTAGAAGGCTTCTTCTGACTCTGGTTCTATGATCCTGTAAGTGTAATTGGATTAAGGTTCATAATTTCCATGTTCCTCAAACTCTTTGTAGATGATTGTTCTTTTGACTAAACCTGTCTTTCTTTCCATCATTACTCCTATCCCTTTCCCTCTCTTCATTCCATCCTTCTACTGAGTCCTACTTCTCTTTTCAAAGGTTTTTGCATTCTCCCAAGTCACTATATTAAAGCTGTAGACATCAACCTTACACTTACCCTGACATTGATACTAATGAACCTCATCTGGAATGATTGGCCTGAAGACTTGAACACTCACATAGCCTAAATGCCAATAACTCAAGACTGTACCACAGATTCAGTTGCTACCAAAGGAAATGTTTTAGGCTTTTGAAGGACAAAAACTTGTAATATGGAGCATTACAAAAAAGTCAATCCAATAACAGAAGTATACATAAAATTTCAGGGAAGGAAATATAGTATTTAATATACCTTTGAGTAATATTCAAACAAACAAACAAAAAACCTTGAGCACTTTTCACTAACACTGAAACAAAGCTGATAGACCACATCTGTTTCTGTATTTGTAAGTCAGGATATGACCTCCCAGATGAAAATCTAACATTTAATTTATTTCAGTTTACTGGGTTTTTTTTATATTTTTCTGTGGGAAATCCCGATTTAATTTCCTCTCTCCCTCTCCTCAATCAGTTGGCAATTTTAATTCCTGCAAGTTTTTCAGGTCCTTTTCATCTAAATGACCCATTATCAGTCCTCCCAAACTAAGTTTTGGTTGAATCTAGGTTAAGAAGACATCATGTCCACGCTTTATATATGCACTTTTGGGTGCAGGTGAAGGGAGAGGAGAGGGAATTCATTCCACTTCAAATACAGAATCCCTATTCAAACCTTAATTTTACATTCTAAAGGTTAGATTACATTGCAAGATTTTCAGATACTGCTTCATATATAAATGGTAATTGAGCTACATTACCCATACATTGCCTACATTACCCATAAAGGCAATCATATACACACAAGAGACAAATATATAAATGCCTAGTCATCAATGCAGCAGGCATAGAGCAAATTGTCTTGTTTTACCAGAATAACCTGAGAGGGCTGTTAATTTTTTTTCAGTCCTAGTTCATGCAGGCAGATTCACTCTAAACAAAAGAAGGATGCATGTATTCTTCAGTATTACTAAAGTCTTCTAACTCTAAAACTTAGAACATGAAATATCTATATTGTGGACATGTTTAGTGCAAAATGAAAAACCTGGAGCAAGTTAGGTTACTTTTTGTTCTTGAATCCATTACTTTATAGAGTTAATACAAATACAGTTAACTCCTGAATCCAAATTAATGGAGGAAAACAGATAAACTGAAATATTTTAAAAACTATATTTGTATATGGTATGGAGTAATGAATATGGTTTATTTCCTTTGTAAACCTGAAAGTATGATAAATATACATGTTATTATTTCAAAGTTCTATCTTAGATCAGTTTATAATATTCATGATGATCACTTTCTAGATAACAGTATAAGAAGAATAAAGCAAGGTAAGGGGCATGAAGAGAATGGAAAGAAAGTGGTATAGAAAAGGAGTATTAATTTTCCACATTACTAAACCTGAATCTTAGTTTTATGTATCTGAGTGTCCTGGACTGTAATTGAACACCAGGTAACAAGGCAGCCATCAGTGTGGTATGGCAAAAAAAGATCATTTCCTTGTCCTACTGGCTCTCTATACTTCTCCTTCTTTCACTAGACCACACTCAACATTTCTGTATCAAGAATTTACCATGATGAAAGTACCAAGGTTTGAATCTCAGCTATGCTACTTATTAGTGCTACAAATATGGACAACTTTTTCCTCTCTGGGACCGAGTTTCATGTCTAAAATGAGAGTTGGACTAAATTAAATTTCAAAAGAATTTATTAATTGTCTACTAAGTGTCAGGCACTGTGTATATAACAATAATTTTTAAGATCTCTCATAATCTCTTCTCTAATCCTATAATACTCTAAAAATGTATCCAGGTAAAGGCAGTTTGACCTTGGCTACTACTTTTTCCCCAATCTGACCCTCTGATTTCATGAATGTATGGAAGTAGAAACTCCCTCCACTGATATAGATTAGCAATTCCTCTGTAATTTATTGTGTTAGCTACCCAGAACACTAAGAAATTAACTGATTTGCCCAAGGTCATACAGGTACCAAGCATCTTGAACCTATGTTCTCCTGATTCTAAGAACAACACTCTATGTACTCCACTATGAGGGTCCGCTCTCACTAAAGAGTCAAAAGTCCAATTCAGTCTCCAGAAAAAAAAATATGTAATTTATATAATTTACTAAATAGAAAACATTTCACAATGAATTAAAATTTTAATCATATACATAATAATATACATAAATATATATTTATTTATTTATACTATCCAAATTATATATTGACCTGAGTTTATTTTTAAGCTTGTCATGATACAACATTAAATGACAAGATCACTGCTGATAAATTCCAAATTTCAATATTTCTTTGTATTGTTCATATATGAACTTCTCTGCTTCTTAGTTTTATTACTCATAAATCCTATAATTCAATCTGGTCTCTCCTATTTTTGCTTTCTTCCTCCATGCCCAACATGTATTCAGTGTTCACATCTCATTTCTCGGCAAAATTATGAGATGTGTTGGGAGAATTCACATTAATAATGTTTTGAATGCTTATATTTTAAATAGACTACAGCCCATTTACCAAGAATACTAACTTATTACAACTACTTTTTATCAAATTAAATGAGCCAGGGACATTTTCTGATGCAGTACTCATTCGTTTTATTATGGGTATAAACACAATCCACTAATCTGTAAAGTTCAGCATTCTTCAGTTGATTCTTTTTTCATTATGAAGAGAATATTCTCACTAACTCTTGACTCAAGCAAGACATTTCATTAATAAAGTATGTGAGAGTAATTGTCCGCTCTTCTAAAATAAAAGTGGGTCTTGTATTATTGTTATTGTGTTTATTGTACAATTCATAGAGGAAGAAGTAGGGGAGTGGGCAGTAATAAGGGGAACCTCACTCAAGTGAAAGGGATAAAGGGTGGTTGAACAAATATAAACATAGGCACACAGTCAACAAGGAGATGATGATGGAGGTTGTGGTTTGAGAGGGAGAAAACAATAGGAAGGGAATCATTGAAAGAATGATTTCTGTTTCAATCATGTCCAACTCTTTGTGACCCCATTTGGAATTTTCTTGGCACGTTGGCCATTTCTTTCTCTAGCTCATTTTATAAATGAAGAAACTGAGGTCAATAAGGTTAAGCAACTGTGTCCAGGGTCACACAGCTAGTGTCTGAGGCCAGATTTGAACTCAGATCTTCCAGCACTCTATCCACTGCACCACCTAGTAGACTCTGTTATGAATAAGAAGCATTGTAGATGATAGCCACAGTTTTTTAAGATTATGGATCATAGAGAAATATGCTATGTAGTTATTATCATTTAAAAAATTAGCAGGCTATTTTTAAAAAGCAAATTATACTGTTAATATTTGCTTTACAATGACTCTGTTTTTTCTTAAAAAGCTCTCTTTGGCCTAAGAGATTCCTACTAAGAAACATGGATTCTGGCTTAGTAGCAGGATTATTTTTTTTAACAGGTGTCAATATTTCTAGGTTAAAATAAAAAGTGAGAAAATAAAAGTTGATTGAGTAGCTAAAAGGTCAAAAGAGCTACTCCTGGGAAATAATTTAGAATTATTCCAGAATAGTGACTAACCTGTTTGTACTTTTTCACTCAGAGATCTTTCTGTTGGACAAATACTTTCAGGTGGCTAAAGACATTCTGACGTATATATCTACAGTTGTATTTTTGTGTAGTATTGAGGTGGGAGGGGAAATGAGTGTCTATCAATTGGGGAATGGTTGATTAAGTTGTAGTATACAAATGCACATCAAGAAATAATGACCATGAAGGATTCAGAGAAACATGGGAAGATTTATATGAAATGATACAGAACAGAATAGAACCACAAAGTAGAACCAAAAGAATAATATCATAGAATGAAAGTGAAGAGATCACTAAAATGAAGCCAAACTGTGAATGTAAATGGGATGAATTCACTCATAAAATGAAATAGGAAAGCAAAATGGATTAGAAACCAGAATCCAACAATACATTGTTTACAAGAAGTATTCTTGAAACAGAATGACACACATGGAGATAAAATAAGAGACTAAAGCAGAATCTATTATGCTTCTGTCAAAAATTTTTAAAGGCAGAGGTGGTAATCATGATCTCAGATAAAGCAAAAGCAAAAATAGACCAACTGAAAGAGATAAATAGGGGAACTTCAGTTTGCTAAAAAAAAGATGTATTATAGTCAATGTTTTGTAGTCAAGACTGAACACATACATACATATATATCTAGACATACATATATGCAGCATATATGTGTGTGTCTATCAAACAGCATAGTATCTTAATTATTAAATTAAAAGTTGAAGTAATTATATGAGGAAATAGACAGTACAACTATAATAGTGGGGGACCTCATTACCCCTCCCTGTAAGATAGAGATCTCTGTAAGATAGATAAATCTATTCATAAAATAAACAAGAAAGAAATTAAGGAGATAAAAAGAATTTTACAATAATTACCAATACCACAAAATTTTTTCTCAAAAAATTGAGAAAGGAAGTATCATTTAAAATTCCTTTTATGGGAAAAATATAGCCCTAATACCTTACCCAGGCAAGGATCAAACACAGAAGGAGAAATGCTATCATTGATGATTATTGACTGAAAAATTCTGACTTGAACTTCTGGGAGCCAAGATGGCAGAATGAACTGTAGGTGCTCTTACCCTCCCTTGATAATTTTGAAAAACCCAGAGAATATTCCCACAGGAAAAATATGAGAAGAGTGGAGCAGCAGAAGGGTTACCACAATCTTTTAGCTCTGGAGGCTGGGATAATTGACAGGAAAGATTACTCTTACTGTGGCAGAAAGGGATCAGGGCAGGAGTGGAGGTATCCCAGAAAGCCCCAACTCAGCCGACCAGAAGGAGGTCCTGAGCTCTAGGAGGGTAGAATTGGACAGACACCAACACAGCTGTGGTTCACCAGCTGAACCTGCCTGTGCTCTAGCACATCCCTAGGGGAGGAGGAGACCTCCAGTGGCCAGACCACCCTTCCCTCACTCCTCATACCATGAGCTTCAGTGTAACCCCAGGGAGACTCAAATAGTTTTCACCTGGCCTTGGCCTTGGTACACACCAGCCATCTCAGCACTAGGCAAGCTGCAGCATTATATAGCTTCTAGTTGAAAAAACTAGAGGTCACAGCATACAAAGCCAGTAACAAGACCCCTAGCTCCCTGTGCCCCAGAAGCAGAGATTCACTTTAAAAGCCAGGAAAAAGGCAATCACCATGAGCAAGAAGAAAATTAGAAAAGTAAAGAACATAGAATCTTATTATGGAGAAAGGGAAGATCAAAATACAAATTCATGAGAGGACAATGTTGACACTATACCCACTTCTGAAACCTCAAAAGGAAATATGAACTGGTCTCAAGCCCAAAGAGCATTCTTGGAAGAGATCAAGAAGGATTTTAAAAGCCAAATGAGAGAGGTAGAAGAAAAATTAACCAATCATTTTAAAAATACAATCAGTTCCTTAAAAAGTAAAATTGGCTAAATGGATAAGGAGATACAAAACTTAACTGGAGAAACTCCTTAAAAGGAACAACTGGACAAATGGAAAAGGAGGTACAAAAGCTACCTGAAGAAAACAACTCAATAAAAATTAGAATTGGGCAAATAGAAACTAATGACTCCATGAGGTATCAAGAATCAGTCAAACAAAATCTAAAGAATGAAAAAATAGAAAAAAATGTAAACTGTCTCATTAGAAAAACAGCTGACCTAGAAAATAGATCCAGGAGAGAAAAAAAATCTAAGACTTTTTAGTTTACCAGAAAGCTATAATGAAAAAAAAAAGAACCTGGACAGTATCTTCCAAGAAATCATCAAAGAAAACTGCCCTGAGGTCTTAGATTCAGAGGGCAAAATAGTCATCAAAATAATCCACCAGTCACCTTTTGAAAAGAGATCCCAAATTGAAAACATCAAGGAAAATTGTTGCCAAATTCAAGAATTATCAGGGCAAGGACAAAAACTGCAAGTAGTCAGAAAGAAACAATTCAAATATCGAGAATCACAGTCAGGATCATACAGGACTTCGCAGCTTCTACATTAAAAGATCAGATGGATTGGAATATGATATTCCATAAGGCAAAGGAGATTGGACTACAACTAAGGATCAATTACCCAGCAAAATTGAGCATAAGCTTTCAGGCAAGGAGAAGGATATTCAATGAAATAAGGGATTTCCACACCTTTGTGATGAAAAGACTCTGAAAAGACTTAATAGAAAATTTGATCTTCAAATACAAGACTCAAGAGAGACATAAAAAGGTAAACAGGAAAAAAAGAAAAAACTTGTTATTTAATATTAACTGTTTATATCCCTATATGGGAGGATGATACTTGTTAATCTTGAGAATTGTATATTTATTGTGACATTTAAAAGGGATATATATAGATAGAGGATGTGGGTATAAATTAACTGATATGATGATAAAAAACCTAAGTAAGAGGTGTGAAGGGAGAAGAGGAAAAGAAGAGGCAGAAAATGGTAAATTACATCACATGAAGAGGTACAAAAACATATTAGAGAAGAGGGAAAGAAGGGAGGGAGATGAGCATTTTTTGAGCTTTACTCATCAGATTTGGTTCAGGGAGGGAATAACATAGTTAAGTATAGAAATCTAACCCGCCCTACTGACAATAAGAGGGGAAAGAGGAAAGAAAAGGGAAGGATGATTAGAAGAGAGGGAAGGAACAGTAAGGGAAAAGGGAAAGAAAAGGGAAGGGGACTGATAGAAGGGAGGGAAGATTGAGAGAGGTGGTGGTCAAGGGAGAAGGGAGAAATAAAAGCAGAAACAGTGGGGAAGAGGGGAGGATGGAGAGAAAGAAGCAGTAATCATAACTGTGAATGTGAATGGAATGAATTCTCCCATAAAATGGAGGTAGATAGCAAAAGGTTTAAAAACCATAATCCTACAATATGTTGTTTACAAGAAACACATTTGAAACAAGGGGATATACACAGGGTAAAGGTAAAAGGCTGGAACAGAATATATTAAGCTTTGGCTGAAGTAAAATAAAAGCAGGGGTAGCAAACCCATTAGTGCACAGAGATGATGAGCTCCTTGGCTACTTCTAGTCATGCAGTAAATTAACACCCAAAGAAAGGACTTGACCTTTTAGTAAGATCTGGTAAACACTAAGAACATTGAGTGGCCTTCCCTATAGCTTACTATAGTGGCGGGAAGAAGGGGTAGGGGACTACATCAATTGTAAAGAAGATACAACTTTTATCTTCTTTTACTTTGGTTCTCTCTTGTGGCAAATGTGTCTTTCTTGTCATTAAATTCACCATGAGGTAATGGAATGATGGAGTTCTCTTCCTTCCCACCCTTTGACTATTCTCATGTGAAAAGTGGACTTTATTAAGCTTTAGCGTGTATCCCTGTTATTCTTTTCCATTTTGTGTTTCCTTGGATGAGCAAGTCATTCTGTTCATCTTTTGGAAGGTCCATACTTGAAACTGACCTCATGAATTCAGGAAGAGGTTCTGGATGCAATGTGTGGGACTGATTGGTGGCAGGAGAAGTTTCTGCCTATAAGAAGAAAACCATCAACAAAAGGAGAAGACCATTCTCTTATTCTAGTTTGTCAGAAGACATAGAATTTGAAGGAGGCCATATAGGGCACCTCTCATTAGAGGCCAGGTTCCCATAGGACTGAATCTACTGATCCACATGCAAGGTCCACAGCAGATTGGCTCCTTAGTGAGAGGGAGTGGGGACAGTTTCCTTGAGCCTAAAAGTGATTATTATTATAATTCTGCATTTAGGAGTTACAATGGAGAGATCTGAGTTCCAATCGTGCCTCAGATATTTACTAGCAATGTGACCCTGAGCAATTCTCAGGCTCAGTTTCATTACGTCCAAAAGGGAGATATTAATAGCACCTAACTCAATGTATGGATGTTAGGAACCAATGAGTTAACATACATGAAATTCTTTGCAAACTTTCCAATTCTAGCTATTATTAAACATTTTTTAAAGGAAAAGAGTTCATTCAAAGCAGCTTTCTTACCTACTTCAATTGTATTCTTCCCCTTCTAGAGTAATGGAGCTGTCAACTACAGAAGGCTGCTGTTCTGTAGCCAGGCCCAGCTTATTTAGAATGGATGTGCATCCCCTTTAAATCAGAAGGAGGCTCCTTGGGTTGAAGAGCAGGTGACTCAGGTTATTTCTATGGCCCAACAGTCACAAAGACTACATTTGGTCTGGATAGGACCCGATGTACTCTAATCCCCTGGCTTGAATACACTTAACTTTGGTTCTTGAAACTGTTTTGCATTCCCTGCCCCCTCCCTCCATTATCTTTTCCCTTCTTTTCTTTAAAATTTGCCAGAACAGTAACTCCACATGCAATAATTATCATCCATCATTTGTCTCTTCATTTAAATTTTGCATCCCTTTTTCATCTATGTATTTTCTTCCTTTTCCCTTGCTTCTTTTTCTCATTTACTTTTTTTGTGCGAAAATCAACCAAATATTTCTCTATTACTTAATAAAAACATCCTAAGATAAAATCTCCTCTTGAGGACCTGCATAGTTATTTACGGTTGTAATCTCCTTCTGTGCTTGCCCAGCATGGGTCTTCTCTCTTTTTAACACTCACAATGTCACAACAGAATAAATTACAGCATTATTGAAAGAACACTTAAAATGACAATCTATTATTTCACCAAAGGATTTAATGGAAATGAAAGAGAGGCTTTAAAAAAAATTCACTTATTCTCTCTCTCTGCCATTCCTATATTACAAACAGACCCTTCACTGTTATTATTTAATTACTTGTACAAAACAAGACAGCTAATGCTAACAGTTTTGGATTATTCCCTTTGGACCCTGTGTCCATACAACTGCATTGATAACAACTCAATATAAACTAATTTTGGTCCATATTGAAACAACTGTAGTTACCCACGTAGCGAAAACACTTTAGCAAACCCAGTTCATGACCGAATCTGGTTCTTTTGATCTAAGGAGCTGGACACATTTCTAAGCAACAGCAAAAATGAGAATTTCCAAATCGATCTCCTTACTTAGCACTTTTCTTCCTAGATAATTTCCTTGGGAGAGACTTTGGAAAAGTGAAAATAAATGTTTGTATAGTGTCATCTAGTGGTAAAAACTTTTAAAAGCTAAGCCTGCAGAGGAAATATTCATGCTCCATACAAGTGCTGATGTTATTGAGGCCCAATTTTGAAAGCCAAGAGTTAACTCTTGTTGTGTTTTGACCCCTGCAGTGTTTATCTGAGCCCAGAGCTGCTTTTGATGTCAGCAAGACTTTTATGTTTGAATCAGCTCTGTGGGGAGCTGAGAAAGATGAAAAATGAACTCCTTCAGTATTGGGGGATTACTGACTTGGCATCATGTTTTAATTTTCTTTGGACTTTCCTCTCCTTCCCCTTACCACCTGCTTCTCTAAAACAAAACAAAATGCAAAAAAAAATACCCCAAATTCCTGGCTCTTTTGACATGAGTAAGATATATTAATACTCAAAATAAAATTGGATCATTTGTCACATCCAACTTTTTGTGACCCTATTTGGGGTTTTCTTGGCAGAAATACTGAAGTGGTTTGAGATTACTTTCTCTACCTCATTTTACAGAAGAGGAAACTGAGGCAAACAGGGTAAGTGACTTGCCCAGGGTCACAGAACTGGTGTCTGAGGCCAGGTTTGAGCTCAGATCTTCCTGACTCTAAATTAAACTTTCTATTCATTGTGCCACCTATCTGCATACTACTGTAAATATAATCATGTCAAACCAAATTTTATATAAATCGATCCATTGAATCATCAAGGAATGGTTTAGAACTAGGTAGTTTAGCTAGAGCTATCTATTAGAACTATAAATACAGGCATTTGGCTAACAGCCAGAGTTTTAATAGGTGGCCCATAATCACCAAGACAAGAAAAAGTAATTAAAGCAATCATAAAACAATGACTTGTTTTAATTATAAAATTTCCCAGCAGCTGATCTCCAGTCTGAACCCTGCTTAGCAACTGTTTTCTGTTTCCAGTGGCCTTCATGGTTTCTTTGCAGGATTCTCATCCTGGAAGTGTTAAGAAGAAATAACTGAATTCATACAGTAATTCTGCTCCCTAATTTGCAGTTAAAGCTGGTTTTTAAAAATCCTAGTCTTCTTCCTTTAGCACTGCATCCTAACCTCCAGTTTCTTATCCTGTTATGATTTTGCCAAGAAAATAATCAATGTAAAAGCATTTTGAAAGATTAAAAGCACTATGAAAACTAGAATAATTATTGCTACTATTAATACTTTCAATACCTATATTCTGCAGGTGTTATTGTATGAGTTCAAGTCATGGAACACTACAATCTTCATCTATTGATCAACTGAGAGGCCCATCCATGGATGAACAAGCTGCCATACATAACCAAAAAAGAAGGTACATAAGAAATCTAGAATGAAGGGTATAACAAAGCCATGTATGAGTGAAAATGAAGAATGGCTGGTCATGTTTTAAAATTAAGGAATAGCCACTGGTATCCTTTCAATATGAGAAGAAAAGAAAGTCTCCAAGCACTTTGAGTAGACTCTCCAGTGTCAGCCTTCATGGGAAAACTTGGATGAGGGCTACCTAGAAAGGGGAGGCAAGAATGAATCGTGATTGTCATCAGCTGGAGGGAACACCCATACTGACGCAATCACAGATCGATTTTTGAGTATTCAGGGTAAAAGATGGCAAAAGATATAGAACTCCTCATTTCAATTACATTCCATGAAGTATTAATTTTCTACTAGAAGTCTGAGTCTCAACCTGGAAGTCTAGGCCAGTTTCATTGATCTCTGAATTAAAAAAAAAACCCAAAACCTCTCTAAATTCAATATTTATTCAAGGCCTCCTGTGGGCTCGGGATATTCTGATACTTTCAAGGGATGACAAATTTTGAGCTTCAAGAGGACATAGATCACATTTCAATCAATCAATCAGTCAGTTCACTTGTATTAAGTATTTAGTAAGTCCTAGACATTATACTATGAGCTGAGGAAACAAAGACAGGCAAAAAACCCCCCTCAGAAACAGTTTCTGCTCTCAAGTAGCTTATATCTTAATGGGGGTATATGCTGTGTAAAATATTTTCTGATTCCCTTTCTTTGGGTCAGGATTCCTGAGGATTTAACCCAGGCCATTCCAAAGAGGAAGCCCTTTTGTAGAAAATGGTGCATGGCCCTTAGGCCACAAATAACATTCAAAAAGTACTTTTTCATTTTTCTTGGAGTTTCTTGACTGCCTCAGCTTACTCTGTGCTGTATAACACTTTCATTTTTTACAGGATGATCAGAGCATTATTTGGCAAAAATGTTCTCCTTCTCCCTTCATTCTCAGGCTAAAATTCTCTTGATCAGACACATGAATCTCCAGGCAAATATCTTTTTCTTGGCTTTCATTAGATATGTTCCATCTTGACCAGGACCCAGTATCTATCTTTTCCGTATCCTAATCCCTGGTCTGGAAATCCAAAGCCTGTTATCTGACAGCATCTCATTAAGTAGTTGTTCACTGCTTATAACCTCTTTTTTCTTCTAAAGTTTTCAGTTGGCAGTAATGAAAAGAGTACCTATGTCCCTAAAGTCTTTATTTTCCTGCCTAGGACTTTATAGTCCCTAGAAATAATTTCTATGCTCCTTCTAGTGTTATCATTCATCCTCTCAAAAATCAGCAGAAGTAGTTGGACAAGTTCTCAAGAGGCCATCTATTATAAGTGAGACACAGTATTTCTCTAACAAGGAATCATTAACCACTAGGACTTGGCTCCTCTTCCTGTGGCCAGTAATAGTGACACGTGTACATTCATCATCATTTCATTGAGGACAAGAAGATACTAGTATCCTCTATGAAAATTGCAAATATAATTCTACAGTTCCAAGATTCCTTCTTTTTCCCTTTCTATGGTGCATTCCTCTACCCTCTCAACACAGGTTTGGAATCCTCTTTTCTTCTTTAGGCTCTTCTTGTTCTTTCTTCTTTTCTTAAAGAACTTCATTCATTCAAGGAATGCTCATTCTCTCTGATAAAGTCAAAAGGCATTCTCTCGCTTTTCTCTCTAGAACAGACATGATTAATATTTTTTCATCATGGTACTCTTTGACAGTCTGGTGAAGCTTCAGAAGAATCATTTACATGAATAAAATACATAGGTTTACAAAGGATACCAATTATAATCAAAATTAAGATGCAATTTTTTCCCAACCAAGTTCATGGGACCCCTGAAATATCTCCACAGACTCATGAACCTTAGGTTTAGAACTCTTAAGTTAGGAAGGAAACTTATATCTGATTCATATAGACATAAGTTTAAAATGGACTCTGGGAAGAAACACAGTAATAAAACCTTTGCAGGTACCTGAACTATTTCCCTTGCTTTTCCAAGCTTGATTAAACTGGGATCCCACATTCTCTGCACCTCTTGATTCTAATTCATGAGGCTAATTTTTGCAGCAAACTTGCCAGAGAACCAGGGGCATCTAGTCAAGGGTTTATTTTATAGAAAAAAATGTCTTTTCCTCTCACTTTTTCCTGGATGCTACTTAATGAAATTCCTTAGATCTGCCACTAACATTCAAATAGTATTTGCATGTTATCATTGTCTACAAGTACGTCTCAAAGAAATCAAACTTCTCTCATTGCTGGTCAGAAGCTATTTTATCTCCATCTTCTGTGACTGCTTCAAGTTTGATTAAAGATGGAAAGAACTGGTGTCTTCTGAGGGTTAAGTGTGTGTTTGTCCTTTGTTGCCAAAGAAGACTATGCCATCAGAGAAATGATTTCATGACTTGCCCTTGACTTTGTTTTGAGTGAGGGAAGGCTTGACAGGTCACCAACCTCACCTCCTCCAGAGTCATCTGAATCCAGTGACCAGATATTCACCAGGATGACTGGAGATGACCCAGGATGAGACAATTGGGGTTAAGTGACTTGCCCATGGTCACACAGCTAGTGAGTGTCAAGTGTCTGAGGTGAGATTTGAACTCAGGTCCTCCTGACTCCTGCACTGGTGCTCTATCCACTGCACTACCTAGCTGCCCTGAGGGTTAAGTAGGAGGGAGAGGGAAAGGAGTCAGAGCAGGGATACAACCTAATATTGGAAACCTTCATGGATCCCAAGAGCCAATAAAAGCTTTGTTAAGATCTCTCAAGGATTACCAATTTCCTATTAAAAAGATCAGCATAATTTTTTCAGGCTGTTGAATGTTATCCTTTGACCACTGAAGAATGAGACATAGCTGTTTAAAGGTTCAATTATAACAGACTCAAAATGTCAATTGTTAAATTCAATGAAGCTATTATGGAAAAATCCATATTGGGGAGCTTTAGGACTTATGGATCTCTATTGTTAAAAATAATCCCATCAAATCCTCTCTCTTTATTAAATGCAATAATTTAATAATTATAGTAAAACATTGATTTTAGTATTTGATTAGCTACATTGCAGTAGTATTGATTAAAGTTGCTTTAATTAAATCCCAGTTTAACATCCAGTGATCTTTGTAAGTACAGTCCTTCTCAGCATGAATTTTAATTGAAGAACCCAGGCAACAACAGAGCTCTATGTTTTACTTGCAGCTGTCTCCAGTGTGACCAAGCTTACAACAGAGCCAGAACTTGTTTGAGTAGGCTATTACACTTGTGTAATTATTTAATTTACAATAATTTCCTGTAGATAATATTTACCAATTTAATTATTCGGTAATTGCATAATCAGAAGATGATACAGAACAACGGCTTGATGAATATCTGATTTAGTAAGCTAACACAGGATACATAATCTTAAATTAATCACATATAACTGCATGGCTAAAATAATAAACAAGTTGAATGCCAGCCTTCCATTCATGTTTAGGAGACCTTACGCACTTGGTGTCCTCCCTAGCTTCTCTTCACTTCTGCAGCTATTAGCCCTGCAACCTAAGTGGCTGCCATGCAAAGGCTCTTTGATCTGGTGCTTTAAAATTTATATTTAAGAAATCACTAGTGGGGAATACAAATATGTGAGGAAAATGTCCCATTGTGGGTCCATGACTATCCGCTACTCTCTGGTATAATTCTAGTCATGCCACAACTCACATGTGAAGGTTTAGAATCATCAACCTAGAAAGCATTTGAGCTGGAAAAATAGTTAGAAATTATCTAGTCCAATCCCCTTTTAAAGAAATCATGGCCCAAAGAGATGGATCAGCGTGTCCAAAACTCCACAGTTAGAGAAAGGACTGCAACATCAGTCTGAGTCCCAGAACAGGTTTTTCCATAGCATTACAGTGAGAAAAGGGCCAAAGAGAGACAGAAAGGGGTGAGTGATGAGAGAGAGACAAAGAAAGTGACAGAGACAGAGACACACACACACAAAGAGAGAAAGGAAGGAAGGAAGACAGAATGAAAGAGAAAGAAAGAAAAAGAAAAGAAAGGAAGAAAGAAAGAAAAAGAATTTCAGGTGGGTGTCTCCTGAATTATCTCAAATCTCTCCCTATAAACATAACCAACAAATTCTCCATACACACATGGAAAACTGCTGTATTATTTTTTTTAGCAGAATAGATAAAAGGAGTATGAAATCACTCTAACAACAGTCCCTTGTTCCCTGTTGTAAAGAAGATGTCTGGTGGGGTGGAGAGGGTACCTATTATACTTTATAAAGGGCTGTGAGGTCTGAATATTAATTGAATACTGATAATTCTTGATTTTAAAACTTCTAGGGTCTTTTATGTACCACACATGGGGAAGTGAGCATTCTTTCTTCTGAGCAATCTCCTAAACATGAAGAGTTGATGCTTATTAATAAGTTATTAAAGAGATGTCACTAGTGGAACTAGTTCTATGGATTTCCTTATATTTTCTTCACAGTTTTTTTGTGACTTTCTGGGTTAAATAAGGGAAAAAAATAATTGACTTTTCTCTGAGTTCTCATGTAGGTTTTGTTTCCTTTGGACCCTTTCTGTCTGGCAGGCTGCTGTTTGCAAACATGCTATGGGGCTTCACTTATAGCAGACTATATGTGAAACAGGGATTCTTGCCCAGGAATTAGATTCATATACATTTTTCATTGTACATATAGCTTTCTGCACTGCAAATTCTGTTTGGTTTATATAACTGCAATTCTTTTTTTGCCTAATTATTTTTCCTTAAACATTTTAACTAATTAATTACTTTAAGAAGAAATTTATTCATTATTTATTTATTTGCTTAGGGCAGCTAGGTGGTACAGTAGACAGAATGCTGAGCCTGGAATCAGGAAAATTCGATTTCCTGAGTTCAAATATGACCTCAGACACTTAGTAGCTGTGTGACCCTGGCCAAATCTTTTCTAAGAAAACTTCAAATAGGGTCATGAAGGTTGTACAACAAACAACAATTACTTATAATATTCTTTTCTTTTAAAATTTTGAATTCAATTCTCTTCCTTCTCCCCTTCCTTCAACTGAAAAGGCAAGCAATACATCAATTATATATGTAAAATTATGTAAAACATATTTCATAACATATTAGTCATATTTTTTTAAAAATCAAGAAAAATAAAGTGAGAAAATTATATTTCAATCTGCACTCAGAGTTTATCAGCTCTCTCTCTGGAAGTGGACAGCACTTTTTCATCATGAGTTCTTTTGTGTTGCCTTGGATCATTGTATTGATCAGGGTAGCAGCTGTTACAGTACACAACGAACTCCCAGTTTTTCTCACTTCGTTTTGCATCAGTTTATAGGTTGCACCATGCTTTTTCCTGAACCACAGCCCTTGTCATTTTTTGGAGATCAATGTTACTCTATCACAATCATATGCTACAACTTGTTCAGCCACTTCCTCATTAATGAACATCCTCTTGATTTCCAAATCTTTGCCACAACAAAAAGAACTGATATAAGTAATTTTTGAATATAGGTCCCTTACCTTTTTATTGAACTCTTTGGGATGCAGACCTAGTAATAGTATTGCTGAATTAATGGGTATACACAGTATATAGCCCTTTGGGCATAGCTCTAAATTGTTCTCCAGAATGGTTGGATTTCTACTCCATCAGTAGTTTGTCAATATGCCCATTTTTCTTAGTAGGTGTGACATGGTACCTCAGAGTTGTTTTAATTTGCATTTCTCTAGCCAATAGTGATTTAGTGCATTTTTCACATGACTATAGATAGGTCTGGTATCTTCTTCTGAAAATTATCATTATCTGTTTATGTATGTGTTCATCCTTCGTTGCCGAAGAAGATCATGCCATCAGAGAAATGATGACATGACTTGCATTTGACTTTGTTTTGAGTGAAGGAGGTCTGTGCAAGTCACCAGCCTCACTTCTCCAGAGCCATCTGCATCCAGTGACCATATATTCATCAGGATGACTAGAGATGACGCAGGATGAGGCAATTGGGGTTAAATGACTTGCCCAAGGTCACATAGCTAGTGAGTGTCAAGTGTCTGAGGTGAGATTTGAACTGAGGTCCTCCTAACTCCTGCACTGGTGCTCTATCCACTGCACTACCTAGCTGCCCCCTACCTATTTATGTCTTTTAATCATTTAACAATTGAAAAATGACTTGTTTTTATAAATTTGACCCAGTTCCATACTCAGTATACATTTGAGAAATAGGTCTTCACTAGAGAAACTTGCTGTAAAAATTTTTGATATTCCTTCATTGTTTATGGTATCTTTTATCATAATGTACTTTGCCTGATTATCTTTTTTAATTAGGTCTTTGCTTTTGCTGTGTTAAAGATTAGGATTGCTGTTCATACCTTTTTGTTACTTCAAGTGAAGCATTTGATTGGCCAACAATAAATTCCAGGTCAAGCCCTACTTGGTTATTATTTGGACTCTGATTGACTCAGAATAAATGTAAATAACAACTGTCTCTATTTTGTCTGAAAACTCTCTGATCTATTTATTTTTTAAAGAGGCTATTCTTTGCCTCCTCTCTCATCAAGCCTCAATCATTGAATGGGTATTGCCTTAGTCAAACTGAGACCCATTAAAAACCTTATCTTGAAAAGGTCAAGATCTCCCACTGAATCCAGGGCCATATCCAGTCATCCTGATCCATCACTGGCCACAGGACCCAGATGGCTACAGAAGAGAAAGTGAGGCTGGTGACTTAGCACAGCCCTCCCTCACTAAAATCCAATTCACTTGCATGTCATGGCATCACCTCCCTGATGTCATGGTCCTTGTTGAGAACAAAAGACAAACAGCAGCAACTTCAGCTAAAGCACTTTAGATTCTGTTTCAGCCCTTTATTTTAACCCAACATGTGTCTTTTTGTTTCATGTGTGTCTCTTACAAAAAACATACTATTAGATTCTGGTTTCTAATTCATTCCACTATCTGCTTCCATTTTGTGGAAGCTCATTCCATTCCATTCACTTTCACAGTTATGATTACTGTATATTTCCTTCCAATCCATTCTTTTTCTGTTTCTCTCTCTTTTTTCAAGTCTATTTTGTTTCTAACTACTGCCTCTCTTAATTTGTCTAATTATTCTTAAGTTGATTTGAAACTTGAGTATATAATGTTCTTAGTCACTGAATAAATCTTAGTGATAGACATGGATTCCATTCAGTTTTCCAAATTTATTGCCATATTAAGTTTAATTCACAAGTTATTTGATGATATTGTCAGAGTCTTATACTCAATTTGCTAAAGACAAGATGTGACATAAAGGGTTGCCTCTATATTGAGATTTGAAATAGTCCACAAAAGCCCCCAGACATCTTTTTGTATCTGAAATGAGTCCCTAAAATTTATGCATTAGAGTTATTACTGCATTAAGGCATTTATCGTGTCTAGATGTCACATGTTGCCTAATAAGGGTAAGACAATTATGTTTATGGCATTAACTGAATTGATTTATCAGGGAAAGACAATTATGTTTATTTATGGCATTAACTGGATTGATTTATCAGGCTAGCTGTCACCTAACAGTTCTTGAGGGAATAAGCCCCAAAGCAGGTATATTTTGAGTAAGGAGAATGCACAGAGGAAGGATTTGGGAAGATCAGGAAATACTCAATAATGCTGGTGGCAGGTGCTACATGGTGGACAGGGGCATGGATGACTAGGACATTGAGTCACAAGGCCTGAAGGTCTTCATCAACTCAGAGGTAGAAAAGAGTCAGCACTTAACAGCAAGGAAAGGGAAAAAGCAAACAAACTTTAAGACCATATGGAGGATATTTTGCTGTTATTTTCAAGATAAAACTACAATCCAGGGACTCACACTATAAATTTTTATAGCTTAGAAAATGTTTCCATGAAAAATGTAAACATAAAATATTTTAAATGCTTTTGGAAAGGTAGCCTTTATTTGTTGAGTGGTGGCTGTTAAATTATTTTGAAATCAAAATAGTTAATATTTATTTGAGATGATATCACAATAAAAACTTCTTTAAATTATTGGATGTGTTAACAATAGCATGAAATCATTTCATATTTAAAATTAGAAATGATTTCACAGAGATGCCAAAGTATTTGGCATCCTTTGGGAGAAAAACACTTGGCACCAATTATTCATACACTAAATAGATCTAGAATTTCACAATTAAATTATCCACAGTTTTGATTCAATTGGGTTTTGATTCAGTGCCTCTATACTTAATGAAAAAGTTATATGGGGGAAAAGTTGAACATTTGGAAAAGTCTTATCTAACTTTAAGATTGCCCTGAAAGGAAGCTGTGAGTCATACAGTACTTACATTAGCAAATAAAACTACAGTGCATGTCTGCTCCCTGTGGATTTTAATTTTCAGCAGCCATAAACAGCAAGTAATGAGAATTCGGGTAAATGGATGGCTATAAAGTTAAAGGCAAGGTTGGCTTTGCCTTAGGAGAAAAGTTGTGAATGACATAATCCTATGGCCTGAGGAGCCCCAAGAGGTACCAGTGACTCACCATTAAAAAGCCTAATTTGGCCCCCCATCTATCAGCAGAGAATCCTTCCCTGTCTGAACCATTTAGCCATAAACAAATTGTATCTATGAACAGAATGAAAGCTGTCTCATGATCATGTCATTGGCTACTACAGGGAAAAGGATAAAAGGGTAATATTAGGTCAAACTGTGAAGTAGATTTTGTTATCCTTATCCCCAGCTTCTTTTTTCTGTGTTTTTCTGCCCCCTTTTTCTGCCTCCTTCTCACCAGAAACTCAGTTCGTTCTCTCTCTCTCTGTCTCAGAGGAGAGAAACTCTCTCCTCTCATATGTGCGTCCTCCTTTCCAAGGTTAACTGGCCTTTGTGCTTGAACTTCCTAGGATTTCCCTTCTTTCCCTTTGCATCTTTGATGCCCTCTTTTTAAATACATATTCAATCTCTCCTTTTCCACTGGCTATTTCACCTTCACCTACAAATACATTTAAGCCACTCATATTGCCCAAAAAGAAACCTTCCATAGACTCTTCCAGCCCCAACTTACCATCTTCTCTCTATATCAAGTAATCAGTCAGCAAGCTAATATGATCACCACTCTAGTGCAGGCCCTCATCACCTCATCAGGTCCACATGCAATAGCCTGTTGGTGATTCTGCCTGCCTCCACTCTCTCTCTTGCTCCAATCCATCCTCCATTCAGTGATTAAAGTGATTTTCCTAAAGCACAGATCTGATCATGTCACCACCCTACTCAAAAAACTCTAGTGGCTTCATATTACATCTGAGATCACACACAAATCTGCTGTTTGACATTAAGAGCACTTCATAACATAATGCCCCCCATCCTGTATTTCTAGTCTTCTTATACATTTTTCCAGGGCACCAGCCTCCTGACTATTCCAAGAGGAAGACATTCCATTTCTCAGCTCTAGGCATCTTCTCTGGCTCCTTCAGATGCTATCTCCTCTTCTTCATGTTTTCCATGCTTAGAATGTTCTCCCTCCTCAACTCTGTTGACCAACTTTCCTGGTTTCCTTCAAGTCCCAACTAGAATCTATCCCATCTTTTACATGAAAATTTTTCCAACAATTAAATTCATGTGTCTTCCCTCTGTAATTGTTTTCTTATTTATTTTGAATATAGCTTGTTTTTATATGTCTATTTGTATGTTGTCTCCTCTACTGGAATAGAAGCTCCTTGAGAGCAGGGATTATCTGTCTCCTTTTGTAACTTCAGAACTTAACACTGCATAGAACATAGTAGGCACTATAAATGTTGATTGATTGATTGAAGCATCTACTCTGTAACAGTCACTGGATTGAACACTGGAGATGATACAGTAGTGAGACAGTTCCCTGATATCAAGGAACTTGTCTTTACTTGGGGAATAAAACATGTTTACAGATAAGTAATCAAGTACAGGATTTTTTGTAAAGCAGACTCGTGACTTCAATGGTATAAGCAGCTCATGGTGACGACCATTTTTTCTTACCATGACAGAAACTTTCTCTGCAACTTAGACTTTTAAAATTGCCTTAAGCACTGAGAGGTTAAGCAACTTTTCTCGGGTCACACAGGTAGTATATTTTAGAGGCAGGATTTGAACTTAGGAGTTCCTAATTCTGAATGCAGCCTGCTATGCTGCCTTTCATGGGCCATATCTAGGACACAGAAGAAATAAATAGTTATATAGGAGGTAGGCAGGAAGGAAGGGTACTAACAATGTGGGGAATCAGAAAAGGCCTCTTGAAGTATGTGGCACTTCAGCTAATCTTTGAGGAGAGCTAGGGGTTCTAAGGGAGGCTATTAGGTGGCTCAGTGGATAGCTATGTGTGGAGTCAGGAAGACCTGAGTTCAAATCCAGCCTCAGATACTCCTAGCTGTGTGACCTTGGTTAAGTCACTTAACCTCTGTTTACCTTAATCCCCTGGAAAAGGAAATTGTAAAGCACTCCAGTATCTTTGCCAAGAAAACCCCAGGGACAGTATTGGCAATGCTGTGGTTCACTCATGAAGAGTCAGACAAGCCTGAACAACTTAACAATAACAAGGGATTCTAATAGGGAGAGGTGAGGAGGAGAACAGGCATTTACTCTCTCTTCACCACCCAGCTTCTCAAAATAATAATGTACACTAGCTATTTCTAACTCCTCACATGGCATCCTAAAGTCTGAAGTATGAATTGCTACTGGAACTAGTTTATAAGCTCTTTAGGCAGAGATATTGTCATATTTCTTTGTAGTCCTCACACATCCTATTTAAGGGATTGCAGAATGGGATAGCATTTGTTTAGGTTATAAGAAGCAATAGTAGCAACCACAAGTGGGGGGCGTATGTCTTACACACATTCTCTTTTAGAACTCTACCTTCCAGAAATCTGTATAGAACTCAAAAGGTTTAATTAAGGACAAGAATCTTATGGTAGGAAAACAGGTTGGAGAAATCTAAGGTGACTGGTAACAGGATTGAAATGGTGATCAGCACCTGACTCTGATGTTCTGTTTGTGTGGTTGCTGAGACAAAGTACAATGTTCTCGTAGAGGTTTATGGTTTTAATGTTTGACCAGTTCCCATGTTGCAGGTGAAAAGCGATACTCTCTGACATTGTCACTGACAACCTGTCATGAATGTCCTTAACTTGAAGTGCCATGCTGAAAAATTCAATGAACCCCAAACGGCTTCTGTGGGCACCAACTTAATAGCCAATTGTGAGTGACTTGGTATGTGCTACTACTGGAGTCAAAAGGGTAAAGCAAGTATGAATCCAATCCAATTCAATGCAATCCAATCCAATCAACATTTGTTCAGTACCTAATGTGTGCCAGTCACTGTGCTAATCACTGGAGATACAATTAATAAAAAGAAAAATAGTCCTTACCTTTAAGGAACTTAAAATCTAACAGGGAAGACAACATACAAAAGGAGGCAGGAAAGGGGAGCAGGGAAGAAGTAGAGAATACCAAGAGGATATCTTGTTCTGTGGAGTGAAAACCAGGCAGGGTAGCAATTGCAGGTTGGAGTGATCTGACAGTCCAGTTTCTGACCCCTATAAAGGAAAGTATTGGGAGGAGTCTGATACTCCATCTTCCAGCCCTCCAAAGAGAGGGAAGAGGAGGCTGTAGGAGATGAGTCAAACAAACCTTGAGTTAGCAGCATGGAAGCATGTTTAGAAGTGATGAGTTTAACCTGGGAACTGAACAGACAGGGCAGCAGATGCAGAGTGGAGAATGGCAGAAGGTGAGAGTAGGGTACTTAGGGAAACATTTGGGGGAGGTAATAGAGAAACTTTGGGAAATGGGGGTTGAAAACAGATTACAGGATCATAGATTTAGAGTTGAAAGGAACTTCAGAGCGTACATAGTCAAAGAACATCATTTTACACCTGTAAAATGTACCAAAGGAACCAAAGACCAGAGATGTTCACAAGGTCACACAGGTATTTAATAACAGAACTGGCATCCCAAACTTGACCTCTGATCCTAAATCCAACATTTTCCCCTGTTGTGTACTTGATTTAACTCATTATTTTAGCTTTCATTCTAAGAAAATTCTTCTCACTTTAATATGATGTCACATGATTTTTTTCTGACTTGGTTGAGGGAGATAGCAGAAATGGTGGCTTATTAGCTGTGGTTTGAAATAAATGATTACCCTCTTCGGCACCAAGAATCTGGGAGTAACCACTGGGGGTTTGGGGGGTGTCATATTAAGAGGCCCAGGTGCAACAAATGGAGGTCACCTTCCTCACTTCTTTCATATGATGGTGAGGGTCACCTTTTCCAGTGAGTATCTTTCTTAGTAAAGCTTACTTCTAACCTTTCCCAGCCATAGCCACTTTATGTGTTTTCAACTCTGCATCCACATCTCTCTCATCCCTACTCTTTTCTCCACTCTTACTACCATCACCCTAGCTCTGGGCTTCAAAACTTCTCACCTGGACTCTTACAATAGCCACCTAAATGGCTCCCTGCCTCATCTCTCTTTGCTCTGTTAATCCAACCTCCACATGGTCTATGGTATTCTGCCCAAGAAGCTTTGGTGGTTCTCTATTGCTGGTAGGATAAAAACAAACATTCCCGGCCCTTCATAATCTGATTCCAGTTTGCATTTCTCCATTTAATGCCCTCTATGTTCCAGCCAAATTGGCCTATGCACGCTATTCTTTGTATAGGACATTCTATCTCCCATCTTTGTGCTTTTGTACATGTTTGAAATGCACTCTGTCTTTATCTCTACCTCTTATGATCCTGGTCTCCTTTAAAGCTCACCTCAGACGCTATATCCTACTTACCTAAAATTTTTTCTGAACCCTCCCCCCCCCCAAGCTCTAGTGTCACCATTCTTTTATCTTTGTAGGGAACCATCAAAATTCCAGAAAAATCCCAATTATATAACTCATGTATTAGAATCGCCCTGAAGGAGGTTGAACTTACATGGAATGAGTCTGATCCCCACCTGAAGTTAAATTGAAATTAAATTTTTTTTCTGTCTCATCTAAAATTCAGGTGGCTAGCATCTGAGCTCCTCCAAATTCCCCTGCATATATCCTCATCCAGGGCAGAAGACAGGCAACCCTGTTAATTCAAAGTTTCATGCAGTTTCTGTGGAGCATGATGGTGCATACCCAATTCATGTTATTGGAGAGGCTGAAGCTGACGGTTCTTTTGAGACTGGGAATTCTGAGAGTCAATGGACAAAGTTGACTTGGGGTCTGCACTAAGACTGACACCAGTTTGGTGAGCCCCCAGTGACAGAGGGATCCATCAGGCTGCTGAAGATGGGACAAGCCGGCCTGAATTAGAAATGGAGTGGGTCAAAGTTCCTGTGTTCCTAAAGAACTCTGATCAATGTAAGGATTAACCACGATTCCAGAAAACTGATAGCAAAGAATGGCACCCACCTCCTGTGGAATAAGTATGCAGCGGGAGATATATTTTTAGGCCAATGTGAGAACTCTTTATATTTGACTATACATATTTGTTGATTGAGTTTTTTACTTTTTTTCAAGGAAGGAAGGAACATAATGATTATTAATTGAAAAGAATTAGTTAAAATGAAATTAAAAATATATGCTTACATAAGTGAATGATTATTCTTTTTTTAAAATAGAAAGTAAGGTCTTCTACTAAAGAGATAGTAACGGTATTGGGAATCTGAGGAAAGACAAGGTTTAGAAGAGCCCCTTTGGGGAATACGACAAAAAGACAAACATTTTTTAAAAATTTAAAAAATGAATGTTCCAGTTGTTCCAATTGAGTTTAGATGACATGAATGTTATCTAACATGAATGCACCCAGTCAATATTGTTTTAGAATTTCTAACTAGCATTCCTTAGTGACTTTGGAATCAGAATTGATGGTGGCTATTAGCCAGGATTAAGGATGAGCAGAATATATGGTGGAAGGAGAGAAAGGAAAGGAATTCAACACTAGAGAGCAATGCTTTATTGAGCTGCTTACCTATAGAGTCAACACTCAATATAAGAAAATCAAAGCCACAACAAAAGCTACAGACTCAGAGAATGAGAGATTGAGGGACCAGAGGATGTGATGAAGGTAAAGAATAGATTTAGGAATCAAAAGGCAATGAAAGAGGTTAAAGAACAGTAGACAGTGATCAGAGAGAAGTTTTATAGCTCAAGATCTGAGAAGTAGAACAGTTTGGTTGGTGAGACTTAAGGCCTTTATTTGGGTACTGTAGAGACTTTAACTGTCAAACTAGTTAGATTCTTCTTACAAAGATGGCTACTACTTGTAACCCTTGGCTCAAAGGGCTAATTATATGAGATTCTCTTCTCTTTGGTGGAGACTGGTGACTGAATGTCCTGTATCTACATAGGAAAAGGTGGAATTGATGACAGTAGGAGAGAAAACCTCCAGGTCTTTGGTCTTTCAGCTTCAAGGGAGTAGGCACACCTTTTGAACCTCTTTTTGGTTCACTAAAGAGAGAGAGAGAGAGACTATGGGAAGATGCTGAAATTTAGAAAGTGGGCAATCTATCATGACCCTATTCCCAAGTTGCTACACTAGAGAGTTTGGGGAATTTTCTCCTTTTGGGAAAAAATAAGAACTTCTCTGGCTGGGATTCTCTTTTGGTTGAGCTGAATTATCTTACTCCCAAAGGAAGAGCTCATTCACTCTGTGTATCATCTGGTATATAGTCTCATATGTATACTTTCTACAATTTGTTTTGCTATTGACTTGGATAAATAAATTTATTTGCTATGCATGTGTTCATTGTAGAACTGGCATTTAGTAGGAAGTAAATCCTTTGATATATGGTTTGGGTCCTCCTTTCCCATGAAGGACTAGTGATCAGGAGTGTAGCTTGAACCTAAAAATTTCTTCCCCTAGACTAACAATTTTTTTAAATGTTAAAACTGTTTATTTAGTATGGAAAACATTATAGGATTCTAAGCATCAAATCAACAAAATCAAAAAAATGTTCCAAGCATTCATAGAGAATGTCAACTTCCATTGCTGCATTGACAGTACTTAACAACCACAAACAAAAAACCATTTCTCATGCCAGCTGAAACCCTACCCCTTTGTCACATCTAAGAATGGCAACAGACTGTTATTTTACTATATACAAAATGACAGCTTTAAGCTAGATGGACAATCATTGTATAAAGCTACTCTAACAGTGCATGCTTTGGGTCATGACACCTAATAAAAGATACAGATTAATTTTCCTTTTCTAAGGTGTCATAGTTCCAAATATTTATGAGAAGGATTTGTCTAGTAAATATAAACACACACACCCCATATATATGTGTGTATATATGGGATGAGTGTGCACGTGTGTACCTACATGTGGGTGTATGTTTATATGGGTGCATGTAGATATTTACATGCCTCCCTCCCCTCCTCTCCTCTTATACAGAGAGTATAAATTTACAACCTGGAATTTCTAACTAATAACCATGATTATTACACACAAAATACTGTAACTTTTTAAAATGTTTTGTTATAGCAACAGCAAAGTGCACAGAGAGGAAAACATTAAATTTCCTTTACATTTTAAAAATGTTTGGAAATATGTACAACTTGGATAGAGTTTCAAGGAGTTCATAATACCTACCATAATACATGAACCAGGTAAAATGTCTAGAGCACCTGTTTCCAATTTTAAAAGTTAAATGCTATAAGTGCAGTAGACACTGTATCAATAAAGGTGCTTTAGTATTTCCTCATCTCTATGGTATTTAAGATAAATAATATATAGTTTTATTCATCCTCATTTTCCTCATCTTCCTCTACCTTTTTACAAGAAGCTTTAGCTGATCCCTTTGCACTATGAAACTTTCCTTTGGACTTATAATCAGCAACATCCTTTTCATACTTTTCCTTTAGTTTTACTGCCTTATTGCAGTTTTTCACTATCCCTTAGATTATTCCACATCTCACCAAGATTTCTGTTATATCCCCAATGGATATCCCAGGGTTTGTAATTTTATCTTGGGGCAAAATTCTGAATGGAATAGGAAGAAGCCAGACAGGAGCTGTTTGGGAGTATGAGGAACCTTTTTATCCCCTTCCTTTGGCTGGTCCATAATCCTTCATCTTCCTGTTATAACACAGCTTACTAGCCTTTGCCATTTTGTCAAACTTGGATTTTTCCTTTCCATGTATATTCTTCCATCTTTTTGAACACTTCTTGATTCTGCAAAATTGACAGGAACTTCAGGTCTTTTTCTTATGTTTGTCATGGTATGTTTGTACAAAAAAGGCATTAGTAGATGTTTTTGCTTTTTAGTTTTTTTGGGTCACCTTTAACCATCTCTAGTGTGTAACTGTATTGTTGACTAGTCTGTCTAGGGAGCAGATATACTTCTAGACCAGTGTCCTCTCTCTGAGGAATGCAAGAGTGAACAACCTCTGGTCCTAACCTCCTTCTTAGCAGGAATCAAAGCATCCTTTCGAGAAGAGTAGGAAGAAGAGATGCTAGAAATATCTATTCTTGCCTTCCTATAAACTACATCTAGACAGACCCATGTGGTCATTCATAACTTAAATGAACCAAGCAACAACTCTATATACCAATCCCTGCATATTCCTTTCAAAATTTCAATCTATGAAGATATAGTTTAGATTTCATCTTGTGATCTCCTACCTCAGTACAACTGTGTTAGCTATTCCTCATACTAAATTTCTCCATATCCCTCCTTGACTGCTGAAATCCATCTCTTCTTTCAAAAGTAACACTTAGCCAAATCTTTCTGATCACCTCCTTCCTATGTTGTCCCTCATTCTTTTTGATCTTTCCCTTTGTCCTTTCCAATGTACTTTTATCCTGTGGATAGTACAGAGCCCCATAACAGATTATATGACTCTTACTTGATGACCAGCCTAGATAAAAGTTCAGTGACTCATCACCAGGTTGGTAATTAATTTTTTTAAACCAATAGTAACTCTTAAGGACCATTGTAAAGTTATATAGCAGGTTAAATCTTATCAACACTAATGAAATCACAAATCTTCGATGAATTAACGTATGCACTTCTCACATTTTTACTTGTATTACAGTTATTTAGATATGTCTCACCACCTATTAGACTGTAATCTCCTTAAGAGCAGGATCTATATCCTTTTCCTCCTCTGAATCCTCAGTACCTACCATAGTGTGCTTCACATAGTATTTAAATATATTTTGTGAAATTAAATTGAATAATATGGATTTATATTGGACTAGAAATTGAACTATATTTTCTCTTACAGATGATTTGTTAATTTGAAAACTAATTCTCAAAAAAGAATTGAGTTTTGATGATTGGAAGCTCTCTGCTGAAAGGTACTAAGACAACTTATCTGCTGTCTTTCTGGGGCATATATGCATCGTATGATATCACCGAGAAGTAGTGTCTTTAATCCCATCTCTAGTTTACTTGTTCCATTAATGATTGCCTCTGTCTTGGAACTAGTTTTTTCCCTTCTACCTAAAAATATGTTCAGGGGGTGGAACCAAGATGGTTCCACTTGCTCTTCCCCCACAACCCATGAAATACCTCTAAAGAAGGACTCTCAACAAATTCTAGAGCAGCAGAAGCCACAGAACAACAGAGTGGAGATTTTTAGCCCACAGTGACCTGAAAGACCAATGGGAAAGGTCTGTCGCCCCAGATGC
>CM053770.1:361106697-361142517 GCA_028658325.1 Potorous gilbertii | reverse complement strand
CACACACACAGAGTACAGGTTGTGTTGAATTAGAAGAGATGATATCTACACAAAAAAAATAAAATAAAAATTAAGGGGTGAGGGAGGAAAATACTGGAAGGAGAAAGGAAAAATGGAATTGGGCAGGCTGTAACTCATAAAAGAGATAAGAAAAATCTTGTTCAATGGAGGAGAAAAGGTAGAAGGGGAGAGGGGAAAAATGAAGCTACTCTCTCTACATATGGCTGAAGGAGGGAATAACATGCTCACTAAATTTGATATTAAAATCTATCTTACACTACAGGAAAGTAGGGGAGGAGGCGACAAGTGGTGTGAGGGGAATGATAGCAGGGAGGGCAAATGGGAAAAGGGAGTAACTAGAAATAAACACTTTTGGGAAGGAACAAGGTCAAATGAGGGAATAAAAAAATAAAACATAAAAAAATAGAGGGCAATATAGTTAGTATTACACAACATGATTATTAGGGAAGTCTTTTGCAAAACAACACATATTTAGTCTGTATTGAATTGCTTGCCTTCTCAGTGGAGATGGGTAGGGAGGGAGGGAGGGAGAGAAGTTGGAATTTGAAGGATTAGTAAAGTATGTTGAGAATTTTTATTGCATATAACTGGGAAATAAGAAATACAGTGAATGGGGTGTAGAAATTTATCTTGTCCTACAAGATAAGAGAAAAATGGTGATAAGGGAAGGGTGGGATATGATAGAAGGGAGGGTATATTGAGGGAAGAAGTAATCAGAATGGAAGGTTATTAGGAAGCAGGGGAGGGGAGCAATGGGGAGAAAAATTGGACATGTGATATAAAAGCAATTAGTATTAAAACAATTGACTGAATTACTGAGGATAAATCAAAGACATCTTTAGTTTGGGGAAAAGAATTTCAGCCTAAATTTCCTAGAGGCAGGTAACCTCGGGTAAAATTTGGCATTAATGGAAAAGTTAAGGTTTTAATGGTAAATTTGATTATATGATTGTTATTTGATTAGGAACTAGAACATGCATAGAAAGGCATATAAGCCACTTAAGACTTGCCTCAAAAGATGTTCCTTAGCCAAAGTGAAATTATAGTCATATTTGAAACCTGGTTATTGGAACTTGCTATTTTAATATGCTCTGGGACTATTAAATGACTGTTCTTCTAAGTTTAACTCCAGGTATGGATAGCAAGAAAGGCAGTCTAAGCCTCCAATCCATGATGCCAGTATGAACTGAAAAAGGTGAATGGGAAGGGTGGGAGAGCAGCTGTTCAGCCTGGGCTGAGGTAGGATTCTCCTAACTTGATTTCCTCACTGACACCTGGCAGACTTTAAGCCCAACTGAATGCAAGTTGACAATCTACTCCTACCTGGAACTGACATGAAGTTGGGGAGATATTGTTTCCCTGCAATGTCCCTACTCTTAGTGGCAATTTCCTATAGTCAAAAGCTTTGTAAAGCTTAATACTAGATCTATTAAATTATAGATTGTTGGTAAGAGAACATTCAAGGTTGTCTAAAATTAAGCTATTAGGCTTAGGTCTTTAGACCAACAATAAGTTAGGGTCCTTTAATTCTTAGTAATACTGTGGAGATGATTAGGTCAAGGGCTTGTGAAGTTAACACACATAAATATTATTTGTCTCTCAGTTGGTTAGTGTTTAAAAAATATTCTTTTGTGGTCTACATTGTAAATGCTTTAGAAAGAAGTATCACCTGACCAAAAGTTGGAATTGTTTTATATGAGAACTGTTAAAAATGAAAAATAAAATAAAAAACAAACCAAAAAAAAGGAATATAGGCACACAAACACTATAAATCAAAAAAATATATATATTCATATCTTTCTTCCTATCCTTAAATACATATTCATACATGTTTCTCTGTTACCTTAATCTTTTCACAGAATTATGGATTCAGATCTCAGAGGCCACCCATGGCTAAGTGTTTCAAAAGTGTGTATTCTCTACCTGTTCACTCTTCAATTCATTGCAATATTGTCTCCTTTCCTGACATTTTACTAGAATTATCCTCTCAAAGTAAACAATATCTTCCAAGTGGTAGAATCCAAAGGTTTTTTTTCTTCTTTTTAACCTCTATGCTTTATTTGGCATTGCTAACTTTGAAATAATTTTCTTGGTTTCCATGACACAGCATTCTCATGTTCTCCTACCTACCTTTCCCATCATTTTCCTTCTCTCTTGCTGGCTCCCCTTTTTCCTCCCACTCACTCCCAGTGTTGGCGTTAAGCATGGTTATATTTTTCTCTCTTACATTCTCCATATCTATTTAAACATCTCAGCTATCACCTCTATTCTTAGGTTTTTTAATATTCCCTACAGTGTCTAATCCAGGCCATCAAACCAGAGGGTCTTAATAAATATTTGTTGAGTTGAATTGTGACTATACCTGAAAGTACTCTTTCCTCAGTGTGAAGAAACTATAATTTCACCTGCAATTATCAGGTATATGTGCTGTATAGATACCTATAATCACAGTCCTTGAATTCTATTTTTTTTCCTTCCTTCCCACTTGTCAACATACAAAAGCAAATCAACCCTGCTAACTCACATCTCATCAGTACCTTCTGCCAGGTACCATCTCCAGTTTTCCTGATCTGTATCTTGGAACTGGACCCAGACAGCTCTGGAGGAGAAAGTGAGTATGGTGACCCTGCACAGCCCTCCCTCACTTAATCCAATTCACTTGCAAGTCATGGCATGATCTTCCTGATGTCATGGTCTTCAAAAATGAAAGAAAACAACAACTTTGTGCCCCTCTGCTCCAAGGGCAGATCCCTGAATTCTAAACTTTCTCTCCTAATTTCCTTCAAGCTACCACTGCTTGTGGACTTCATTGTGCTCCTGCACTGGGTACCTTTTACATTCTGCCCTCCCCATCTTTTCAGGTACTTATTGCAGGTTGTCTTCTTTTCTGAGTAGTTGACTGAGCAACAACCTCCACATGGACACTCTAATACAAACATACTTGTTACCCCATAGACAGTTTTCTGAAATGGCTTTTTTAATGATTCAAAGTGCACATTCTATGTGTGAATGGTAGGTCCTTAGTATTATCCTTAAGTATGAAAAATTGTTATTGACAAACGAATTTAGTAAAAATTACAGTTAACTAAAAACTCAGATAAATGCTTTCAAGAGATGGGAAATTTTATTGTAGATATTTATTTCTCATGCTTATATCCAAGCAGTTTCTAATTCTTGTATTTTTAACATCTCTCACATCTATCTCCTTTTCTCTAGTCATACCATAATCCCCAAGGTACAGTAGTCATCATCTCTTGGATAGGAGTATTACAAGAGCCTCCTAGTCTTTCTGCAGCCAGTCTCCCCTTTTCAATCCATCCTCTCCATTGATGCCAAAGTGATATTCTTAAAGTACAGGTATGAAGCTTTGATGACTTCCTATTGCCTTGTCTCAAAATACAACCTTCTTTGGCATTTAACATTCTTTACAGCTCAGCTCCAGCCTATCATTCCAAGAGGCTGAAACATCCCACTCTAAACTAACCTACTTGTGATTTCCTGTACACAGCATTTTATATGCTATCTCCTTCTCTTTGTACAGTCTATTCCCCATAAGTGCAAAGCTCTCTCTTTTCTGCTCTTAGAACCCCTCTGCTTCTTAGAACCCCTAGTTTCCTTCAAGGTTAAGCTCCTGTCACTTTGTTGCAGAGGACTTTCCTGACTTCCCCAGCTATTAGTCACTTGCTCCAAAGCACTGTGTATTTAATTTGCTATCAAATGAGAATTATTTATGTAAACCACTTTGGAAATCTTAAATAGCTAAATATATGTTAGTGATGATGATGATGATGATGATGATGTTGATGATGTAAGATGTTGATGATGTAACCAGTGCCATTCCATGAAGTATGTTTAGGGTTATACTTCCTGGTTCTGACTGGTCAAGGATTTGGCGACTGTGGGGGATGAACTTCTTGGATGTTTCTGACCACTTGGTACCTCAGTGCTTAAAAGGTTTGTCACTTTCTGAAGGTAGAGTCATGACCATCAAAACCTCCATTCAAGGAGGTGCCTAAGGACAGTCCTCTCCTCATTTCCTGCCAGGTGAACTTCTTTTGAAAGTCTCTATGATGCCATTATAGCCCAATAAACTCATCATTGGAAAATCTCAGCATATTGAAAAATCAAAACTACTTTGATATTCACATTTCATGAGTACCTTCTGTCCTTCTGATCTGAGGGCAAATTCATGAGCTCCAAAACTTCCATTTAAGGAAGGGCCAAAGACAGTCACTCCTCATTTCCTCTAGATACACTACTTGTAGACTCCCTTCGTTGTGATCCTGTACGATTTTTTCTTCTGCACTCTGCCCTCCCCATTTTTCCAGCTTCTTGTTGTGTGCTGTCTTTCCCTGTCAGCCTGTTAGCTTCTTGAAGACAGGGATTGCCTTTCTTTTTATTTGTATTTCTATCTTGAGAGCTGAGCACAGTGTCTGACACATACTAGGTATTTAATAAATATTTATTGCTTGACTTTGGTATGATGCAGCAGAAAATTCTCATGATAGTAGGAAAAGGACAAAGTACTGGCTCAGTTAAAGAGAATCAGCTTGTGGCTTTTTCTTCTTTCTTCTCCTTTCCTCCAAGTAGAATCATGTAACTCTGAGATTTCCAGTTTGGGGTAGGGGATCACTTGTTCCTTTCATACCCCAGCAAGGAGGAATTTTTTACATAGTAGCTAGAAGAGTGGGACCTCACTGACCAAGCTTGTATCTGGGCTCTTTGTCTTTTTATTATCCATTTTAAGTCTTCTTTTCTGAGTAGGTGACTGAGCAACAAGCTCTATCTGGATATGTCTAGACTTGGAGATGACCTCATGGTTTTGAGTGGTCTGACAATCTAGCTGACTGGTGGCAGTGAATTTCTTCATCAGAGGTGACTACTAGCAGTAATATGACTAGGAGTTGTTTGAACAGAGATAAGGCAAAATGTGGCTATCGTCATTCACTATGGCCACAGATTGTTTTATGTTCTAATGAGGCTTAAATGCCAGTCTCTCATGAGATTGAAGGCATAGATGAAGTTACTGAATCCTTTTTAAAGTAGTTTTGCCAATACGCAGTCTTCAGTGATTTCATTTTTCATGGGTGTGCAGAAAATAAATGCCTATCTCAAACCTGGTTCATATTACATATTTTGACAATCTTTTTAATTCTCAGCTTTTTGAGATGTAGACTTGAACTAAAATCTAAGCCTTAAATAATTTATCCCATGGTGCTTGGGTTGGGATTTAATTAGCTTTAAGAGTGTAATGCCAGGCTCCCCTATGACAGAACCCAATTGGACTGTATGCCTTTGTTCAGGATTGAGAGGGTTCATTCTGCTGGGTACAGAGAGGAGGTATAGTTTCTCAGCTGTTTAAGCCCAGAAGTAGTTGCTTATTGTTAAACAATTATATATTCTGTATTCACATATCTGTATATGTGCTCTTCTTCCCCCTCTCTACCTCCTTATTGTACCCCTGCCCCCAAGAAGGAACTTGAGGGAAAGAATTGCCTCATTTTTATAGCTATATTCTCACTGGCTAGGTCATTTGGCTTAGATAGTTTCTGTAACAATACACCTTTTTTTGCTTTTCATTATTTCCCCCACCTGGAATCCTCTCTTCCTTTCTATTCTTCATGGAAGTTCAATGAGTCAAGATCCATTTCAAATCCCACTTCCTTTGAAATGTCACTTGATAGTTCCATGTATTATATATACTTGTCTCCTTCTTGATCACTTAATTGCTTTTATCATGCATTTTTAGCTTGTGATTATCCTGAATTACGTACTATGCTATTATTGTGCATTATTGTGAATTATATACTGTGCTGTTTCTCAAATGCATAAAATCTTATCTCTTCTAAAAGACTGTAAACTCCTCTGGGGGAAGATCTAGTTCACCTACTACTTCTGTATTCTCCTTCAAACCTAATCTAGTTCTAGAAGTTCAATAAATATTGAATTGAAATGTAATGCACTTAATTGCCAACTAGTATGCAGAATTTCTTTAAAGTAGTTACTGCTTTTATTGTAACATTATAGATTTAGGGCTACACTGGATTATAGAGGTCATAAGTAGAATGGACACTTTCTGAGGGATGGTACCTGTATATAGTAGGCACTGAGATACTTGGTCAACAAGTGGGTTTCAAATCCAGTATTATTTACTAGCTCTGTGACTAGCAAGTCACTTCACAACGTCTGCCTCAGTTTCAAAAACCCCCTGTTAAATGGGGATAATAAGAACACTTACCTCACAGAGTTGTGAGGATCAAATAAATGAAATATTTCCAAAGTGCTTAGCACAGTGCTTGGCATATAGTAGGTGCTTCATAAATGCTTATTCCCTTCCCATCCAATAAGAATTTATTATATATACTTACTATGTTTCAGGCATTATGTTGCATTCTGGGAACACAAACAAAAGTAAAAATTCTCTCTGTCCTCAAGGAGCTCACATTCAAATGGAGCAGGCATGTAAAATAATTAGATACATAAACAATATTACAGAGTAGACAGAAGTCAATCTCAGAGGAGAAAGCACTAGCAGTTGATGGTTTTTGAAAAGCCTCCTGCAGAATCTAAGATAAGTCTTGAACGTAGCCAGGGAAACTAATGGAAGGCAGTAAATTTCAGGCATAGGAGTCAACTAGAATAAAAGCAAAAAGACAGAATATGTTATGTGTGTTAGAAGCAGCAAATAGGCCAATGTGGTTGGATTGTAGGGCAAGAGGAGGGGAATAAAGGGTAAGAGGATGAGGAAGGCAGGAGCACATCTTTAAATATCAAACAGAGGACTTTATATTTGACCCTGGGGGGGCGGGTAGCAGAAAGTCTCTGGAGCTGACAATAGAGAATGACACAATTATACCTACACTTAAAAATCAGTTTAGTAATTGAGGATAAATTGGAATAGGACAAAAGTTATTGCAGACCAAGTAGAAGGTAATGCAGTAGTCCAGGTTAGAGATGAGGAAGGCATGAACTAGGATGGTGGCTGTGTGAGTGGAAAGAAGGGGTCGTATATAAGAAATGTCATTAAGGTAGAGATGACAAACCTTGACAGCAGATTGGATATGTGAGGTAAGTGTATGTGAGGAGGTAAAGAGGACTTCAAGTTTGTGAGCCTGGTTCCCTTGGCAGTAGCAGGAAAGTTTAAAAGAGGTGAGAATTTGGAGGGAAAAGATAATGATATCTGTTTTGGACTTCTGTTTGAGATGTCCAAAAGGCAGTTGGAAATTTAGGACCAGAAGAAAAACTAGGGCTGGTTATATAGACCTCAGAATCAATTACGTAGAGATGATAATTTAACATATGGGAGCTGATGAGATCACCAAATGAGATAGTGTAGAATGGAGAGTGACAAGAAGGGAGCCCAGAACAATCTAGTGAAATATTGAAGAGAAGTCATATAGTAAGTTGAACCAGGAAAGAGAGCGTTACTTAAAAAAACAACAAAACGAACCAGAACAAACTAGAGGAAAGAGTACTCAGGAGGTAATCAATAGTGTAGCAGATTTTAAAAATGAAAAGGACTGAGAAAAGGTCATTAGATTTGGCAAGTAAGAGATCATTGGTAATTCTGGAGAAAGCAATTTCAGATGAATGCTGGGGTGATGAAGTTAGAAGATAGATGGCAGAGGGTGAATGATGTGGTTCCAAAGCTCTCATCTCACAGATGAGGCAGGTAAAGTCCAGAAAGAAAGGGTGATTTCCCCAAGGATGCATAGGGAGGTAATCAGACAGTCCGGAATTCAGGTCTGTATCAGGCAATTAATGAAGTTTTCTTTTCATATCAAACTAAGATCCCTACATCTTTCATTTTGCATACTATCTTTTCCTAACTTGTGAACACATTTCTCATACATAAACATATATATGTATGTAGATAGATATAGATATACACCCCCTTCTGCCTCTTCCCACAGTCACTACCCTACTTCGTGATCCAACGGTACAAGACAATTAGAAAAAAGCAGCAAAGACAAAAAAAGGTGGGAAACGTATGGAAGCCATGACCTCTCGATGTGGAAACTAGTATCTATCCCTGGCACTTTGCTTCCTTTCTCAAGCCCTCAACATGAGATGCGAGCGGAAGGGAAACAAAACCTTGAACGGCAAGGGGGACGTGGCCGAGCCCTACCTCTGGACGCTGGAGGTCAGGGCTTGGGTTCAAACTTTACCTCTGACCTATTCCACGGGAGCTTGGGCCAGGATTAAATTAGCAAGTATAGCAAAAAGAGGCGGGGCCGGTCTACGCGGCCTCCTCCGGTTCTGGGTTCAGCTCTCGTGACGCGGCACAGCCGCGAGCCCTAACGTGGCATCGGACCGGGCACGGAAGGGCCCCGTCCAGATCCCGCCTCCGAGGGGCGGCCACCACTCGTGACGGGTCAAACCAAGGAATGACACATGGCTCTGCCTGGTGGCACTGCAGGGCCCGGAGACGGGCACGGTGACAGGGCAGGAAGATGATGCCCGCGGCCCTTGGGTGACCCGTGCGCAGTCGGGCAGCGGGGGCTCGGGTGGCGCAAAAGCTCCCGGGAGGGTGGAACAAGCCAATCCCCCGCCACGTGGGTGCCCGCCCCTCCCCCCCGGGCCCGGATTCGGTTTTCAGCGTCCACACCGGCGGCTCCAGTAGCGATGGAGGGGAGCTGGCTGACCCCGAATAAGAACCCCGGGGGCTGTGTCAGGGGGCCGGGCGGTTTGGACCTGGACACAATCCCAGGGGGCGCGCGGTCCCGAAGGAGCCGGTCCCTCCGGGGCCGCTTGGGCCCCCACTGACGTGGCGTTCCCCTAAGTCCCTCCCACCCTCCGGGCCGGTGTCAGGGTCAGGGTCAATCAGAGGCAGCGGGGAGTCGCGCGGGGGAGGGGCACAAGGTGGCCTTTCGGAGGAAGCGAGGGGTAAAGGGAAACGGCCGCGGCCCGGGGAACCCTGGCAGCCGCTCAACCAATCCTCCAGAGGCATCTGGGAGCCGCAGCCAATCGGCGCCCGCCTTGTTCCAGGGTGGGTCCCACCCACTTTACACCGTCTCCCTCTCCTCCGGTCCGGTCCGGCAGCGCCTCGTCGGCTCCCGCTGCGGTGTGAGGGTCATCGCCGTCGGCCGCCGCCGGAGCCTCCGGACAGGGCGCTGGGACCCGGCCTTGCTGGCGCCCCCCGCGTTCCCCGGCTGCTGTCACTGAGGATGAGTGCCCAGTCCGCCGAGCGCAGACCCCGTGGAGACCGCCGGCGCTGTTTTATCTAGCGACTGGTGAGGGGCGGCCAGGGGGCGGGGAGGAGAGCCTGGGCCCCGTAGGGAAGTCCGCCCCGCCCCGCCGGGCCGAGCTGCGCGCGTGTGTGTGTGTGTGTGTGTGTGTGGGCGGGGAAGCGTTGGCCCCTCCGAGGGTGTGGGTCCCAGGCCCCGGCCGGGCCGGCCTCCGCCAGGCCTTCTGCAGATGGATGGTCAGCCGGGTCACGCGGTGGCGGCCCACCTGAGCCTGCGCCCGCGCTTGGGTGACCGGCGTCCCCCTCGGAGCCGACCGTGCCTGTCACGTGACGTGGCGCTGCCAACGTGCCTGTGCTCGGGCTGTAACCCGGGCTCCCGCTCCGAAGCCGGAGAGTGGAGCGCTAGCGCTTCTGGGTCTGATCAGGCTTGGAGAGCACCGGCTCCTTGCGCTTGAGTCTGGCAGACAACATGCGGAAACGGGAACTTTACACTCATTTTCAAACCAAGCTCCTTTAAAAGGTCCTTGCTACTCTGGCAGGGGGACAAACCCTTTTTCTCTGTTTTCACCCGGAACGGTGATTGAGGAAGGATTTAAGTGTCTTTTTTAATTCACAAATGAATGCTTTTAAAAATCTGAGTGGCAGCAAAATAAGATGGGTACGCATTTACACCAAACTACAAATCCCACCTATCTTGGACCCCCGCCCAGTTGCTTTATTCATATGCTATGTTTCTACCCCACTGTCGTGTGGAGTGCAAATTCAGAAGCCTAAATAAGCCTTTCTGTTGTTGGTAGTGAAGCCCCAAATGTTTAAAGTGAATTGTAGTTTGAAGACACTGGAAACTGGGAGACAAGAGGCTCTTGAAATTGCATAGATTTAGGCAATAAAGGGTGATTTCTGTGGGAATAGAAAGGTAGAACAGACACAGTTTGAACAGCTTTGGGAAGGAATTATTATGAAGAAAAAAGACTGAACATTGGTGTAGGGGTGAGAGATGACATTATTTATAAGGCTGTCCTTAGACATTTTGAGTTTTAGATAATGAGACTAACAAGTGGAAGTGTCCAGGCAGTTTAAGAAATGGAATTGTAGTTTGAAATAGAGGACAAAGCTGAAGACCAAGGTTTATTTGCCTTATGAGTAGGTGGAGGTGTCGCAGGAAAGGGTGTAGAGACTACATTAGAAGGCCAATGACTGAGCCTTGAAGAAAACTCCAGACTTGGAGTATGGGAGGGAGAGGAGCCATATAGAAAATAGGGTGGATCAGAAATAGGAGAACCAGGAAGATAGAAGGGAAAGTGTATTTTGCAGGCATCAGCAGTTTTGCAACATGTTACATTGATTAAACTCTATTAACCAGGATAGGACAGACAACAGTGGCAATTGCAGCAGAGAAATTGTAGAGGGAAAACTAAGGAAATGTTCTGGAGCAATAAATCAAATTCAAATAGAGGATCCTTGAAGGTTTGTAGACTTAGAAAACCACAAATCAACATTATCTGTGTTGTATTTTCATTCATTTGGCTAAATGTTTCCTAATTCCATGGGCTCAGACCAAGGTCTGGTTCCAGCACCACTCAGGAGTTTTCCTGTCCAAGGGAGTTTGACACATACTCTATAGTTTCAGGGAGGTGAGTATATAGGTATAACCCACGTTACAGTGTCAGAAGAAGTGTCATTCATATAAATGCAGACCAATTTAAACACTCAGTCATAGAAGGAAGAAGGTAAATTCCGTAATAGTTATATAGAGCAGTAGGTTAAAACAAAGTTGTTTTTTTTCCTTTAAAGATACAAGAGACTCAACTTAAAGGCAATAGAGAAAACTGTTAAGGAAAGACCTGAGAATAGGTTGCTCATGATCTAGAACTTATATGTGTCTTCTAGGCACTAGATTCCTTTCACTTTTGCTGTTGAGTCTGTGTCCTGTTATTGACCAATAATATCTCTTACATCCCTATACTTTCAGTCAGCAAGCATTTTTTAAGTGCCTCTATGTGCCAGATACTATGGTACCATCAATCAGACACAAACATAAATAATGAAACAATCCTTTCTCTTGAGCAACTGAAATTCCAATGGAGGAGTCAAATAGATGGTACATATATAGACAGGGCATATAAAGAGAATAAAAACAAAACAAAATAGTTAAATAAAAGGTGGTTCACAAGGGAGGGTGCTAACTTTTGAAGGAATGGCTTTATGTAAATGGTGATGTTAGAGCTATCTTAAAGTGAGAGGTATTTGATGAGTCAGATATGTGGAGAGGGCCAGTAAAAAGTCAGGGAGTTGAGGGATGGTGTATGTAAAGAATAACAAATAGGCCAGTATTACTAGATCATAGAGTGTGTAAAAATATCAGAAAGGTAGAAGGGACCAGGTCTAAAAGATAAATAGACGTTTATATTTTATCTGACAGTCAGGAGGGAGCCACTAGAGTTTGAGTAAGGGGAGTCATATCTGTGGTTAAGGAGAATTATTTTGGCAGCTATTTGGAGGATAGATTGAAGTGGGTTGACTTGACATAAGAAGACCAGTTGGGAGGCAGTTGCAATATTTCAGGTCAGAAGTGATGAAAGCTTTAACTAATGTGATAACCGTCTGAAAAGATGTATGTAAAAAATGTTGTGAAGATAGAAATGTGATTTGGCAAGTGATTGCACAGATGGGATGAAGGAGAGTGAGGAGACAGTGGGAGTAAATATCAAGGTTACTAATCTTCAGATACTAAAAGAGTGGTGATGTTTTTGACACTAGTAGGAAAATTTTGAGGGGAAGCAGGTTAGAGGAGAAAGATGAGTTCGCTTTGGACCTGTTGAGTTTTAGGTGGGACATCCAATTCAAGATGTTCAGAAAGCTGTTTGTGATGTGTGGACTGAAGGTTAAGGATTAGGGCTGCATCTATAGATCTGTGAATCATCTTCATAGAGTTGTTAATTAAACCTATGAGAACTGAAGAGGCATTGAGATGGAGTATAGAACACTGATTCTTAATCTGGAGTTTGTGAATTTTTAAAAAAAAATTTTCACAACTATATTTGAGCATAATTGGTTTTGTAATTTTATATAGCTTATTTTATGCATTTCACTACATGACTAGAAGGTTAGGAACTGCTCATGGAAGGGGAGAAAACAAGAGGGGCTGGGGCTGAGCCTTGGAAGAATATCTACAGTTGGAAGTTATTATGTACATGAAGATCCCAAATAGGAGCCTAAAAAGGAGAAATCAGGTAGGAGGAAAGCCAAGAGAGGGTAATGTCATGAAAAGCTAGAAAGGCAAAGTATCTAGGAGGGAGGGGTAGTCAGCAAATATTAAATATAGAATAAAAGTCAAGAAGAATGAGGACTGAGAAAAAATAATCAGATTTGGAAATTAGGAGAGTATAGTCATTCATAGTCATCTTATTTCAGGCTTCTATCACCTTTGCCTAGACTGTTTCAGTAGCTTCCTATTTGGTTTTCCTGTGTCAAGTCTCTGACTCTCTCTTCTCTGTCTTGATATTCCTAGAGCACAGGTGGAACAAAATGTAAACACAAGAAATATAAACTACATACAAAGCAATTTCAGAGGGAGGGAAACACGAAGAGGAGAGGTGAGGTAAGAGGGAATTGTTTCAGGAAATCAGATTTAAGAAGGCACTTGAGCTGCAACTTGAAAGATACTAGGGTTTCCTAAAGGCAGAGATGAGAAGACCTGTGCTCTAGGATGTCTGCATTTTGTGTGAACAGTACTTGTTGAATTGAGTTTAGATATCATCTGTTCTAGTCTAAACTCATTTTGAGAATGAGAAAACAGGGCCAGATAGGTTAAGTGACTTGGTCAAGGTCACGCTGATTGTAAGCGGCACAGTCACAATTGAAAGCCTGGTTCTCTGACTCACGGTACCGTGCAGTTTGTGTTTTACTGTGCTTTTTCAGAGTTCAGGGAAGGAGGTACTAGAGGATCATTTAGCTTGGAAAACATCCTAGCGTTTTGTTAAATGGGGCATCATGGAATTTAATAAATCCGCTTCTTAACAATTAGGTCATATTTGGACATAATTACCAAACATTTTTATCAGCTTATAAATGTTAAGATCTGGAAGTTCTTTCTTTTTTTAAAATAAAGGTAGTAAAACAATTAAATGAACACTTGCATCATTTTGGACGGTTTTCCCCCTCCCAATCCAGGTAGTAAAATAAAATTAGTATTTTACCATTTTATTTGCTTTGGAAAGGTGGATATTTGCAACATGTTTTTGTTGTGAAAATTTATCTAGAGGCATGTATTGCATTTGTGAAATGTATCTGTCATATTGTCATCCCTGATGAGTAATTTACTCCAGAGATCAGAGATCTATTCTTAACCATTCTGACTCTATAAGTGATAGTCTGGATATGTGCAGAGAATGAAGGGCTGTTTAAGTTTAGGTAAGAAAAAATGTGATAAAGGTCATGAGATAATAGAATTTAGAGCTGAAGAAAATTAGAGGTAATCTAGTTGAGGTCCAGAGAGATTAAGTGATTTTTTTTCCTAAGGTGACGTAAGTAGCAAGTAGTAGAGTCCTTTAGCCCTGGCTTTAATTGAATATTATTATTTTTAAAATGGACAAAGCCAGAAATTTAAGAATAAAATTTTTCAAATTAACTTTTGCATAAAGTTGTAAATAGACCAATATGAATTTTCAGTCAATCAGCAAGTATTTATTGAACAGTCTTTTATGTAGCAGGCATTGTGCTAGGCACTTCGGTTATAAGGACTAAGGATGAATTAATCTCTGCTGGCAAGCAGAGAAGACAAGTACATATTAAATGAATACAAAACACTGTATATGCATAGTAGTTAAATACAAGGTAGTTTGGGAATGCAAGCACTAGTGGTTGGAAGAATCAGGAAAGATTTCATATAAAAAAGATAATTGAGCTGCATCTTTGAGAAAATAAAGAAACACTAATGAGAAGGTAATGAGGGAGTGCATTCCAAGCATGTGGTACAGCCGCTGCAAAAGCAGGGAGATGAGAGATGGAGTGTCTGTGTGAAGAACAGAGAAGAGAGGGGCAGGAGCAGCCATTTATTAAACCCTGTACTATTTCATTTGATCCTCACAACAATTCCGAGAGATAGGTGCCATTATCCCCATTTTACAGTTGAAAAAGCTGAGATAGACAGAAATTAAGTGACTGGCCTAGTAAGTCACTTCACAGAGGATGCTAGTAAGGGTATGGAACTGGATTTGAACTCATCTTATTTGGATCACTGAGTTTTGGAGTGCAAGAAATGTTCAGTGAATATGGGAAGATAAGTTGGAGCTAAGTTGTGTAAGATTTTAAAGAGTGGACAGAACAGTTTATATGGGACCTTAGAGGCAATAGGATGTCGCTAGAATTGATCTGAGTAGGGGAGTCACATGATTATATTAGTTTTTTTAGGAAAAATACTTTGGCAGTAGTGTATAGGATGGCTTAGAATAGGGAGGGAGACCAAAAAGAATTCTATTTTAGTAATCTAGACTAGATGATGAGGGCCTGAAGTTAGGTGCTAGTTAGGTAAATAGAGAGCAGGGATTGGACATTGGCTTGTTATGAAGGAGCTGGCAACTGATTGAATATGCTTGGCATAGTGTTTGGCACAAAGTAGATGCTTAGTAAATGTTTATTGATTGATATACGTAGTAGGGGAGAGTGAGGAGTCAAGGGTAATGCTAAATTGATGAACTTGAGTTACTGGAAGGATGATGTAGTATCTGACAGAAAATAAGAAAGTTTAGAAGAAAGGAGGGTTTAGGGGAAAAGATTATGAGTTTGATTTTGAACATTGAATTTCATATGACTCTGGGACTTGGTTCGAAATATGTAATAGGAAGGTGATAATGTGGGACTGAAGCTGAGGAGAAATACCAGAACTGGACATAGTGATATGGGATATGATAAGTTAAATCCATGGGAGCTAAGGAATGATCTTGCCAAGAGAAAACGTGTGGAGGAAGAAGAGCAGAGAGCCTAAGACAGTACTACCTTGAGGAACAATACCATCTGTTTGAGGGTATGATATGGAGGATGAGCCAGCAGAGTGGTCAGGAAAATCAGGAGAGAGAGACAGAGAGTGAGTGAGAGTGAGAGTGTGTGTGTGTAAAGATATAGTAGATGTTCATATACATATGAAGTTAATAAATGCATGTACACAGATACAAGATACTATAGGAGGGAGGACATTAACAGCTGGGGGAAATCAACAGAGGCTTCTCTGCTGCAATAGATGGTGTCTGAGCTGCATCTTAAAAGGAGGAGAGGAGCTCTAATGAATTTTAAGAATCATTGTCCAACTCTCTTATTTGAAGATTAGGAAACTGAATTACCAAGAGGACAAATGACTTGCCTAAGGTCATACAGTTATTCAATGGTAGAAATGGGAGAAGCCAGGTCTTCTGATCTCCAGTGTATTGACTTGTCCATTATGCCATATGTATATTTTAGTGTTTGAAATTTATGTATAATTTAGTGTTTGAGATTCTTAAGGGATTTTCTCATTTTCACTTGTTAGGGGAAAATAAAAATACAGGTTTAGAATATTTTAGTTCTTTTTCTAATGAGTATAGGAAATTTTATCACATGTATTGTGTCACATACTTTTGGCCTCTTTCTTGGAAGTACACTTTCAATACTAGAGTTGTATGCTTTTCAAAGTGAGGAAAAACGAATGAGTGTTTTGGATGTGAAACATAACTGACTTAGTGTAGATATTCAAATGCTTGGATTTTCCTTGAGGCACTAATTTGTAATTAATATTATTGATAAACCTTTAAAAAACAGTGGGCATTAGAAGTGGTCTAATCATTAGTATATAATCTGAAGTTCATGTGTAAAGCAAAAATATTGAGGAAATAGAGTTTACTGAAGGAAAGGTAAATAATACCATGCTGAGTGATAGTGACAATGCTGCCTGCTTTTGATTCTTTAGATTTATAGTATGCTTGATGTTAGAAATTCTACATGGAGTGAGGGATTTGAAGAATGGTATCTTATGACATCAGCATTTCAAATGGATAGTAAATAGTATTTCCCATGTTTTAAAATTATATAATTAAAATTCTGTGACTTGGAAATAGCTTTGTTGAGTTCAGTTTGACTTAATAACAATTCAGCTAATGAGAGTTTACCTGCTAGAAGCAGTAACATAGTTTAAATTGGCAAAGAGAAGGATCCATCTCTATTGTACCTAGGCTATTCGCATTCTTCTTTGGATGAGAGTTTCCTTTATAGTGTTTGCCTAGATTGGAGTGATCCCTAATATGGCTGTTGAATAAGAGCATCTTAACTTTACTGCCTTTGTATCTTTAGGGTCAAAACTATGTAAACCATTAGAGAAAAATAATACTATAACTTTCCTTTTAACTGTTCACTTGAGGTTAATTGTTTTACAATTTTTAACAATACTTCTTTTACTAACAATTTAATAAATTTAGTATCATTAAAAAATTTATACCTTATTTCCCTGTTTTTCTCTTACAGGTCTCCCTTGCAATTATGGATATTTGAAAGGATATTAGACAGTGTGGAGGGGGATTTCCCCTCCCCACTCCCTCTTGGTGCTTGACTCCTGGAATAATTTATGAACAGTGGAGAATTTTTTTATTTTTAGTAATATGCATTTGATATAAACTTTATAGATATTTATACTTAAATTTTTTTAAGTGCCAAAATAAATTGCACAACAGTTCATAGTTTTGTATTATTGTTCTGAGGAAATGAATTTGAATTCTGGGAATATAATCCATCCCCAGCATAGTTCAGCCTAAAAAGCATATGGATGCTTTGGCTCTCTCTTTTTAATTTAAATAAAAGTAAATAAGACTAGTTTTAGTGAATTGATCTTCTGAAGAAAGAATAAACAGTGTGAAAAAGAGTAGGATGAGTTCTTCTATGCCAGACTGTACTTTAAAATGTCGATCCCTGAAGCATGCTTTGGATGTCCTTTCTGTAGTAACAAGAGGAAATGAAGGCCAGATTAAGGCCTTTCTTTCTACTTACTGTTACAATGCTGCAACTATCAAGGATGCCTTTGGAAGGAATGTTCTTCACCTCGTTTCATCATGTGGGAAGAAAGGAGTGTTGGATTGGCTTGCAGAGACAAAAGGAGTGGATCTGTTAGTGAGAGACAAGGAGTCGGGATGGACAGCTTTGCATAGAAGCATTTTTTATGGACATATTGATTGTGTTTGGTCACTATTGAAGGTTAGTGCCGTAATTTGAATTAGAATTATTTTTTAAAATGCTTGTATGTTGTATATCTTGATAAATTTTCATTAATTATAGTATTAATATTTTAAGTAGCTTTTAATTTATAGGTCATTGTTTATATAAAAAGAATAAAATATCACAGATTATTTTTGTCTAGGATATATTTTTATAATACCAAAATAAATTGTTAACAAATATTTTTTAATATTTCTTAATGTTTCTGAAAACAGAATAGCTCTTAAGTTTTAAAACCACTGTTATTTTCATTGTATTTGACAGTAAGGCAATAAAAAGAAATGTTTAAGAATAAAACTGCCATTTAACAGTTAACACAATTAAAGTTGGTAGTCACAATTTGTAGGTCTTGAATAACTCACATTTTTATAGCATTCCAAAGTAAAAAAAAAAGCTTAAATACAACCTTATGAGATGAGGAATAAATAGTCTTATTTTAACGATCATCAGATTGTTTCTTAGATGTATAGTTTGGGTTTCCCAAGCCGTGGAAAGGAAAATTCTCTTCCTTGAAGGGGAAATTCTGAGGCTATTTGCTTTGCTTATACATTGAGGATGTCTAGGTATATGCCTGGTGTTGAATTATTTCTTGCTTGGAGAGTTTTCTGGTAGAGAAGTGAGGGGTGGTGGTGAATACATGAACTCATTTGCATGAGTTGGTAGATAGGTAGTAATAGGCAGGAGTTGGGAGTAACTGAGATATTTCAGGGTGAATTTTACATATAAAAATTGTTAGATGGTTAGAGATAGTAGTACTGCTAATATGGTACTTTATAGCTTGAGAAACCTAGCTATGGTATCAATAAAAGTTGCCTCTTAGTTGTTTAAAAAAAAGTATTGGTAGTTTGTATAAGGAATAGCAGAGTGGGCTTGAGTTTTAGTTTGACCAATTTTAAAATAAGAAATACATAACCCTAATTAGATGTTGGGAAATTCTTACACTATCAATTTAGAGTTTGTTTTCAGTGGATGCTATTTTGTGCAAAGAACCATAAATACATAGAAATATCAATTCAGAGTTTGTTTTCAGTGGATGCTATTTTGTACAAAGAAACATAAATACATAGAAATTTCTTACTCAGATTTCAGTAAATCTCTTTACAGGGGAGAGTTTCAGCCAAGAATTGGTCCTTGTGGAACATGAATTCTCATCACGACATCTCTGTCAAGATAATAAAATTTTTCCATTCCTTCTCTTAAAAAACCAAAACTTTCTGGACAATTAATGATGCTAATGTTGCCATTATAAGTTAGATTAAAAAGACGTTAAGTAGGAAATGTTCCTTACTGGAAAATTGTAATTATCTTCCTATATAAACTATTACAATCCAGTTATCAAAACAAAAAGTGTTAAATGAGAAGCTTTCCCATATATTGTGTGTGAATGTGGACTTATAAGTATATACATACTGATAGCCTAAATCCTTTTTAATTTTGAAATTTTATTCATAGCTTAAGAAAATTTTGTATGTTTATTTGAGGAAGCATTATAGAAAAGGATGCCTCTGAACTCTAGACAGACTATAGCATATTTCCACCTGGCTGTCTCCTCATCATTTAACATATCAAAAAGTGAAGTCATCCTTACCCCTACACTCCCCATAGCCACTTAAAACTGCGTCTCTTCCCGGCTTTCGTAATTCTATTTGTAACAGCACTACTCTTGTCGTCCAGGCTCAAAAATCTGAGTCATCTTTGCCTCTTTCTTGAACCTCTCATATCCTGTTGCCAAAATTAATTTTTTGGAAGAAACTCAGCTTAGATTTAAAAGTATTTGACTTTTTTCATCCTCTTTCCTGAGTATTTCAATCCTTTTCATTCAAGGCCTCAGTTCCTTCAAAGAATTGTTCTCACTTTTCAGGTGTCTTGTTTTGTCAAGTCCTGTCAAGTTTCCCTCTGCATTATCTTTCTAGATCATCCTCTTCATTGTACTTAAGCAACTACCACTCTGGGTTAGACCTTTGTCACTTTTCATCTAGTATACTGTAGTCTACCTGGCTTTCCTCTGCCTATTGTTTTCCCAGATCCATGTCAAAAACCTTCAGTGGCTTCCTGTTGTCAGGAGTACAAAACCCCTCTAGTATTGTCCTTATTTTAAGGAATACAGACTCTTCAGTGCAGTATTTAAGATTCTCTTCTTCTTTTTATATCATTTCCCTTTTGAATTCTTTTGTTCCAGCCAAAGTAGACTATTAGGTGTTCCTCAGTTACTTTGTCAGCTTTGCTATTAACAGGTATAGATTCTGTGCCTGGAATGTACATTCCCCTTATCCTTACTGTAGAAATTTTTTTCTTTCTTAAAGGAAGTAATATGATCACATCCATAAAGCCCTCCTTGAAAGCCTTTCCCAACCCTTTTCCCATGGCTGAAATTGTTCTTTCCTTTAGGTTTTCTTACATTAGTGGAGTCAACTCAAATTCTGGGCCCACAAAGTGCTAGAGTGAGGTTGTTTTGCAGACGAAAATGTAAATGGGAAGTGAATAACCAAATAAATAAAAATACAATACAATATAGATAATGCTAATTTGTTGTTTTCTGGGTCATTATGTGGTCCTCACATAGATATGTGATATAGATAAGTACTTGTTGAATTTTATTCTTAATTTCTGACCTTTTATTCTTTTTATACTTTTCTATAGGCATCTAGGTGTCATAGTGGATAGAGTGCTGGACCTGAGTTCAAATTCAGCCTCAGACACTACCAAGCTAAGTGACCCTGGGCAAGTCACTTAACCTTTGTTTACCTCAATCTACTAGAGAAAGAAATGGCAAACCACTTCATTATTTTTGCCAAAAGAGCCCCTGTACAAGGTCACAAAAGAGTTGGACACGATTGAACAGCAAAGCTTTTTTATAGTTTCTCTACTTTATATCTTTTATAGACCAAACTTTGGGTGAATTGAGCAAATGACAATTTTTTTAAAAAAGCATAAAGTAAGCCTTTTTTTTTTAAACAGTTAATAGTAGATGTTAAATGAAATGTGTGGCTTTTTATTTACTGATTAGACTAAGTAGAAAGTTCTTAAATTGACTAGTTAGAATTGAAAGTTTTTTTCTTTAATGGCCCATTCAGTTATATGTTTATGCTAGTATTTATTCTGTAACAGCTACTCTCATCACTTAATTTAGTTGGTTGAGATCAACTAGCAAAGTTAATTTACATTTAGTCTTGAAACATTTAAATAGTAAAATAAAATTTCTGCTTTCATTCATGTTTCACATTCCTTATGCCGTAGTGTTGAAGTTTTAAAAAGTCATTTTTGTGAAAATTTGTCAGTATGTTGTTAGATTCTCTGCAGTAACATCAAATAAGTAAAAATGCATCCATCTCAACTTGTTATGTTTCCATAGTAGAGGTATTGTGCGTAGCCCACTATTTACATTGAAGAATGAGGATTATCGTTATGAAGTCATTATTTTACTGTATTGTGTTAGTTATACCCTTGGGTCTTATTGGGATATGAAGAGCTTTTGGCACCTAAGCTAATTGTCCTGGAATGTGCTTTCTGAATTCTTGTTGGATTTTTCTGGTCTTTTCTGTATCTTCCCTCATTGTCTCCTGTAGCTTTTCACTTTCTGCTTGATTTCCTGGAACAGTCTTTCCCCAGAATATCCTGATTTGCTAATTCTTCTTTTTGGTGATTTTGAAAACTAGACAGCCTTTGATCCTCGTTAGAATCTCTGCATATTAAGAATGAATAGCTGCTAATTACGTTCACTAAAGCCTACTCTGATGCCTCATTATATTATGAAGGTGACCCAGGTGTCTTGAAGGCTGTTACTTCTGAACACAGGTTCTGGTAGCTCCTACCACACTGAAAAGGCCAGTCAGATCTGGTGATAGAGTATATGTCTACTGTAGAGGAGCATCTTAGCTAAGTCTTGAGAAACTCTTCACCAGGTTGAGTGTTAGTGATTAAGTTTCAACCTCAACAACTCTTAAAGAATCTTCTAGATTTTAAAAAGTTATGCTCTGCATTTGCAATGAGAGTACTCACACCGAGGAAATCAGAGCTCCATGATTTGTTAGCGTATTGTAGTTCCTGAAGCCTCTTGAAGTCTTGAGGGCTTAATGGCTTTTCCTTAAGTAAAATGCTTATTATTTTAGGGCATGGACTTCATCACATCTATTTTTTGCTTACTTCCTGACTTTTGACTGGATCCAGAGAGACTGTTGGATATGATGCCCAGTTTTATAGATGTATTTTGATGTATTTATATCTTATATAAAAATTTCCTAAATTTTTTTGCTTGTCAAAAATATATTAAATTGAGAATAACTTTAACTGAATCAATCTTTGAGAGTATGATCTGTTGTATTTTTGTTATGTGAGCCAGTCCCTTGCACACAGTAGGCACTTAAGAAATTTGTGTTCAATTTACTAGAATTGACATTAGTTATTTTAATTTTTCTTTGGTCTTGTGAATGTTGTTTATTTTAAATGTATGAAGTAAAGAATCATACTTTATTTTCATCTGTATTTTATGGACAAGATTGCTATTCTGCCTTCTTTGCTATGTAAGGAATAAAAAATTGATTATAGGTAAACCTCTGATAAAAGATTTTTACCCCTTTTAGCATGGTGTTAGTTTGTATATCCAGGATAAAGAAGGTTTATCAGCTTTGGATCTTGTAATGAAGGACAGACCAGCCCATGTAGTATTCAAGAATACTGGTAAGATACATTCTTATGAACACATGTTCTTAATAGTTTCATAGATTTAGAGCTGGAAGAGATCTGAAAAGTTACCTAGTTGATTCCCTTTCTCATTTTTCAGATGAGGAAATTGAGATCCAGACAGGTACATTATTGGGGACCTGTTTATGACTTTTATTCCTAGCAGTATGCTCATGAAAATGTGTATTTGAGGTTTTGATGTGAGCATCTACAAGAATTATTCTTGGTGGTTTTTATGACATTTTGTTCCATTCTGCATTTGTTACCTTTTAGACATACATTTAGAGTGAGATCTAGTCTTGGGAGGAGGGGAACGTAACAATTGAATATGTGACCAATAAACACTTTAGAATAAAGGAGAGAAGATAGAGATAGAATGAACATGACTCCACCTACCAGTATGGACCATAATGCCAGTGTAATTTGTTTTCTTCTTGCTTTGGAAGTGATTGAGGGGAAAAGGAGAGGTTTTTTGCTTTTCATCTGATAAATAGGGAAAGGACTGAATGGAAACTGTCCAAAAAAGAATGAAATTAAGGATGGTTTGATAACTAGAATATTTCTACTATTGTGAGTGCTACCACCATCTGGGATGCAAACTTCAGTCCCTGTAAAAGAAACAGATAAAAAAAAAACCAGACATAATTCTTTCACAAGACTTGGTCAACCCCACGAATTGATACTAAAGATTTATATCACAAACCAATACTGTAATGCCCTAATATCAATCCTGGTATAGTTTCACATTTACAAAAGAAAACCTATTGAAAGTGAGCATTTCCTTAGTAAAACTCTTATTGAATTTCACATTGACTAAGGTTCCATGGAGCAGTATGATCACAGGTGATCTTAATAATCTAATAATTCAGATATGTTGAAAGCATTTTTATAAATATGGTTGTATTCTCCACTTTTAGCTTTGTTTTACATACTTAAATTAGTGAAGTTAAATATGCTTACAATTATCAATGTTAGTAAAAGTAAATTTTATTGTTTGAAAATAGAAAAGTAAAATGAACACTCATTTTCATCTTAGATCCCACAGATGTCTACACTTGGGGAAATAACATAAATTTTACCCTGGGTCATGGAAGCCAAAATAGTAAGCATCATCCTGAACTGGTGGATCTGTTCTCCAGAACTGGAATTTATATCAAGCAGGTATTTTGTCATATAATATTTAATACTTATGGAATCCTAAAAAGCAACATCTAAATCTGATTGATAACTTAGTTTTTTAATTTAGATTAATGTTGAACAGCTGAGTAACATGTTTTCATGAAGAAATCAGTTCTGTGTTAATATATATTTTTTTTAGCAAGATCTCAATTATGTTTTATTTAGGTCAATTAATCATCAAAGCTTTGAAGGTAGTATATTAGCTGGTACTTGAAGGAAGCCAGGAGGTAAAGATAGGAAGGGAGAGAATTCTAGGCATGGGGAACAGTCAGGGAAAATGTTTAGAGTTGGGAAATAGAATGTGTTGTTTGAGGAACAACAAGGAGGCCCCTGTCACTGGATTGTAGAGTATGAGGTGAATAGGAAGTAAGAAAACTGGAAAGGTAAGGAGTGAGGCTAGGTTATGAAGGACTCTGAATGCTAACTGGAAAATTTTATATTTGATCCTGGAGATGATAGGGAGCCACTGGAGTTTGTTGAGGTGGGGAGTAGAAGGGAGGATGACATGGTAAGACTTAAACTTTAGGAAGATCACTTTCAACAGCTGACTGGAGGATTTACTGGAATGGGGAGAGACTTGAGTCAGGGAGATGAATCAAAAAGCTGTTGCAGGAATCCAGATATGTGGTGACAAGGTCTGTACTAGGGAGGTGGCAGTGACAGAGGAGAGGACATAAATTTGAGAGTTATTATGAAAGTAAAATCAACAGATCAAATATAGCAGATGAGAGAAAGTGGGGAGACCAGAATGTACTGTGTATGTCCAGTACCTTGTAAATAGGTGGTGAATAAAAGCTTATTGATTGAGGATTTTAAGTTTCCTTCACTTGGGCTCTTTTATAAGCTAATGCCTAATTCTTTATCTTTAATATTTTTGAATTTGAATATTAGGAAGCATGTTATAGGATCATTAATAAAATTCTTTTTCCCCTCCTATAGGTGGTACTTTGCACATTTCATTCAGTTTTTCTGTCTCAGAAAGGGCAAGTTTATACCTGTGGTCATGGTCAAGGAGGACGCCTAGGCCATGGAGATGAACAGACATGCCTGGTATTTTGAAAAGCAATTTTAATACATAATTTATTCAGTTTTATAAGACCTTGATTAACTAGAAATTTTAATTTTTAGGATATTTTCATTTGGGTCTTCATTTTTAGGAAAAGCATAACATGTACCAATAGCATCAGGAATATACTAAAACAAATTAGCTACAATTTAATAGCATGTATTCAAAATGATGATAAAAATTACACAAAATCCTTATTGATTTAAGAAAATTACGGTTACTATGATTCAGTTGTTTATTGCTCATCAAATGAGATGGTATATATCTTATATTTTGAGCAAGAATTTGAAACCTTTAAACAGTAACAAATTTTTATTTAACCCAAAGTGCATATTATCCTAGCCCCTAAATATTCCAGTTAAATAAGATTTTATTTTACAGTATTCAATTTCTTTGTCAAGGGTGGTAGTTTAAAAATTTAGGGTACTGATTCCTGATAAAACCTCAAATTTTTTTCTTTTGCTGCCTAATTTCATAACCAATGAATTTTAAGTCAATGCGATCACATAAAATTTATATTTTCAAAATTAAAATTATTTTTTCTTAAAAGTCATTTGAAAAAAGCCTTTCCTTTGGCATATTTTACCATCCGTTAGAAGATGTTGTTAAATGGAAGGAAAGATGACATGAAAAGAAACTATCCACAGTCTCCAAAGGTTTACAGTACTTCTATTTATGTCTTCTTGAGTCACGGTTTTTGTGGGGATGTTAGTCCAGGGTCATTAGGTATGTCAGTGTTTTTTGAGCTCTGACTGTGCTTGAAAAGGGCCTTAAAAATATTATGAGTGCTGTGATGTCCCATTGTTTTCACACACCAATGAATACTTGAGCTAGAGATCTCCCTTTGTTCTTAGCAAAATTACTAATACAGATAATACTAGGTACATATTAAGTGCTTACTAAATATTGGTTGAATTGTTTCATTTAGGTAGCTTGCATGATTTCTTCCTAAAGAAACAGGTACCACCCGTTCATTTATAAACTGTTGTCTCCCTGGAGGAAAGGGAGCATTTATTTTATGGAGAAAGGAGCCATTTATGGATTTTATTTTGGACTGTTGCACCTATAGTTATTTCATTTTTGCCCTAGAATAAATATGTGATAATAAATTGAATAATCCTTTGTATTTTAGGTTCCAAGGCTGGTAGAAGGACTAATTGGTCATAACTGCTCCCAGGTGGCCGCTGCTAAGGATCATACTATTGTTTTAACTGAAGAAGGAGGTGTTTATACTTTTGGTCTAAATACTTTTCATCAATTGGGTATCATTCCTCCACCAGCGAGGTGCAGTGTACCAAGACAGGTAAAATTATCCTTAGTTTTCTAAAATAATGATTAAAAAATCAAAGACATTAGAATAGTAGCTTATTTTTCTTTTCATCAATGTATAATTTACAATATGTAAACATTAGCAGATATTAAAAATTTATAATAATATATTGCATATCAGATTTGTGTACTGGTCTTTTCCTGTGTTAGACTTCAAAGTTAGTGCTACATGTGACTTTGTTTTTATTTGTTTTTTAAATCAAGAGAGTGGATATCTTTTTAGATTACTATATTCAGAATCAGGAAGACCTGGGTTAAAAACCATGAGCAAGTCACTTAATTTCACTGAGTTTTAGCTTCTTCATCTACAAGATGAGGATTTTGTGAGGCATACGTGTGCATGTGTGTATGTGTATGTGTAAATTCTATTAGGGCAAAGACTGACTCTCTTTCTTTTTTGATTCCTGTCTGCTTCCCCTCTCCCCCTTCCTTCTCTCCAAAGGAAGGTAAATTTCGATGGCCAAAAGATGCCTAGTTGACTTGGGTTTTACCAGCCAGTTTCCTGTCCTGTCCTGTCTTTTCCTTTCCCAAAACCTTAAACCTACTGCCCCCTGGAGATGGGAAGTCAATGAGACCTTGCCTAAGGGTTCTTATGGACCCTTCTAGCTTTAGAGTGATTTTCAATAGTAACTGTTGCTGTTTCCCTCCCAACCTGATATCTTTCTTTTTCTTGACTTTATTAAAGGGGCTATGCCCTGGCTATTTCTTAAACAGTCCTATTCATTGAATGGGTGTTACCTCTCCCTAAGTGAGTACCTACAAAGACCTTGGCCTAAAGAGCTCAGGGTCTCCCAGTGCATCCTAGGTCATCTCCAGTCATCCTGATGAATATCTGGTCACTGGATCCAGATGGCTCTGGAGAAGTGAGGCTGGTGACCTGCACAGCCCTCCCTCACTCAAAACAAAGTTAAGTGCAAGTCATGTCATCATTTCTTTGATGGCCTGGTGTTCTTCAGCAACAAAGGATGAACACGATAGTGACTGGAACATAGTAATTGCATAATAAATGTTTATTGTATTGTGTATCATAAAGGTTCAAATGAGATTATGTATATAAAGCAAACTGTTTGTAAACTGTTAAGTGCTAGATAAATGTTATTAGCATTATTATTAGTAGCAAATAGATCAGTAAATGGAATCTCTTAATGATCAAATACTTCCCAGAACTACAAACCTCTAAATTATAGTCTAATGTTCTGCTGCTTAAATAGCCTCTACTAGCAAAAGAAGCTTAGGACAAGACGGTTGACCATTTTGTAGATGCTATATAATTATACAGTTTTACTAGACATTAGTTCATAAAGCAAACCTTTGTAAATATGTTGAATAAAATGAAAGCTTATGAGTTTGACTGCAAATGATTAAAATAAGATAAATGTTAAAGTTAAGATTTATTAAAAGGAAGCACATTTCTAGATAAGGGCATTATATTTGTTTTTCTTGTTACAGATTGCTTAAGTAAACTGATAAATGTTAAAATTTAAGCTTAATGAATCAAGTTTTGAGATAAGGACATCATTTTTTTCTTGTTACAGATAAATTAAGGTTTACTTAGTTAAGTGAACCTTAATTTTTCTGCTCAACTACTTTTTAAATGAATTAGCCACTCCATATTTTATGTACTCTTAAATGCTAAGTAACAATGAACATATACTTACCACAGATATTATTTGGTTTTATGTATAGATTCAGGCAAAAAATCTGAAAGGGAGAACAATTATTGGAGTGGCTGCAGGCAGGTTTCATACAGTGCTGTGGACTAAAGAAGCTGTTTATACTATGGGACTAAATGGTGGACAGCTAGGTGAGAAACTTTTATTATTAATACATGAAATTAAAATTTGAAATAATTCTAAAACCTTTAAAAATTATATTTTTGTAATATACTTGATTTGTTCAATCCTCTGTAGGATACTTACTAGATCCTAATGGAGAAAAGTGTGTAACAGCTCCCCGGCAAGTCTCAGCTTTGCATCATAAAGATGTCTCCGTCTCCCTGGTTGCTGCAAGTGATGGTGCCACAGTGTGTGTTACAAAGAAAGGAGATGTTTATTTACTTGCTGATTATCAGTGCAAGAAGATGGCTTCAAAGTATGTGTTTACCTGTTTAAAGAATAATTTTTCATTTGGTTTCTGTTGCTTTAGGAATTGGGATTTTAAAATTTGATTTTGAAAAAACACTGTGTTTGTGGGGGGGTACATATACATATATGCACACACATATATAGATATACTTATGTAGATTGCCTCTTTGGGTATGGATGGTGAATATTTTTTTCTGTTTATCAATACCATTAATGATATTCATAGGAATATGGAATTTAAGAATATTAGAGATCATTTTAACTAATCTCCTCTTTTTAAAGACAAGGAAATTCCTCAGAATGGTTAGGTGGTATATCCGATGCCAGGTTTGTCAGTTACTTGTACTTTGGGAGCACTTGCCTCGGATTGCTACCATTGCTACCATTTTCCATCTAAGCCATATCTGTCAAAGCAGTATTTGGTTGTTGATAATATCTCGTTTTCCATAGTGGTATATTTAAGCCTTGTGTCCCTAACTTTGATTCCCTTTCTTCCTCATTAGCGAATTCTAGTCTACTTTGTTTCTGACTTCAAACACTTTTTCCTTAAAATGCATACATTTCTTGCAAATTTCATTCTTCTCTGTTACTAAGCCCACTCCATCCCCTCCACTCTTTGTTTCTGGCTCACTGTTTAGAACCTGCTATCCTAGTTATAGCTACTTCTTTTCTTATGTGACACATGGATGCTCTGGGTTTTGTTTTGCTAAGAGTGACGAGTAGCAGAAAAGTCAGATATCCAACTACTGGTTTTTGTTATTTTTAGTGGCTTGATGTGGACAATGGGCATTTTAAGAATAAGAAGGTACAACTCATCAGTGGGATAGTCTTTGCCTTTGATATTCTTGTTTTTGGCTACAGCTTTTGGAATGTTACATTGTTTTCTTATTTATACATCTCCATATCATTCTTAATTTTTTGTGGTAAAGAGGCATACCATTTGTTGATTTGTCAACAGCAAATAAGAATACCAGCTTTCAAGTTAGAGGATCTGTATTCAAATTCTCAATCTGATACTTATTTGCTGTGTGACCTTGGAGAAGTGATCTTCAGTTTCTTCATCTGTGAAATGGGAGACTTGTGCTAGAAGGCCTCTGAGGTCCCTTCTAGTTTTATATGATGATCTAACTTTATTTCTTTTACCCCCACAATTCATATGTTTTTCTGTCTTGCATTAATATAGATTTTCTGTTCTCCAGCTGGTTATTATTTAGATTTGTTTGGAGTCATAGAAACTATTAATATTTCCATTGCTTGAGTAGCAGTTGAAGAATATATGGGAATGAACAGTGCGCCTAGAGTAGGAATTCAGGCAGGTGGAGTGAACCACAAAGTTGATTGTTTGCTTGAGTCCCACCTGCAGAGGTACAGCCTGGAGTGGGAATGAGGATATTCTGACTCAGTGAGAGAAGTCAGGAGAGAAGGAACTCTCAGTATTAGAGTACATTGAGAGCAAGAACCCAGAGCCTAGTACAGCGCCTAACACATAGTAGATGACTGATTGAGGGAGGGGATGACCAGGGATATCTCCCTGTTTTTCATTAGCACAAGAAAATGTCAAGCATATGAAGGGAAGAAACTTAAAATAAAGGGAAGCTTATCAACAGTAGCATGGGACTTCAGAGGATATAGTGGAATGGAATGGTAGAGGGGGATGTGTAATGCACAGCTACATGGCTAAGATAGACAGAGGAGAATAGCGGCAAAGTGATGAGTAAGAAGAAAATTCCCCTCAGTGCATTTCAGCTCTAAATCATAAAGATGAGAGATGCAGGAACTGGGAATTTGTCTTTTGTAGATGGTGGAGGAGTGGAAGGGGAGAATCAATTGATCAGTCACTATGCTGCTCTCCCCTCCTCCCTTCCCTGAAGAAAAGTCCTGTTGCCACTTGGTAGTGATGTCAGTATCTGAGGTTAGGTACTATAGGCATGTTGGAGCTTGAGGTGAGGGGAAAGAAAGTTCCGCTTAGACATCTGGGTCGGTAAGTAGCTGGTATTCGGTTTCCTGCTGAGGTTGAACTCGGGACTAAAGAGTTCAAGAAGGTGTGGGGGATGTGGCATGTGCAGAAGGCCCTGGCACATGATAAAAGGATGCAGCTTCAAACCTTTGCTCTTATTTCTACATTTTGGGGAAAAGCAGAACAAGTTTCATATCACTTCCATGTTAAAGTCCTTCTATACTTGGCAGGTATATCATTTCTTCTTTAAGTCTTCTCCATGCTGGTTATCTTTATCACCAGACTCTCATGTAGGATGAGCCTATTAAATCCTTTCATCCTAAGTGTTCTTCTTTGGATGCTCTCTAACTTACCATTGACCTTCCTACACTGGTGTATAGAATTGAATACAATACTTCAGATATAATTTGACCCAGGCAAAGTACACAGGCACTATTACCTTCTTATTCCTGGGTATAACATCTCTCAATGTATCCTAAGATTTATTAAGACTTTTTGGCTGCCCTATCATGTTGTTGCCTTATATTAAGCTTGTAGTTCATTTATCCCCAGATTTTTTTCACATGAACTATTTTCTTGCTTCCTCCAGTTTTTACTTGTAAAGTTGAGTTTTTTGAGGCCAAGTGTAAAACTTTATATTTATCTCTTTTAAATTTTATTTTACTAGATTTGACCCCAGTGTTCTGTCCTGATAAACAAAGTCTAAATCCTGACTTACCTTAGGTATTATCTCTCCTAGCATATTTTTGATATACATGTTATCCTTCAATGAAATAATTGTAAAAATATTAAGTAGCCTAAGGCACACCAAGGGAAATCCTGGGTTGCTACCCCAATCTTTCAAATTATTAATGACTGCTCTTGGGTCATTGAGTTCAGAATCCACCTAGTTATACTGTTGTCTAGCTGTTGTCTTTTCTTTTTTTCCCACAACAATATCAGACAAAATCCAGAGCCCCTGTGGAGTAGTTTCCCAACTGCCCTGATGCCCACTGAAACATCTCTGTGATAGATTTGAAAGCTCTTTGGAGCAAGGCATCTTCTGCTTATTGTTTCCTGAGACTTAGGATCCCTTACACAGGTGACTGATAGGAGCTTGAAGAAGCTCACAAGAGGTACCAACATCAAAACTTCCCAAGATGACATGGGATCTGCATAACGAAAAAAATCTCACATGCAGAGCAAGCCCACATGTACCAAACTTTGAGTTCCTGCATACATGGCTCATTAATACTTTTGATATCCTGAGGCTTCTGTGTTTTTCTTCCTCCCCTCAAAGAAAGTATAGATCAAATAGACAAGAGAAGGTAGCAAAATTGCAATACTTGTGTCAGAAATTATTCCAGTTTTTCTCGGTATGCTTACCACTTCTTTCTTTAAATATAGGCCTGTGGTATCCATTGTGCCCTTCTTAGGGTTGTGTCATTTTCACTGCCCTCAGATATGTAGGCTTATTAGTTAGTATTTCCTTAATTCTTTGTGGATATAAAATAAACACTAGACTAATGGAGGTTTTGGGGTTTGTTTTTTGTGGGTTTTTTTGGTCTGGACCTTTGGTTTCACCACAGTAAGGTATCTTAAGTAAGAATCTTAGTTCAGCCTGGAAGTCTTATAGGGTAGGTTTTCCATGATCACATAGCCAATATATGTTGGAGACAGGACTTCAATTTGGGTGTTCCAGACTCTGAGGCTAGCCCTCTCTGCCCACTATTCCATGCTGTCTCTTTATTGTATCTTTTCATATTTTTAGTATCTGTTAAAAAATGGCAGCAAAATTGTGAAGTAAAAGGTTGTTTGTTTGTTTTTTTTATCACCTTCTTGCCTTCTCTTTCAAAGTGCCTAGTAAATTGCTTTGTATTGTCATATTGTTTTGGTCAGATATCTTCACAGGATATTTACCCTCCTTTAAGCATCTCTTTAAGGCCACAAGGAATGGATCGTTAATTGTTGGATTTCAGGCACTATAACGGAGATATTTTGGGATAAAGAATCTGTTTGTTATCCCTCAAATCATACCATGTAGCTGAATACTTACAGGAATATCCCTGTTTTCTTTGCTTACTAAATACAGGTTGTAACTAGATCTTTAATGCAGAGTATCTTTAATACAGAAGATTCTTATGGAATAAAAGTTTCAGTTAACAAAGAAGACTAATTTATACAAAAAAGACTAGTTTGCTTTAGCATATTGGTCAGATCATTTTATGTCTTGAACCTAAAAACTTTGCTTGTGTCACTGAGATACTGTGTAGCTGGAAAAGTACAGAAGTATAAGGATAATAAATGAGTTAATTCAGCAATAGAGTTGTTTTATTTTAGTTAGCTCTTTTCAAAACTAACCTTATGAAGAAGTGTATGATAAAAGGCACCAGGATGAGTTCTATCTATTAAAAAATATACTTCTCTATTTGTGGAATGATACTAGAATGTATAGTACTTTATAATTTCATTAATTTGACTTTTTCTTTGTTGAAATGCAGATCATTTTAGGCGAATGGATATATTAAGCTCTATCAGTCTTTGTTTATTAATTTATTAAGGTTTTTGTAGAGGATTGGAAAAAGAGAATAGGAAAACATTGGGGCTATATGTTGAGGACCCAGGTAAGGTGGGTGGAAGCATAGTGGAAGGATATCAGGCTTAGAAAGGGAGACCAGATATAACCAAGCCAAACTTTGGTCACTTCACAATTTTGGGTCATTTCATTTTGTTTCTACTGATTGTTATACTAGGCAGTTCTTTAAAATTAAGCATTTTCTTTTGTGGGGAATGCTAACCTATTACTCTTCTATTCACTTAGGCAACTCAACTTGAAAAAAGTTCTTGTATGTGGGGGACATATGGAATATAAGGTTGATCCTCAGCATCTGAAAGAAAATGGAGGTCAAAAAATTTGTATTCTTGCACTGGATGAAGCTGGGAGAGTAAGTGTATATATAAGTAGTTTCTCTTATAACTAAACATATATAGATAAATAAAGATATCTAGGAGTTATGTATTTGGTTTTTAAAAAATATTTTATTTCTCTAAATTACTTTGGAATTTAATATTGCATAATTAGGGGACTGGTATTTGAAGAGAACTATGACATGTAGATAAATTTTTATTGTGCTATTATATTACTCAGTACTGCTTTGTCGAATTCTAATTTAAAAATAGCATCTTTACTGTCTTATAGAATGGAAATAATTGTGGGCATTTTGAGTGTGATTCCCTGAAAACCATATTGAAGTCTTGCCTAAATCAGAATAATTTCATAAATGTAAAACAGCATTTGCCACGCCTTTGTATAATAATTATAAATTGATAGCTCCTTAAAAAAAACAAAACACGAAGCGTTTGATGACATTTTGTTGCAGTAAAAAGAATGCTGGATTTGAAGTCAGGGACCTGAGGTTGAATCTTGGCTTTGTTACTTTCTGCCCATATGAAATTGAATAGATTCCTTAACCTTTCTGGGAGTGCTTCCCTATCCAGAAAGTGAGGGAATCGTACCAGGTGAACTCTAAGGTCTTTTCCAGCTCTACATCTATGATGCCATGACTTTTTTCTCTTTACTTTTGATTTAGTAAATAGATTTATTTCAATACTTAACAACTTTATTGATTTCACAGACACAGATATTTGTTCTACCAATGTAGATTGTAACACTTCCATAGCTTAGCAAAAGGTTTTCATGAGTTGTGCTAGCCTTACAAATTCATCTCTTAGTGGTTAACCTTTTGCTCAGTTTCTGACCTCAGCTGAGCCAGTTTTCTGGTGAAAGGCATACAGGCCATTGTTATATCTTTGCTTCATGTTACCAGGTTAGTGTGGCCTGCCAGAGCAATATGTGCATACAGATGGATACGTGCATATAGAAACTACAAACATATCAATAGGAAATAAATACAGGGACTAGACCTATGATTTTATTGATCTGAAGAACCTCCAGATGGCACCTCTTCTGTTAAAATCTTCTCTAAGATTTATATTTTAAAGTTTTCTAGAGCAGTGGCATCAAACCCAATAGATGTGGGGACCACTAATCTGTACTCAGTTCTGTACATTGTTGAAGGCTACACAGTAACTTAATTTTAAAATGTTATGTGTTCTATTTTGTTAAATATTTCCCAGTTATATTTTAATCTCAGGTGCACTTGATCTAGGTGTTTGACATCACTGATCTAGAGCACTTAGTGATTAAATGACATACCCGGTGTCAGCTGTTATGTGTCAGAGGAAGGACCTAAAATCAGCTCTGTTCATTATACCATGCCCCCTTTCCTGTGTAGAATTCAAATTAGTCCCTTAGAATTAGTGCAAAATTAGTGCACTAAAAGAAAAATATCTTCTTTTAAGTAGGTAGAATATTGACTTTTGTTCTCTGAGCTAAAATGTTTGTAAACCAGTACAGGGAATGCCGTTGAATAAATAGATAACATGCATGCACATTTGCACGCACATGCATGCACGCACACATACACACTCCTACTATTTATTCAAACATGTATATTTTACATGAACGACACAGAAAGTTACAGTTACTGGAGAAGGATTTGTTCTGTAATTTCATATAGCCTTTTCTTCTCCAGTGATGGAACTAAAGCACATTTTAGGATTATCATCTTCTGTTTCATAGTCTGGAGTTTTAAAAGTTGAAATGCTAACTTTATGGCTCCACCTACTGGCATATTTTAGGTATATATGCAACTTTATTTTTCAGTTTTATATTCAAATGAACCCTATGGAGTTTCAGACGAATGTTCTGTTATTTCCAGTGATGAGGGAAAGGACAGAAGAGTTAGGAATGAGCTAAAATAACACTTAAATTACAAGTCTTTTACATTTGGTTTTGGAATTACATTTGGACTGTATACATTTACTGTATATCTAGAGACCTAACTTGAGAAGAATGAGTTCAATAAGCAAATGTTTATTGATTATATACTAAGCACTATGAAGTGTAACTTAATATTTATACTAATTCCTGGCATAGTCCATTGTAGGGATTGGTCCCTCTCATGCAAACCAACAATAAACCTTACCTGGGTCTGGGACCTGTGTTTCAAAGGTTTTCTTATGGCATAGCGTATTAAGAGAGCAACCAGTCAATGTCAGTCCATAAATATTAAGTACCTTCTTTGTGTGCCAGGTATTCTTTTAGCTGCTGCGAGAAAAGCTGAAATTACCAAAAGACCTAGAGAGGGTGTCTGAATAAAACCCTGGCTTGTAAGTAGATAAACTAACCTCTTATTTCTTCCATGAAGTAGTGTATGGGAGAAAAGGTGCTTTCTTTGTACAGTAGAGTGCTGAGGTCCTCACTTCGTCTCAGAAGAATGTTCAGCCTTGTGCAGCATTCTGGAACTCAGGTGTCCTAACATTTGTATAACACCAAGTGCCACACATGTGTTGTGTGTTACTGTCTTATCTGATTTGGTCCACAACACGGTCCTGGGATGTAGGTACCATTATTATCCCTGTTTGTGTAGATGAGGGAACTGAGGAAGGCAGTGCTTGAATGACTTGTCCAGGATCACACAGCTACCAAGTGTCTGAGGCAGTATTTGACTTCAGGTCTTCCTGACTCCACGCCTGGCATTCTACCCGTTGTGCTACCTAGCTATGTAAAAGGTGATTTTTTTTTGAAGTTGCCTCTTTTATATTCTTTTATCTTCTGGGGCTAGATTCATTTTTCTTTAATAGCTTTGTGGCATGGGAGTAAGATTATAAAATGTGTAACCTTTCAGAATTTGATACAGTTCTTCAAACTGCACCCCCCTTGGGTTATCTGGAACTTCAGCCAAGTGTGATAATTTTATGCATACATTAATGTGTCACTGATTGCATTACAAAGATGAATTCCTAATGATTTGGTCTGAAATTCCCTATTAACCTAGAAATTGCAATAATGTTTCAAGGAAAGCAAAAGTATTAGAAAGATTAGTTTTATTTTATGCATTTAATTGATCCTAAATGATAGAATATTTGAAGGAACAAGTTTAATGTAGTTAATTGCAGTTTTTTTTTTATAAATTTATTTATTTAACTTTTTACATTCATTTTCACAAGATTTTGGGTTCCAAAATTTTCTCCCCATTTG
>CM053770.1:360994230-361106197 GCA_028658325.1 Potorous gilbertii | reverse complement strand
GCTCTTTTTTTGATCATGGCTTTCAGGTAGTTCCATAATTTTTAAATTGTCTCTCCTGGATCTATTTTCCAGGTCAGTTGTTTTTCCAATGAGATATTTCACATTCTCTTCCATTTTTTCATTCGTTTGTTTTTGTTTTGTGATTTCTTGGTTTCTCAGAAAGTCATTGGCCTCCATCTGTTCCATTCTAATTTTGAGAGAACTATTTTCTTCAGTGAGCTTTTGCACCTCTTTTTCCACTTGGCTAATTCTGCTTTTGAAAGCATTCTTCTCCTCATTGGCTTTTTGACCTCTTTTGCCAATTGAGTTAGCCTATTTTTCAAGGTGTTATTTTCTTCAGCATTTTTTTGGGTCTCCTTTATTAAGGTATTTTAATTGCAGTTTTTTAAGCTATTTTATATGTCTGCTTTGGACAGTAGATGGCACTCCAGTTCCTTTTTTATGTCCTGTGGATGGTATTTCTTTAGCTTATATTTTTCTTGCATTTAGGGGAAAGTTTTCTCCAGTTAGTACTCTATGTATAACTGCCTTTTGAATATAGATTTAACCATAGTTTCCTCTCCCCCCCTTCCATTAATATAAATGAGTTGATTTTTTTCCCTTGAGATCTCCATAGATTGTGTTTTAGAAACTGATTGGTATGGAAACTACAATTCCTATTATCTCTGTGCATTACTAATTTTTTTGAACTTTATATTTCTCTCGTCCTTTTGACATGTGGTCTGCTATGATCCATGGATGTTTAAAAAAAAAAGATTCTGCCTAATTGTGACTGGAGTTCTTAACCATTTTTTGTGATATGGTCCCCTTCAACAGTCTAGTGAACCCTTTGAATCCCTTCTTACAATACTCTTTTTGAATGCATACAATACATAGGATTACAGAGAAAATCAATTACATTAAAATAATTGCCAAAATATTAAAAAAAAACAAATTTATGAACCCAATTTTAAGAATCCCTGAATTATAAGTACTTTTATTATTAAATGTCAGCCTCATAAAAGGGAAAAAATACAGTATTTTGTAGCCAAATTGCTTTCTGTCATGATAAAACATATTCTGTTATCTGAGAGTGGGATACAGAAGGAGGTATAAAGGCAATCCAAGAATAAATATGGTCTTGTTAAATAAAGCAAGATTCTTAGGTTATTTGACATTTTTTTAAAAAGACCTGATAAATTAGTCCTGTACCTCTTTTTTTTTTCCATTTCCTTTTTAAATGATGTATTTATAGTTTGGGTTGTTTGCATCATAGACATTTGTCAGTGTATCCCATCCTTTACCCTGACTCTTTTATAGAGAACTCTGTCTTTTATGAAGAAAAACAGTAAAGCAAAAACAACTGACTAAATGGTGTGCCACATAGTGCACAACATCCTACTCTTATTTTTTTCACTCACCACTCAACTAACAGAAGGGAAATGAATATGTTTCATTGTTTATTCTCTTGGACCAGGATTGGCAGTTTTGACTGCTTTTACATAGCATGTGTTCTTGTGCCTTTACCCAGCCTGCCCTCTACCTGTGTAATGTATTCCATTCTCTTAGAATCCCTGTTTTCCTTCAAAGCTCAGGTCAAGAGCTGCATGAATTACTTTCTGATCACTCCACTCAGCTCTCAGTACTTCTCTTCAATCACAGATTACCTGGGATATATTTACATAGATATATATTGTATCTCCCAATAAAATGCCAACTCCTTGAGGACAGACTATTTTTTTTTTTGTATTTGTATTATTCCCCATTCCCAGCAGTGCTTAAACACAACAGGTATATAAAGTTTATTAATTAGCTTATTATAGTCATTGTGTCCATTGTCTGCCTGTTTGTGCTTCTCTTAAATCAGTTTGTTTACCTATGTTTGAATTCCTCATATCCATTGTTTCTTATGACTTACTAGTACTCCAATATATTCATGTATGACAGTTCAGTTATTCTCTAGTTACATAAGTTGTTGTTCAATTGTTTGTCATGTCTGACTCTCTATGACCCCATTTGGGGTTTTCCTGGCAAAGATACAGGAGTGGTTTGCATTTTCCTTCTCCAGCTTCGTTTTACAGATGAAGAAACTAAGGCAAACAAGGTTAAATGACTTGCCTAGGGTTGGTCACTCAGCTAGTCATTGTCTGAGGCCAGATTTGAGCTCAGGAAGAAGAGTCTTCCTGACTTCATACCGGGAATTCTGTCTACCTATGCCACCTACCTGGATACCTATTTTATTTCCAATTATTTTTGCAACTACAAAAAGTACTATAATGAATATTTGGTGATACTTAGAATCTGTATTTCTGCTTTTGACCTTGTGGCATATGGTCAGGAGCATCTGAACATAGATGGAAACCTTTCTAGTTTCTGCTGCTAGCAAGTGTACCTGATGAAAGCTGGAATTTGGGCTGCCAGAAGCCTCCTTTCCTCCCTCTCTCTCTTCCTCCTTCTTTTCCTTCTTTTTCTCCTTCCTTCTTTGCTTCCTTCCTTTTGCATTTCTTTTATGCTAAAATGAAAATTTGAATATTCTAGTTAAAGTGTTTCAAAGATGTTTTCTTTAATTCTTACAAAATTTAGCTTTTGATTGATCAGACGGGTTTATTTGTTTTTCAATTGAATTTTGGTTTTATTCTAGGTGTTTTGCTGGAAATCAGTTAGCAGTTACATGAAACAATGTCGATGGGCTTATGGTCGCCAGGTCTTCATGTCTGATATTGCTTTAAATAGAAATGAAATACTATTTGTTACCCAAGATGGTGAAGGATTTACAGGGAAATGGCTTGAGGAAGGAAAAAAGAATACTGAAAAGAAAGGTCAGTTTATGTGTAAAGAGTTTATTTTACATAAAAATACATGTCTCTCATTTTGCAGGTGGTCTTACTTTCTTCCCTCATTTTCCCTTTAGTGAAATTGTTCCTTTCCTCACTTTTGTGTATGTGCAATGGGACTTGATTTTCTCAAGCAATTTATTTGCTTATCATAATGTACCAGCAGTTCATGAAGCTATAATTTTTTGCTATTTCGTTCTCTGACTAGAGGGAAAGTCAAAAGGAGAGTAGAATTTTACCTGTATTTGAACATTATTAAATTCTGTATATCAGAGCAGTAACATTGTCTTTCATTCTCATAGTGCTCTTCAAGATCAGATTATTTGAAGAAGTTTTTTTTAAACTAAACACTTGTGTGTAACATTTTTATTAATGCTTTAGTTTATTATGGAAAAAGTAGAGATGGGTTTTTTAACTCCTTTTTGGAAAAAATTCAAATAAATATAATTGAAAATAAAAATTACTTTATAATTTTGTCAGTTTGCACTCGTTTGTAAATTAGCAACTTTATCAGTTATCTGCAAAATGCTTTTAATTGGCTATATGTTTCATTAAATATACTTAATAAAGATAAAGTGACTTGTCATGCCAATATTATTCTGTACATTTTTTTTTGCTTGTTTTAGCAGTTAGGACATGCAAACTAATTTGAAATTATTTTCAAAATGTAAAATTAGGCTAATCAGTACCCTTGAAAACGTCATATAACATATACGTAGTCTTTAAGAAAGAAAATATGTTGTCTTAAAAGTTGACATTTAAACTGTTTTGTATTTAGAGCTTATTTTCCCATGGAGTCAATGTTAGGAAGTTAGGTTCCCAAGCTAACTGATATAAAACATCTTTATTAACAAATAATGTACCTAAAACATGGGGGAAAATACATACAGTGTATGTCAGATCTACATCTTCTTCTTTTCCAATGGAATAAAGAATTCATTCTTTTTTTAGCTCTATCTGAGAGCAGGGACTCTGCCAACACCAGATTACTAGTGCTGGTTCCTGAAGTTTGGGGAAAGTGTTTCAGTGAAGAACCTGTCGTGTGTTTGAGGAGAGATGGTGGTAAGGACCAGGAACCTGGGATGTCAGTTTTTTGGAGAAAAGGGTCATATGATTAGAGCTTCCTATTAGGAGTTCTTGGTATTCTGACACATTACCTCATCACTTATTTACAAACCTTAGAAACTGGTATATTTATTTCACTTTCTCAGGACTGCTTTAGGAAATGTTACATACTATGCTTTTAACATTTTCTAATGACTGTCTTCTGATTGTAAATGGGGGAATTAACAAAACTCTAGAAGGAAGTCACAAATAAGAATTACACGAAAGACTGAAGGAAGGTTAGTTTTTGAGTTAATAGGGCTCAGGCTATTCAGGGCATTTAATTTGTCTCATGGGGCCTTTAAGTAGGAAATGAGAAGATGGAATAGAATGTGGTTGAATAGAGAGGATAAAGGAAATGCATCTGCTGTGTTTGCTCCTTGCCATGACCTGTCCGGGCCTATTCAGACCCCATTCTGATCTTGATTTGATTCAAGATGGAAAGAATAGTATCAGAGTGAGGCAAAAAGGGCCAGTCTGGTACAGTGTTGGAGCACCTGGAGAGAGGTGGTGAGGCGAAATACCAAGAGGTGGTGTTAGAGAAGGATAAGGAATTCCTCTGGTCACCACCTTTTTCTCTGGTGTTTTTTAAAAAAGTGAAATAGATGTAGGTAAATAGGGAATTGCTTAGATTTCAAAACTAAGTGTGAATTATATTTTGTTATGTTTTTTTTGGAATTATCTGTAGCATTCTACAGTTTATAATCAGGCATGGTTAACCCACCAAAGTGCCATATGTAGTTTTACCATTATTATTTTGTATTGTTCTGAAGTCTTGGTTTGATATCTTAATATGACATGGAGGTAACTGGTTTTTCAAAGATTATACCAGTGGCTGCCCCAAGATGGTGAAGTAAGAGAAAGTAGTACAGCCAAGCCCTCTCACAGCTACTCCAGAAATGGTCTAAGAACACCAAACCCAATAGTTAAAGGGAAATCAAAGGAAAAACTACCAAGGGTCATCTTCTTAGCCCAAGATCACAAATTTGACTTACACAAATGTAATAACCAAGTCAGGAACTATGGAACAGGATTCTTGGAATCGTGGACTCGTTGCTTAGAGTCTTGATATAATTGGACAGTGTAGGGCTCCTAGAACTTACCTTCTAATTTTATACTCAGTCTCTTGTCCAGGACAGTAACTTGGGCCTAGAACATTGACTCAGAACCCCAAGCATCACCCAGAGCATATTTTGGACCTGACCTTCATTAGCAGTGCAGAGAATTCTCCTAGATGCTCTCACTCAGGGCAGCAATACTGGGTTGCCCAGATTTCTGGAATAATGACTAAACAAACAAACAGAAAGATTAAGAATTATTGTCAGACTGGGGATGCCCAGGGACATAAGCTCAAAACAGGAAAATAACTTAAAAACACCTACAAGCAAATCTCAAAGCGGAAAAACACAACTTTACCAAAAGATCAATTAGAATTTTTAGAAGAAAAACTAAGAGTTGAAAAATGAGTTGAAAATGATATTTTAAAAGAAATGAGAACTATGGAGGCAAGACTTGGAAAAGAATTAACAATTTAGCACAAGAGATATAAAACTTAATCCAAGTAACAGTTGTCTTCCTGAAAAATAGGATGGATCAAACAGAATTTAATAATTCCTAAAGACTACAAGAAATAATAAAGTTTAAAAAGGTTGAAAAAATAGAAAAAATTTAAGATGCTTCATATCAAAAAACAACTGACTTGGCAAATACATCAAAGAGAAAATTTAAGAATTACTGGAACCTCCTTAAAGTGACCAAAACAACGGCAACAACACAAAACCACAAAGAAAGTCTCTTTGTCAAAACTATGAAGAAACACTGCCCATATTTCTGAGAGCCAGAGAACAAAGTGAAAATAGAAAAAATCCATTGGTTACTTCCTGAAAGAAACCCTAAAATATAAGTTCCTAGGGCCATCATAGCCAAAAATTAAAACTTTCAAGTCAAAGAAAAAAAATACTGCAAGCAGCCAGAATGAAATAGTTCAAGTACTGAAGAACCACAATTACACAAGAATTACTGAAGAGTTAGCAATGTCCACTCCAAAGGAGTGGAAAGCATGGAATACAATGTTCCAAAAGACAAAAATACAGGGTTGGAAAAAGAATAGCTTACCCAGCAAAACAGATAATCTTACAGGAGGAAAAATGGATTTTTAATGAAATAGAGGACTATCAAGCATTCCTGATGAAAAGATTGGAAACTTTGGACTACAAATACATGAGTAAAGAAAAACATAAAAAGGTAGATACAAGCCAGTGGTTACAAAAAAAGGCTATAACAGTGAAGTGTTTGCATTTTAATGGGGGGAAGATAGAAACATTCCCTAAAAACTGGGATATCAGCAGGGGTCCTTGAATGGAGTTGAATAACTTGGAGGGCCTGGGAATGATTTTTGTTATTTTGAAAGAAAGGAAATGCAGGAGGGGAAATGATGCACTAAGGAAGAAAAAAGGGTGGAATGGGACAAGGAGAGAACTAATCTCACACAAGTAGAAATATGTACAGTCAAGGAAAGAATAGGGGAGGTGAATACTTGCTCAAATTTCTCTTTGAACTGATGCAAGAGTGAAGTGAGCAGTATGAGTAGAACAATTTATGCTATAAAAACATCATAAAAATGAAAAATTTTGAAAGACTTAAGAACTGGTGAATGCAATGATCAACCATGATTCTGGAGGACCGGTAATTTAGAATTCTGCCCATCTTCTGACAGGAGATGGGCTAGGTAGGCAGAATGAGATGTATACTCTAAGACATGGCCAAAATGGAAATGTATTTTGCTCGACTATGTATATTGGTTGCAGGAGTTTTCTTTTTATTTTGTTCTCAGTGGAGTAGGGGGTGAGAGAGAGAAAGCAGATGCTTATTAATCAAGGAAAAAAATAAAATTTAATTTTTAAAAAAATTGGAAAATTATGTTTTTTATTTAACTCTCTGAAATGGAGATGCTCTAAGGCTGAACTGAATGTGTATATATTTTTGAACTTTAAATAAAATGTAAGAAAAATATTATACCAGTGTTGTACATCGTTTTGGAGTTTCTGTTAGAGTAAAGATATCCTATGATGGACTATATTTCTATTTTGTAAGACCTACCTAAGTTCCAAGAGGAATATCCTACAAAGGTTGGCCCCTATCCTAGTAATGTTTTTCATTACAGCAACTAATGGACATAATCCACTGAAGCATGGAGAAAATGTGATCTCTTGGTTTACCACATTGGTGTAATTCCCAGCTATTCACTGTTTCTTGCCCTATGTATTCAGTCAGTTGCCTTATTTTGTTATTTCTACCTCCAGAATAATCTCTTATCTGTCCTCTTCCCTATATATGTAACGACCATCATAGTTCAGAGCCTTATCACCTCTTACCTAGCTAGTAGAACAGTCTCCTAAATTATTTTCTTGCCTCAGGTCTCTATCCACTCCACCTTTCCACACAGTTACCAAAGTGAGTTTTCTAAAATTCAAGTTTGATATATCACTTTCTTCCTCAAGCAACTTCAGTGATTTCCTTTTATCTCTGAGCAGATATAAATTCTGTGTGTCATAAGCTGGCTTCAATCTATCTTTCCACTCTTACTATAGACATTGCTATCTTTCACACAGTCTGCATTCCAGCCAGTGTGGCCTTTTAACCATTTCTCCACATAGAGTTCAGTTCTCTTTCTCTGTACCTTTGCACTGGCCGTCCCTCATGCCTGGAATGCCACTTCCTGATTACTTAGGATTTCTACACTTTCTTCCAAGCCTCAGCTTGAGGACTATAGTTAGCTTGAAGTGTTTCCAGATTCCTTTAGCTGCCAGAACTGTTTGCTTAAATCGATCAACTTATGTCTGTTTTGTATTTACATATGTGTAAACTTATTGATTCTCCAAAGAACATAAGCTCCCTGAGGGCCAGGAATAGTTTAATTTTGCTTTTGTATCCTATTACTTAGCTAATGGCTTGGCACCTAGGAGGTGCTTAATAAATGCTGGTTGATTGATTGAATGGAGTACCCATGGGGATGAAGTCATAGATCTTTGGAGTGTCATTTTTAGTTCATGTCAGCAAACCTTTATTAAGCATCTCCTATGTGCTGTTCATCATGTTAAGTGCTAGGGGTAATGACAAAAATAAAAGTCTCTGTAGAATGCTATATGTGTACTGTACAGAACACGTAGCTACCATATAGCTGTTTTTCTAAGAAATAAATGTATTTTCCATTCTACTTATTTTGTTTTATTGAATCGTTAATCAGTGGATATTTAATTTTGTTGTTTTTGTTTTTAACAGAAGTTATATCAAACCTCCATAATTCTTCTTCAGATGGATCTTGTGTTTATGACACAAGTAGTGTGTATGAGAGAATTCGGCTTACGAAACTTACTTTTGTCCACAGAGCTGTCAGTATCAGCACGGATCCAAGTGGAAATAACTTTGCAGTTTTGCAGTCAGACCCTAAGACAAGGTAGACATGCTATTTAAAGTTTTATTTCTCTTTTGTTTTCTTCATGGAGAGGAGAATGGTATTTTCCCACTTTATATATAATGTGATTCTCATTTAAATTGAATTTCCTGAGAGACTACGTACTAGAGAGGTTATACAGAAAACAGAATTTTATTGGCCATAAAGATAAATGGATGAACTGCTTGCTGTTGAATAGCAAATACAATTCTGGGATATGTTTATAGTCTAAGAGAAAAAGCTATTTTAAAAAAATATTACTGTAGAATTTAAATACCTGGGGCACTCTAACTTTATAATTCTTTAACATTCTTTGTTTTGCTAAGTTCTTTATGTATGCTGTCTCTCATTGAATTTTGATTTGGAAGTTTGAATCCTAAATCTGCCCCTTACTAGCACTGTGACCTTGATAAGTCACTTAACATACCTGGGTTCTGATATCCTTAGCTGCAAAGAATGGAAATTTTTACCATAAGTGACCTTGCAACTTCTTTTCAGTTTGAAGTCCTATGATTCTCTTGGAACAGCACTGTGAAAAAGAAAATAAGTGTTAGTATCCTCATTATAGACATGAGGAAACAGATTCAAGGAGGGTAAGTCACTTGGTCAAAGTTACATCACCCTGAAGAAAAGCTCTGGCTTCTGATATCCTTGTGCTTTTCATAAAACCACAACTATATTTGGATCCAAAAATCTTAGCATAAATGTTGTAAAATGTTCAAAAAATTCTTGGCACTTAGTGAGATTTCAGTTCTTTAATGGCAAAGACAGTCATTTCTAGGAAGGTGTTTCACATTGTCATTCTGTATCCCACGTACTCTCATCATTTTTATGAAGATACTAAAAAATTAAAATAACATCAGAGGCAATCTTGAGAATGGAAAAAGAGGTCAGAAGATGGTTTTATGATGCTTACGGAGGAAGGATAAATTGGGGTGGGATTTGGATCGAGCAGAGAGAATGGTATGATTACAGGTTGATTTTGTGTGTGTGTATGCATGTGTACATATGCTATGTACATGTATATATATGAGCACATATATATGTGTGTGTGTGTGTATATATATATATATATACATATATATATATATATATATATATACACACACACACACATATATATGTGTACAACCAGCCTGTAACAAACATGTCTTGGAACTATATATGTATTTGCGTGTATTTCATATATCCACCTGTGTATATTGTACCATATATACATATGTGTGTATTTGTACACATGTGCATTGGGTTGTGTCATGCATACATGCGCACACACATGCATGTTTATGGTCTTATTCTGGTACTCCTTGACTGAGTTGTTTCTAGTGGCTGCTTTTCTGAGTTATTGATTAATGCTCCCAGGAACTTGGAGTAGGAAATCCTAATCTTCAGTAGCCTAGGAATGCCTTTGAAGGCAGGAATTGTTTTTTCTCTCCTTGTAAACTTAAAAAGAAATCTGAAAGAAAGCATAGATTGTGTGACAGGTATACAGTTTTGTCCTGTGCTTTTACTGATGTTTAGAATATATTTTAATAACTTCTTGTAGCAGCATGACCATATGAATAGGAAACCAGTCTTGTAACTAGACATAACTAACATACTAGCTTTTGCTAGTTCAACTTACTTAACTTCTCAGTGCTCAAGCTAGACTAGTATAGGGTGCCAAACAGTTGTTGATTTGCATTGGTAAAAGGATAGTTCTCACTGGGAGAACCTTATACCAGTAAAGACATTGGATGAAAAATATAACTTAATTTTTATTTTGCCTTTTTCTAAAGGGAACATGTAAAAATACTCTTTCAAAAATTTATTTCTAGAATTATCCTGTTGTAATGGTCAATACTACTTTCAGAGAACTTCATATTTGTCCCTTCACTTTGAAAGAAAAAAATTGAGGACAAAAAATTGAGAATATAGAACATGCTAAAATAAAGAAAAGACAATGGATTAGTATAGCGGTCAGAATTGGGTACCATATTATTCTAGGAAATGATGAATTGGAAGTTTTCTGAATGTAATACAATTGATACAAATTTTCCAATATGAAAAGTGCTGAAATTTCATTTGTCATATTCTTAATTACTCTCTTTTGTTTATTAGCCTTTATGAAATTCCAACTGTATCTTCCTCATCTTTTGCGGAAGATTTTGGCACACTGTTGGAGGAAACAGATGAGATGGACAATACCCATGATGTGACGTTTCAAGTTGGCAATAAAACTTTCCCTGTGCACAAGTATATTTTGGCTATGCGATCAGAATTTTTCAGGAAGTTATTCACTTCAGATGGTATTTCTGTCGATTGTCCAGATGTTTACCGCAAAGATGAAGATGCTGTAGGATGTGATCTCTTCGTTATAGAGAAGGTTCACCCTGATTTGTTTGCTTACCTTCTACAATTCATCTACACAGACACTTGTGATTTTTTAACTCATGGCTATAAGCCAAAAATGGTGTATAAGGAAAAGCCAGAAGAATATCAAGATACTCTAATTTCCAATTTTGATAAAATGAGTTTTCCAGAAGATATTAATCAGAAATCAGCACTGGAAGTTTATCGAAGTAATCAGGCCCACACAGTCAATGAAAGACAAAAAAATAAAATGAAGCCTTCTAAAAAGGGCAAAAGTGTGGGTGAAGATGTGAATCCTGTAAAGATGTTGCAAAGTGTTGCAAAAAAATTTGATGTCAGCAGTTTGAGTTGTAGGTATGGTAACATTTTGATATTTCTTACTGACTCCCATTCACTTCCCATAGCATCTTTTCTTTTCTTCCCTGCTCCTCCCTTTCCATTTTGTTTTTATTTTGAAATGATGCACTTTTCTAGTTATCTGATAATTGTTTATATTCCCTTTCTCTATCCTTCCATGTCTATTTCTTTGATATTTTATAGGTAGATTTGTGATAATTATGCATCGCTAAAGGAAAAGCAGGTAGGTGAGGTAGTTTGCATTTTTCCTAGGCCTTTTTATGGTCAGGAAACTTCATTGTGTTCTGAGTTTGTTTCTGAAATTGTGTCTTTTGTAATTAGCATTTTAGTAAAGTAAATTCTGTTTTCTTGAGTGTAAAAGAAATGCTCATTTTAATGACCTGGTTAACTGAAAGTTACCATATGCCATATAAAAACAGTCAGTGCTCAACTTTCACAGGATAATATTCCTAGAAAATAGTGCAAAAGTAAAAAATGTAAATGTTGATACACTGAACCTATGCGAAATAACAGGTTAAGTTCCTCCCACCACCAAAAATTGCATTCTTTTGCATTGCTGAAAATATACTTTTCTGTATACAATTTTTGTAGCAAAACATTAATTCCAGTAATCACTTTTCTTAACACAGTAACCATGGAATAACCCATAAAATGTAGTACACAAAGTACAATTGCTAGCATGCAAAACATTTTTCTTGTTGATAATTTCCCAAGTATTCTGTGACTTTTTTATGTTGTCATTTCAGTTTTAAAAATAATTTATTTCAGACATTCATTTTTCATAATACATGAAATCTACAGTAGCATAAATACTGTACAGCAAGTAAAATTCTTAAAAGTAAAACTTTTTTTAGCTTGAATCTTATCTTTCCCTGTGTCATATGGCTGCGTAAGGGCTTTGTATTGCATACAAAATGCTGTTATAAACCTCTCTACCTTGACTGCCCTCTGAAAACCAAGGGGAAGATGGTTGGGACTTTAGTTGCTGCTCTTGGAAGACTGTGTGATTGGCAAGGTCTTGACATCACATCTGACACTGTTCCTCAAGGCTGGAATTGAAGATCATAAAGGATGCACCAGCTTGAAATAATCTAACTTGTGCTGTTTGACATCCTTAAGGGTTTCAGAGTATGGGAGAATAGCAGAGGCAAGTTGGCATTTAACCTTGAGGCTTGATGTCTATCCAGGTGGTCAGTCATGCCAAGCCATCCTCGTATTCCATACACTTGTGTGCGTTGCACCCCTCATTTTTTTCCCCTGTACTATGTATAGTCATGAATATGTGTGGTTATCAATGTGAAAGTGAAAATGAATTTACTGATAAAGTCACTCAAATGCTTGAAGTCACGAAAGTTAAAGGCACAAGTGTAGAAGGTTGTATATATAATGTTGCTTATTTGCAAATAGCTAGAATAAAATACTGTTTCATGGTAAAACTATTAAACACAGTAGTCTTTGTTTCAAGAAGAACTTTAGTATCTTTAGTGTTTCAGTATCATCATTATGGCCATTGTTCATAAAAGGCAATCATTACTGAAATAAAATTGGATCGTAGAGTTTTTTTCATATGCCTTAGTTATGGATCCCAAATTAGACTGTAAACTTTTTGAGGGAAGAACTTGAGTTTTGTACTTTACTCGTGTACATTGGTTCTTAAGACATAAGCTGTAAAGCTGGAAGGAACCTCAGAGGTCTTCCAGGCCAGCCTTCTTATTTTGTAGATGAAGAACTTGAATCCCTGAGATGTTAGCTTAAACAAACTCCACAGAATGCTAATGGCAATGCTAGTCGTAGAACCTTAGTTTCCTGACTCCTAAGCCATTTCTATTTTATAATTCATTCTTATGACTGGAAGTATTCTGAGATCGAAATTGTTTGCACCAATAAAGACTAGAATTTTAAAATCATTTATTGACAGAGAAGCAATAGTAAGTGTTGTTTTAACTAATATGTTTAGCTCTTCTTTATTACTGCAGTTCTATCATTATTTCTGGGATCTACTCTTACAGTGGTGTATCATAGTTGACTGATCATGTTACTTAACTAAATTTTGTAATGGTATTGAATTTAGGAAAGAATCAGGTGAGCACAAAGCTACAAATTTGGAATTGATGAGAAAAACTATTCCTAATGATATTTGTTTTCTCCTTAGACTCTGGGGTGACCTTGTGTATGTATATTTATATCACTTGTTCCTATGACATTGGAATTTCAGTCTCTTAACTGTCTTTCCTGATGAAGAAACAAAGGTGTAGAAGACTAGGTGATTTTCCTAGGATCCTGTGTCATGATAAGAGTAGAACTGGTTGTCCTTAAGTTTCAATCAGGGACTATAATATTAGGTCCTATTATGCAACCCGCTAAAGCAAAATGCTCCTTCGACTTCTGTGACACTGTAGATTTCTTATCTTTTTCTAGTGTTCAGAAATATATGCTATCTAGAAATTTTTTAGTTGTCAGGATGGAATTTTTTATACGACATGGGCATTTTTGCTTATTTTGTAGACTGAATGGAGTTAAATTTGAAAATGGAAAAATCAGTGTTGTTACAGTAGAAACTGGAAGTAAACCAAAACTAAATCGGAAACAGTGGTAAGTTGGAAAATTGAAGGGCTTCCCCCGCCTCCTTTCCTTGATTTTGTTATTCAAGTTAGAAAATGGGCCTAGATTTCACTTTAGGGTACCTTGCCTGTTCTATACTTTTATATGTTGCCACTCATCTTTCTTGGGGGTATGAGGGAGGTGTGCAGCAGTTGGTGTGGTACAGAAAACTACACACTAAGAAGAACTTTACTTTATTGATAGAGGGAATCCTTCCTCATTGCTTTTTCTGCCTTCCTTTTTCCTTCCCTCTTTCCTTATATCCTGGAATGTAAGTAACTTTAGTAATATGATGACTATGTGTTGTTCTTGAAAAGGATTGATTTTTAAGGACATATGCATACTAACTTGTCTAGAAAGACAAACTTTTTTTTGAAAGACAAACACTTGTGATATGGTTTATTTCTTATATGACCCTATTTGGAATTTTCTTGGCAAAGATACTGAAGTGGTTTGCCATTTCCTTCTTCGGTTCATTTTATAGATGAGGAGCTGAGGCAAATAGGGTGAAGTGACTTGCCTAGGGACACACAGCTAGTAAGTGTGTGAGTCTAAATGTCGAGTGCCTATGACGAGATACTGATTGGTTTTATGTTGTACTCTAGCCACAAAAGAGAGCAATGTAAATTGGCTCCTACTTTAGTAGTCACAGTCATGACCTTGACATGAAACTTGGTGCTTTAGCCAAAAGTTCTAACACTATTAGTTATATCGTAGAATTCAATAGTCAGTATCCAGTAAGTACTTACCATGTGCTGGTATGCTAAATACAGTTCAAGGCATATGTACTTGGGAGTTTGCTCAAAGGTGTTTATTACTGAAAGTACCAGAAAAATCATAGCACTATTTTACCTATAAGGTTCCATAGTATGAATCTTTATATAATAGCTATCTAGTACACATTTATATACCCATATATACACACACCCACAACACGTACACACAGATAACCAAGTAGCTAATAAATACTGGTGGTGGTTGCCATTTTCTGTCATTTGCATTTTCTCATATTAGAAACTCTTTAGAATATTTTTATTTTTACTTTCAGGGCTCATGAAGTAGAAACTTTGCATAAAAGGGTTGTCTTTATATATAGCTTTACTAATTTTCTCTTTGAAATTCTAACTTTGCTCTGTAAATGTCCTGTTTTATTCAAATATGTTATATGTATCTTCATACTTTTGGGGGGCTATTGTCTCAGTTAAGTCAACCAGCGTTTAATTAAGTACTTAAACATTTCTCTTTTCTCCCTTTCTCACATAAAAAACAAAACCAAACCACAAACATAAACAAATCTCTTGTAATAAATAAGCACATTCAAGCAAAGCAAATTCCCATAGTGTCTCTTTCCAGACATCTGTTTCATCCTGCATGAAGTCCCTTACCTATCTTTCAGGAGGTGTATAGCATTCTTTATCATCTGTCCTGTGAAGTCAGGGTTGGTCATGGTACTGAATAGAGTTCTAAAGTTTGTAAAAGTTGTTTGTTTTTACATTGTCATTATTGTTATATCAGTTTTTCTGCTTCTGCTCACTTCATTCTGCTGTGTTTAATATCTGTCTATCTAGATATCTCTGAAACTCTCTTTTGTTGTTTCTTCCTGAACAACAGTGTTCCATTGCATTCATATACCATACTTTTTCTGGCTATTCCCAAATGGTGGACACCATCTTAGCTTCTAGTTCTTTGCCAGTACAAATTTTTTTTTTCTTTCATCTATTTGGTGGTTAAACTGCCTGGCACATTCTTAGTGCTTAGTAAATGCTGTTTTTGAAACTAGTAAAGACTTAACCTTTTAATATGAAGAAAAAGGCCTTATTTTTCCAAGCAAAGAAGTGCCATTTGCTTCAGAGAAGTATTTTGTTTTACAGTTCGTTTCTTTGTGATGTGACCATGAAGTCAGTGGATGGGAAAGAATTCCCCTGTCACAGATGTGTACTTTGTGCTAGGCTTGGTATGTATGTATGTATACAGTTTTATATTTTATCTCTTACTTGCATACTTTTACTGCTACTAAATTAATTTTTTGTTTTTCTCTCCCAGAATATTTTCACAGTATGCTGAGTAGCTCATGGATTGAGGTATGTTTTTAAGTAGAAACAAACATATCATGTTTGTTTTTACATCATTATTTATGGTTTTTCTGCTTGTGATCACTTCATTCTGCTATATTTAATACAAATCTATCCACATCTCTGAAACTGTTTTTTATTGTTTCTTACTGAACAACAGTATTCCATTACATTCATATACCATGCTTTTTCCAGCTTTAATTATACCTAGAAACTATTTTCTATCTATGCCCATGTCTCTATGTCTCTATAAGACCAGAACATCCAAACTCTCTAGTAAATAAACTTTTTTTAAGAAGTTTAACAATATGCATATCTTCTTCAATAATCCAATCCCTTGTAACTGTTGTGTTATTATATTCTAATCCACTGGCTTATAGCTTGGTTTGTTGGTTAATCTTATATAAAACATGGTTTTATTTTTGAAGGATTGATTTTTAAACATTTTGAAAATTCTTTTCTTTAATGTGAGCTGTGTGTGACAATGAAAATACTTGACACACTAGCTTTTGAAATATTTCTCAGACATATCACTCAACTCTGTTTTCCTTTTGCATAAGTCTTTATTTAATACAAATTTTTGTTGAGTTCTACCAACAAAATGAGCATATGAAAAATAGTAACGTTTAATACTTAAAACTGGTAGTAAAAACAATGCAATTAAATTTTATTATTTGGATATATTCCACTTTTTGTCAGTACCATCTTGTTTGTAGATAGTGTATTATTTCCTTTGTTTCTCTTTCGTGATTTATAAAAGTAATATTTTTTTATTCTTTGGTGTATGTTTGACGTGTCTAGAAGTAATTTCTATGGTGTTATGTATTTAAACCTGATTCTCTGAGGAAATTTGTGATCTCTGTTCCTTAAAACAAATTACTATACATATGTGGTGTGTGTGTGTGTGCATGTGTGTGCGTGTGTGCGCATGTGTGCATATACATATGTAAAACAAATTGCGTGTATTAAACTTTATTTAGGCTTCCAGTTGTGCTGCTCTGGAAATGCCAATACATTCTGATGTACTACAAGTTATCTTGGATTACCTTTATACTGATGAAGCCCCTGCAATAAAAGGTATTACAGCAAAATAGAGAATTTTATGTATTTGGGCATAATTATAAATAATTTACTGGTTAGTATTCATTTAATTTAACTAAATTAAAATGAAATAAACTTTCAACTGTTTTAATGAAGATCCAGGAATGTTATTTGGCCATTATGGCAGAAGATTTTGGTGTTTTTCAGAACAGTATGAATTTTAAACAGTTGAGCAACCAAGGTAAATGTGACAGCTAGTACCTCAACTAATAGTCATTAAATGTTTGTTAAATTCCTACTACGTGCCAGGCCCTATGCTAAGTATTGGTAAGACTACAATCCTTGCCCTCAAAGAGCTTAAAATCTAATAGAGGAAGACAAAACACAAAAAGAAGCTGAAGTGAGAGAAGAGGATGAGAAGAAGCTATCTGTACCTGCCCAATTCTCTCTCTTTCTGAGATAGTTGATTTAGTTCTTGACTGCCAGTCCTCCCCACTCCCCCATATTCATCTGTAAATCTAGCATGGCAGTGTAAGAACATGGGCCATTAAGAAATGTTTGCACTATGACCCTTACATGACTCTTATTTTATATTTGTTGCTTCATAGGATTGCAAAATGCAACAAGATGAAAAACTGTTTTTCTAGAGTCTTAAAATCTGGATAAGACACGAAAAGACAAAGGGAACCTTTAAGAAGTTATGGCTCTGATAGAATTCAATTCAAGTGCATATTCTTTTAGAGTCCCTTCAATAATTGTTGTATTTTAATCATTCTTAAGAATCTGCCCCAGAATGAGTTCTTGAAGAGTTCACAGAATACCAAATTGTCTCTTAGATTTATGAGGTCAAGACTTGCTATATAACAAATATCTTCTTTTAAACAAAGAATGATGAAGTTTCTGCTGTGATATTTCATTTTCTTTTATGTACAGCATATCCATTTAGTCACTATCTGTAATTCATGCAAATCTAGAACTTATCCACCTTGCGGAATTTAATATATATCTATACTAAACGAGACATTTAACTACTAAATTAATTGTAATGTTTTTCAGGTAAGATGTTATGGTAATTTTAACTATCTTTTGATTCAGTAATAAAGTTCAACAAACATTTATTCATTATAAAACTTAGGCCCTTAATTAAGAGTCTCTAAGCTTCAGATAGAGGTGATCCAGCTTTCCAGTCATGCTACCATCCATGGGTAGAAATGATTGAAGATTGACTCAGAAAATATTATAGACAACTATATTCAAGCGGAAGAATGTATGAAGAGCATTATATATATATGTGGCACAAGTACATTTCCTTCATCAGAAAACAAAGAGTGTACTGTAGGCATTGTATTCTAGAATGTCTCCTGTGGTCCTGGAATAGTAAGAGCTGTTTTGAACAACTTTGTGCCTCTATAGACCTCATTATGTTTACTTTTATGAGATATCTAATGCAGCATCCCAGTAGCTAGACTATTGGTATTAGCTAGAATTAGATTACTTTAGGCATTATTTTTAATATGCCAAGGTATATTTAGTAATTTAGTAATTACTAAATTAGTAAATTAAATTACTAATTTAGTAATTAGATTAAACTAATCATTAGTTTAATGATTAACATCATTAAAATGTTAATCAGCCTAGAATAAGACGTTCCTTACTTTAAAACTTATAAACAAACAGCATTATTATTGTCTTATATGCCACAGCAACCTTTAAAATGTTTTTCTTCTCACAATACCATGTACTACTTTTCTATATTTGGTTACTTAATATTTAGTTTTTTGGTCTGTCTTCTCCATTCTATATAGCTTACAATGTTATTTTAATAATATGATCAAAAGTTGTTTTTTTTTAATATTTAGACTCTCAAAGTGTGGAATTTGTTTGTAATGTTCTTGTGGTGGCTGATCAACTACTAATAATTCGATTGAAAGAAATCTGTGAAGTAGCAATAACAGAAAAACGTGAGTATTTTTCCTGTGAGTACTGTTGATAAGCTTTCAAGTTGATGTGGGCTAATTTTTAACTTAAGTGAGACAATCCTCACCTCAAAAGCAACTTGGTGTAATGGACAAGAAAACTGACTTTGGAGTCAGAAAATCTGGATTTGGATTCTGTCTTTGACATATATTGACTTTTGGCCCTGGACAAGTCCCTTTATCCCTTAGTGTAGCTCTCACAAGGGAACTCTGATATTATATAAGTAGCAGAGCAAGTGTCTATCTGCATTTAGTAGAGAGTTTCCTCATTGTAAATTCCCTGTATCCATGAAATAGGTCTGATTTTTTTTTAAACAAGATAATGGTAATTTACATTTTACATGCATCTTTGAAATTTGCATAACAAATCATAATAGTCTTGTCAGGTATGCAGTGAAAATATTATCCCCATTTTTTGGTTAAGTGATCTGCCCATTATCACATAAGATTTGAAGTAGGTCTATAACTGCAAGTGAAGGACTCACTCCCCTGAGCCATACTTTCTGTCAGTTTCAAAAAGGCTTGAATAATGAGTTTAGTGTGATTTCAACCTAACTTAGAAACTTGAAATGTGACAGTTTGACAGTAGAACCTTTAACCTTGGTCACATTTTTCTGAAGGCAGATAGGTGGCTGAGTGAATAGAGTGCAGGGCCTGGAGTCACGAAGACCTGAGTGCAAATGTGACCTCAGAAACTTACTAGCTGTGTGACCCTGGAGAAGTCACTTAGCCACTGTTTGCCTTAGTCTACTAGAAAAGGAAATGGCAAACCACTCCATTGTCTTTGCCAAGAAAACCCCAGAGACAGTATGGTCCCCATGATCACAAAGAGTTGGATACAACTCAACAACAAAACAAAAACCATTTTCAGTACACTGAAGTAGGCTGCTTCAACTTTATTCCCTTTCTGTGGAGTCTCAGGGCCTTCTAACTTCTTCATAACTGAGCCTTTAATCAAATACTTTTCTATATAGGTTGCCTGTATTAATTACAATTTCTCTGGCTAACATCAAAAGTGATTTCTTTAGCAAGTCAGTTTTGCGTTTTCCAATGTTAGACAAACCTTTCTTGCGTTGCTTTTCCAGATAATGCCCATTGACATAGTTGCAGGCTGATATACTAGAATCATTCTCTGACTGCAAACCTGTGTTTTAGCTGGTAACCACTGAGCCTAGTCGTATCTTCTGTGTTATCTTTTTTAATGATGTTTCTGAAGCCATGGCATAAATTTCATTTTTTGTTGTTTGTTTTAGTGATGCTTTTTGTTTTTAAATCAATCCAATATACCCATTCTTCCGTGTTCCTTACCTAGAGAATCTTTCCTTACAACAGATTAAAACAAAGCGAAAAAAACCCATTCACAAAATGAAATCAACTTTACATAGTATCTGATAGCATCTTCAACATTGCTTCCTCCTAGTCCTTCATCTTAAACAAAAGGAGGAAGGTATGTTTTCTGAACACTGTTTTGAGACCATGCTTGGTCATGATGATGATACAGTGTCTTTCCCCTTACATTGTAGACATTAAATACTTTGTTTATATCAGTGTGCCACATTTTGTTTAGCCCTTTCCTAATCAGTACCCTCACCCTTACTTTATAGTTTATAGTTTATTTTTTTATAAACTTTTATAGTTTTTTTTATTTATATAGTTTTATATAAATAGTTTATAGTTTATTTTTATAGTTTATAGTTATTTTTTATTACAAAAAGTGCTGCTGTGAATATTTTTGAATTTGTAGGAACTTTGTAGCTTTGCTTTCCATGGGGTATATGTCCAAAGAGGATACAAAGAGGAGCTTAATTTTTTGCTTTATTTTGAGCTATTTTCTGAAACTAGTATATAATTATAAACTGATTTTTATCTGATGTGTTTAGAAAATAATCAGAAGAGTTTTCTAAGTGTGTCTTGTAGAAATGGGGTCTTATTACTTTATAGTCATATCTACACATTCTAGTAAATCCTTAAACTTACAGCAGTGTATATGAGCATGTATGAAAATTTTCTTTCTCTTTTCTTCTCTTACACACACACACACACACACGCACGCACGCACGCATGCACTCTTGTGCGTGTGCGCTTTCAGGGAAAGGTAACTTAAATTCTTCAAAATTTTTTTTTCATTTAAAATTGACATTAAAGATTGGCTTGATATATTATACACTACTGGATTTAAATGAATACATTACATGTTATTTAAATGATATTTTCATAATATATTTATAATTAAAGTCATTTAACCAGAATTTCATATTCAGAAAGCTTTTAAGTAGTTAATTGCATATGGAATGTATATACATAGTCCCTGCCCTCTAGGAGTTTTTATCCTAAGACACAGAATATATTAGCCTCAGCAAATTTTTTGTTTCATTTACTTTTATTATGCTGTATACTCTCAGACTTCCTTATCTTGCTTAATTTAAAATAGTTTTCTAAAAGGGTTGGAACAATTCACAGTATGCCAACAATATTTTACTATACCTTCCATGCTACTTCAGCATTGACTATTTCTATTGTTTTTTTTTTTTAGTGTTAATGGATTGAGTTGAAACTTGAGAGTTGTTTTAATTTGTAGTTCTCTTAATGATTTGAAATAATGTTTTGTCTGGTTTTTAGTTTCCAGTTTTTGGCTTGTTAAAAAACTTGGTCAGAATACCCTAGTAACATTTTTTAAATTCCATGAATTGGTGTTTCCATATAATCAATGACATGGCAATACCCTTAAAGAAAACAGCTAGTAAAAAGAAATCTTTTCTGGGACAACAATCAAATAACATATTTATATGTATTTTTAAGTTTGAATTAAATGCACACCAATGTCAGAAATAAATATTCTAATATGTACATACCTTGCCAAAAAGTCAGATGTACAATGTTTTTTTCCTGTCATGAACTTCATGCCACAGAAGACTCTTGGTTCTTTTAAAATGAGAGTAAAGGATATTTGACAAATATTTAAGCAGTTACTTCCTATATTTTGACTTGCATATAAAGTTGTTTTATACAGTTAAGTATTTCATTGTAAAATACTGTTGCCCTTCCTGCCTGTAAAGAGAGAGAGAGAGAGTGTGTGTGTGTGTGTGTGTGTGTGTGTGTGTGTGTGTGTGTGTGTGTGTGTGTGTGTGTAGAACAACAGAAGAATTAATTGCAAGACTACTGAGAGAAACGGTAAAAGGGGGTATAGAAGGGTGTTTGGATTTATGGGAATGGGAGGATAGGGAAAGAATCCTTGGAGGGGGGTAGGCAAGTAATAGGAGGGCAGGGTAGCAAGTAAAAGTAAGTGGAGGAGGCAGGAGGGATAGGAAATGAGATATATGCACAAACAAGAAAACAAAGATTGGGAGTAGAATTTGTTTGGGAAAGTATGTCTATATATGTATGTATATATGTACGTATATATCTATAGCTATAGAGAAACATATCCAGACTTAATTGTAGCCTTCTGGGGGAGAACGAGAGAGAGAGGAGGTGAAAAAAAAGAACAAAGTAAAAAAGTGCACAGCAGAGAACAAAAGAAAACTTACAAGGAAGCAAAGAAATGGTGGATAGTTCTCAACATAATGTGTATTATTTATCATACAGGCTTTCTTGAATGAAAATTGTTACGTATTTTAAGTCCTCTCATGTTCTGCTGTGTAGATGATATGCTTTTTTTTTTCTTTCTCCCTTTGTATTTAAGTCCCAATATTTAAACTTAGGATATGTTTTTATTTTTTTTCTCTATTCTATATTTGTGTTCTGGCCTTTCAGTCTAAAGTAAAATAAAAAAAGAGCTACTGTATGCAGCCTCAAAGTGAATACTGACTTAAAAGTATTACTAATTTGCATGCTGTATACAGGTTGAGAGAATTAATCCATTTCTCCTATGTGGTCTCATTTTCACCAACCCATTTCATTCAGTAATTTTCAAACTACATTGTTACATTAGTCAATAAGCAACATACTGTTAACATTTATGTTAAAATTAAAACTTCTAAACTTAAAATTATTCTAATATATTTGGTAGACAAAAGATTTTCAAAAATTTTCTGTACTGCTGTTAAAATGACTTGTTAATATTATATATGATTGTTTTTCTTATTCATTTGTTTTCCTTATAACTAAACATCTCAGTTTGTGTCTCTTGAATCTGTGGCAAAGTTGGTTGAAAAACTGTTGTGTATCTATCTCTATATTATCTTAGTGAACAAGTTTGATCCTATTTTTTATTGTTGTGAGCTCAGATTGAGAAATCTTTGGAATTAAGTACATGTTGTTCCTTGAAATGACAATTTAGCTAATTTTAATAACTTTTCTTTTTCAGTTACTCTAAAGAATGCTGCTATGACATTGGAGTTTGCAGTAATGTATAATGCTGAACAACTGAAACTGTCTTGTTTACAGTTTATGGGGCTAAATATGGCAGCTTTACTTGAAGCAAGGTAGGTATGGTGAATGAATTCTGTTACTTGTTATACAGACATTTGTATATAATGGTAAATGTTAATAGAGTTATTTAACAAATTATTAATCTCAGGGTCTAGTTAAGTTGGGAATTAAAAGAACAATAATAACTGCTCTTTAAGATGCCATAGGAGGCCTTTTTATATTATTTATTATACTAGAGCCTCACAACCACCTAGTAAAGTTCATGGTACAAATAAATAGCATTTGGCCTTTTATTTTTTTTTTTACCTTAATCTGGAATTTCATTAGCTTAGGGAATTTATTGCATAGATGCTTCTACCAGTACAGGTTAGAAAAATCATCTACAGCATATATTCTTAGAGAGATGACTGGTACACTGAGAAAATCAACAGTCGAAAAGCATTTTTTAAGTCCTCTATGTGCCAGGGATTGTGTTAAGAGCTGAGGATTACAAGGGAAGAGATTTACTCAAGTCTCTGCCTCTCAAAGCACATTGGGGGGGACAATTAAAAAACCAAGCATATGAGATAGGTACAATGTAAATGAAAGCTGATCTCAGATGGAAGGCCCTGAGAGAGAGAGAGAGAGAGTGTGTGTGTGTGTGTGTGTGTGTGTGTGTCTGTGTGTGTGTGTGTGTGTAGGATTTATGAAGAAGGTGAGATTTGAATTGAGTCTTCAGGAAAGCCAGGAGGTAGAGGTTTAAAGAGAGAGTATTCTAGCCCTAGGGTATAAAGAGCAAAGGCAAGGAGTTAGTAGAATGGAGTATTATGTGAGATAACACTAAAAAGGCCAGTGTGGAAGGACTGTCAAGTATGTGGAAAAGAGAAAAGTATCAGACTAGAAAGGTAAAAAGAGTCCTGGTTGTAAAAATGAAACAGGGGATTTTATATTTTATCTTGAATGTAATGTGGAACTGGAGTTCAATGAATGGGGACACAATGGGAGAAAGCATGACATAATCAGACCTGGACTTTAGGAAATCACTGACATTTGAATGGAGAATGGATTTGACGTGGGAAGAGACTCAATGAAGTGAGAGCAACCAGAACATGACTGCAATAGTTCAGGCATGAGGTGATAGCATCTTTGTTAGAGGAGAGAAGGGGACATACCCAAGAGATGTTGTGAAGAGAAAAATGATGAGATCTGGTAATAGACTGGCTAAACGAGTTGAAATTAAGTGAGGAATTGAAATTGAAATTGCCAGTTTAAGTAGCCAGGAGTGATAGTGCCCTTAAGAGTAATAGGGAAGTCCCAAAGAGAGGAGAAATATTAAGTTTCTTGCTTGGTGTTAAAAGAGATCTAGTATCTCTTAAGAAGCAAGACTTGATCTAGATCTTTGCTGACCCCAGGCTGACTTTCTGCCTACTATGCCAATTTTTTTTTCCCTAATCCTAATTTAAAAATGACAAAATTCAGAGAAATTAGAGTGATTTTCCCAAATTTATGTAGTTGGTGATCACTCAATGTCAGAGCTGTTACTTGAATTCATCATTTATTACTCCATAGCCAATACTCTTTTACATGACATCAGTTGTTAATTGTGATGTTTTATTTTGACCCAAATATTCCCCCACTGAGTTAAATAAGTGTGTGCATGCGTGCATGTGCAGGATTTGCACATGTACACATTGGCTTTGCTTATTTAGGCATTTAAATTATATAATCATTATCATATTAAATAGCATTTTTCTGCATCGCATTTTAAAATACAGAATAATTATTGTTTTCTCTTTGTGATAATTATCTTTAAGTTGTTCCTCATATTTTTTAAAAATTAAACTTTACATGAATTAATGACTACAGGCAAACTGGATCCTCTGAAATATTGTTTCCAATTTACACAACCTCCCTCAGATGGGAGGTGGAAACTGGGAGTTTGTATAAGATAACCTCAGAAAAAAAAAAGACCAATCAGAATTTTTATTCCTAGTTTGGTTCATATGTGGTCATATATAATACTTCACTGTCATATTGAGTTTCACCTAGATGGGGATGGAATTCTTTAAATGATTAAATTCTAAATCCATAAGTATATTAAATTCATGTTTTATAATTTTCTAGTTCTTATTTGTCATTTACTTAACAACAGATAAAGAACTTTTCAGCTCTTCAGTATGTGCTATCTTACTTTTGATTCAGGGTCATTGCCTATATAAAAATAACAAATGTTTTAGATTTTTGTTTTTAATGTCCAGAGGAATATCATATGAAATGAGTCCTAAGATAGATTGTCCATCTTCTTTTATAGGACATTGGATGTTTTAAGTGATAATGTTTTGAAGGATCTTTCTGTGTTCTACAGAAAAATGGTAAGGTTTGTGTTGTACTGAAGATGAGCAAAAATATCAACAACTAAAACAGTCTGTTAGTGTGTTTTCTAATGGATTTTTTTCTAAATAATTCCCATACTTAGGATACTTTTATATGAAGAAGTGAAGGGTTTTTCACTGACACTACTCCCCTACTAGACCCTCATCAGAACATATCTAAAGAAATGGTGAAGATATACCATTAAAGGACTAAAAATGAATTGCACTCTGATTTTTAAATGAGTAGAAGTTAATAGTTTCAAAGATAATCCTTTGTTATTACAAGAAAATGAAGAAATTAAGGTTCGACTAACCCCTAAGAATTAGGTAAAAACATTATTTTACCTAGACTAGAGAATAAGTATGTCAGGAATGTTCATTTCATTCTTCTGTCTTATGGGATGTTAGGCCTATAAATTTATATTTGACTAGTATTTTAATTATAATTTTTCCCTTATGTTTGAAGTGTGGTATCCCAGAATTTTCCTGTTAATTTCAGTACATTCTGTAATAAATGTAATTTGGTAAGACTTCTGAAAATCTGTCTCTCTATATATAGAGAGAAAGGTCAGAGGTCCTCTTAAAAGAATTGTGTAACATCTCTGTTATGCTGCAGATACCAGCAATGGATAGAAGGGTAATAACACCATATCAAGATGGTCCAGATATCAGCTACTTGGAGGCAGAAGATGCTGATGTTTTTTTGAAAGGAGAAATGAATATGGAACACAATTACCAGTAAGTCTCATTGTTTTTGTCTTCTTTTTCTTTCTGAAATGTGGTTCCTTTGGTGTGTTATCATCTACTCTAGATCTGTCATATACACACCTGTTTATTTATGGGTTGTCTCCCTCATTAGTACATGAGTTCATTGAGGGTGTGACTGTTTGTGCATTTTTGCCTAACTTTGCAACCCTGGGGCTTACCAGTGGGCCCGACATATAGTTTGTGCTTAGTAATGGCTTGCTGATGAACTGATTGATTAATTGTACATATATCTCCCTGTTTTATGTTTCACTTCATATTTGACAAAGTCAATTTTTTAAAGTCAGGATTTAATAAATTACCACAGTAGTATTTCCTAGTTTGTATTAATGTAAATATGTAGTCTCCTAATTTGTAAAATCCTATTTTTTTTACTTGCCATTTTCTAGGATATTTTCAATGTATGCAACAAGCATTCTCATAAAGATCTTTGAATCTTAGAAACTAAACATATGGAAAAATAGTTACTGATGTTTTATCAGTCATCTTTTTTGGATGGTGAAAATACTATCTTTGATTTTGTCCATTCTTTTTAGAATTTTCCCTTCTTTATACTCCTAGCACAGATTTGTACTGTATATATTTGTTTAGATCCATTGATTCATCCTAACTTTCTGGTTATTAATCTTCGTGCAATTGCCTTGATTTTTCTTTCCATTTACATTTTTGTAGTCACTGTGTATGTTTCTCTCCCTAACCCCCCCCCCCCCCGTTTTGCTTCATTTTGCATGTTTTCATGTATTTTATTAGCCAGATTTTTTTTTTTACCTTTTCATGTCATGTCATTTTGTAACAAATGATAGAAAATAGATATGGCTCAGTTAATTGCATTTTCTATCAGTCTCTTTTCCCTTTTTTTGTTAGTGTTGGATCAGAGATGGCATCACTAAGAGACTAGTGATATAAAATACTGTGTGCTCCAGTTTAGTTGTATGTACGATACAGTGCTTCTAAACAGGATCATTTAAATAATTATTTAATACAAAAGTGAAGGAATACGTCTTGCATCTGTGTTGTATTTTTAACTTTGCAAAATATTTTTTGCATGTATTTTCTCAGTTTCATGCTCAGTAAGTCTAGGGTTATATATGATAATCATTATCCTCATTTTGCAAATAGGGTAACTATGACACAAAAATTTGGTTTTTACATGTTTATTTCACATTTGCCTGAATTCTATGGCATGATTAAATTCATTACCTCTGTAGAACTGTAGAATCATAACTGCCATATCTATTCTCTGGTTTAGGGTTCCTTTTATATTTAAAGATGTTTGATACTTGTTTTTTTAGAGAAGCTTTCTTCAAAAAGGCCAAAACAAAAGCAAAAAAGAAGCCACGAAAGCGTTCAGACAGCTCTGGGGGTTATAACCTTTCAGATATTATTCAGAGCTCACCTTCCACAGGTGAGTGGCAGGGCTTTTTTATCACATTCCTTTTAAATTGTCTTATCATTGTGGAATAAGATATGTTCTTGATATATAAAACATAGTGCCACTTCAGAGAACAGAAATGATTATATATCTACATAATAATTATGTATCTACATAATCTACAGCTTCCTAAATTATTAAAAACTATTAAAATTATTAAAAATGATAGAATTTTTATTATGTGCTTTTTGAATATACAGGAGTAGAGATGTTGCAACATGGTTCAAATTGTAGCAGTGATGCTTTCAGGGTTGCCATGGGTGAGTGTTAAGTTATTATAGATAGAAGAGTCATTGTTCTCTGTCAGTGTAACAATGAGTACATTATTTAGTGCAGTAATATTAAATTTTACTTCTTCAATACTTTTAAGTATCTGTGATTTTTTAATTGTAAGTATTCCTTCTCCTAATTACATCACAACCCCTCAGGGACTTAGTAGATAGTTTTCAAGAGTAACTGTGCCCCTAAAACTCATTGGCATGTGGTCAGTCCATATATAAACCCTCCCTGAGTATCGTCATAACATTTGTTTTGAAGTAGCAAGGAAGCTGGGGAAAATAACATGTTTCCAAGGGAAATAGTAAATGATTGGTGTTTCTCATATGACTCCAAAACAAAGCACTTCTAATCCTGTGGTCTAAATTTCATATGTCATTGAAATTCAGAAAGATATGTGAATTTTATTATAACTTATTTCAGTTAAAATTATTAATTGTGATCAAATAGAACCTCACATCTGAATACTTTATAGATAATAAAATTTTATGCATTTTTACCTTCTTAAAACTATGTTTTAAAATTTTGAACCGTAGGCTTGGTAAAATTGGATAAAACCAACTCTGCAGAATCCCTTCCAGAACTACTGACATCAGATTCTGAAGGTAGTTACGCTGGAATAGGTAGTCCTAGAGACTTGCAATCTCCTGATTTCACAACAGGAATTCATCCAGATAAAATTGAGGTTTGTTTTTTAGTCGTCTTCCAATTTGGGTTTTTTGTTCTATTTTATATTCATGTTTGCTACAAAATATCTGGGTATACAATTTAGCTCTTTTAGCTGTCCCATTATCCTAATAGCTTTAAAGCCAACTCCTAGCTGACTTTAAATGAAGTTAGAACTGGTCACAAAAATGGTTTATACATTTTTATATATATAACATTTTCCTTATACTTGTAGGCTATTAACTACTTTTACATTTTTTCAACGATTACTGTTTTTAGGCTTTGTGATTTTAAATTCTTTTCATATTTCAGAATAAAACATTAATTTAAATTCTTGCAGTGAGTAACCCACAATTTCTTTGACTGTTTTGGGAAAAAAAATAATTTATAACTCAGCTAGTTAACATTTTACTTTGAGAAAAATTAACCAAGTTTGGGAATTTTTCTAAGTGGCACATTTGTAACAAAAGTAAGGAAAATAGAAACAAAATTTCAACGCAAAGCCACTGGACAAAAAATTAGAACCCTTGGTGTAACCCTGGATTGTAGCTGTTCCCCTGATTCATTTCTGGGAAGGACCATGAATCTCCTATAGTGGTTGGAATACTTCTGAGACTTACAAGGCAGTTGAGGGCATCATGAAGTTTCATATAAATGAAAATCTCTTGGAAGTCATAACTAACTTGACATACAGGCATGTAAGATTTGTGTTGAAGTATCAGTTATATAATCTTGGAGATTTAAAATTATTAATAAATAATATTAGCAAATTTACATATAACAGTTTATATTCTTCTAATACTAAAATCACCCATATTTAGTTTTATGCTTCCAGAGTTTATCTTAATAGTTCTTCATGTAATTAGTTTTATATTTAATGCTTACATTGAGAGGGCTTTTACGTGCAAGTATACTTATTTACCTTATGGTGGTGAATAATGTACAGTAATGTGCTAACTAGGTTTGAGATATAGTTGAATGTCTTAAGTAGGTTAAATCAACTAGATTTTCTAGAAGATATAATGGACTTTTTAAAAAAGATTTTGCTCTTTCACTTTTTTTAAATTTTAGGTGATGAAAATTAAAACATATGTTAATGGTGCATACCCTGCGCATTCTAGTGAATATGTAAAACCATATGAAGAATCACCAGCACTTAAAATGTCTGTTCCACAGTCCATTCCCAATAATCAAATCAACTGTGCAAGCTCTTCTAATTGGGTTGCCAGCTCTTTCAGGTGGGATGCTTTTGATGTTTATTAATTTGGCATGTACAACTTAATGGAAAATTTTCCAGAGTAGCTAGTTTCTAAGACCCTATCTTTCTTGATGTGTGCAGTAAATCTCTGTAATAGGTTTGTCTTTTTACCTCTGTAGTAGCAAGCACCCTAGCACACTCAGGATGGCCTGATAGCACAGGTTCTTTGATCTGCTTTATAAAGGAAACACGGTTTCAAAGGCGTTAACAATCCTTCTTTAATTAAACATATATAGGTCATTCACTAATTCAGGGGAAAGGTTAACACCCTGGACACGTAAAAGATACAGACAGAGAAAATACAAGCAGAGAAATTAGCACAAAGATCAATAGACAAGGCTCCTACTGTCTGAACAAAGTAATATACTCACCTACATACATGACAGAATGGGAGAGCACAAATCTTTGAGTAGGTAAGGGGCGGGGGGAACGGGACACTCAACAAATGGCTGTTCAGAATCCCAGTGAGGGAATCAAAAGGTCCTTCTCATAAGTGAACCCCCAAAGCAAAATACCAACCTCAGAATACATATACACTTTCAGAGCCAGAAGGCATCATGACCCTCATGACTCAGTGTCTAATTACTGTAGTACCAAAAAATGTGAAAGCCTTCCTACAAGCAAGCTTCTCCCTAAGCAAGCTCCTTCTTAGGCAAGTTCTTCCCCTAATGGGTTCTATGTGACTCCCGATGTATCACAGCTGGGCTGGGGTTTAAAGCAACCAGATATCTGTGTTTGAACGCATGTGGTCACATAGGCTGGTTAATGGATGGTAACATTGCAACCTCTGAGACTTTTTTTCACATTATGGATTCACTGTGTACCTTAGAGGCCAGCTATAGAGTAAAACCACTAAGCATCCTTAGGTATTTATTGATAACACATAATGCTAGCCAGTGATTCTAACTTAGCATCCAAATACATTTATACACACATGTGCACACAGAGGCATGTACATATATGTACAGGTATGCATACATGCCTTCATATATGTATATTATGCATAATGTATAACATACACATATTAAATCTATGCTTTCACCTATCTAGGGAGCTCCTGGTGAAGAACTGTACAGTGGCCCCTACCCAGCATCTTAGAGTTTTAGAGTTGCCTAATGATGTATATTTTAAGCCATTTTTTACTCCCCCATTCCTGTGATTCTACCTGTCTCTTATTGTCATTCAGTTACTAGTCCTGAACGTTCAACTTTACGATTATTTTTTGCCCCCTTTATGCATTTAAGAATTTGCATCTTCTTCGCCCTCATACCAGGACAAACGTTAGCTTCCTATATATAGGTACTCTTAATCTTTGAATCTGCATCTACCTATGGTTGCCATTTAACTGTTGGCAGTACTAAAATTCTTCTTAATCGTTGTCCTTTTATTCTTCCTTTCTTTGTGCTGTCCTGTTTCCCAGATTCATCAGTCTTTAGAATGTAGCCACAGTTCCTCCTAAGGAAGGAAGGTTTAGAGAGGGCATGGAGGACCAGTCTTCACAGTGTGCCTTTAGCCACTTAGGTGCGTTATTACATTTTGTGTTATTAGTTCTGAGTTGATTATTGTCAGGCCTTCCTCCACTTACAATTTTGACACCTTATCCATCATATATAGAGAATAAATAGGTCTGTGCAAATAAATACACAAAATCATGTATCATTTCATTGATCTTTTATTTTTACATTACTTTGAATTTTCCCCTAAGAAATTTTTCCTCCCGGAGAGAAACTGTTATAACAGATTTTTTTTTAAGAAAAATGAAAAAGAGGAAAAGAAAAAAATAAAACCAGTTAATATATTAAAAAAAAAAGCTTAGTGTTGTATTCAGTGTCCTCTATCTATAGATCCTGATTTTTACAAAGGAGCAGAGGAAGCTGCCTTCTCGTATCTTTTCTTTGGGGCCAAACTTGTTCTTTGTAATTTTTAAACATTGTATTTTGGTTTTTAGTTACCGTTGTTCTTTTCATTCCTGTTGTTATAGTCATTCTCCCCCATTACCCCCACTCTATTTCCCTTTGCTTTAGTTTATTTAGGTATTTCTGGAATTTTCTCTTTTCATCATGCTTATTCTTTCTTACAGCACAGGTAATGTTCAGTTACATTTCTATAAAACAAAAAAGAGTTGACTTTACATTTTCACTCATGATTTTCTAGATCAGTCGTTTTTAACCTTTATTCGTGTCATGGAAACCTTTGCCAGTCTTGTGAGGCCTATTTGCCCCTTCTCAAAATTATGTTTTTAGATGCATAAAATAGGATTGCAAAGGGAACCAATTATATCAGAACATAGTTATTAAAATATTAAATTCATAGACCCCAGATTAAGGATTCTTGCTCTTGAATATCAAACATTTGTTATAATGTCATATATGACATATGAATGTTTATTTTCTTGAAACATGCTATATTTAATAGATAATATAATATCAGCTAAAAACCTAAATCTTTAAAATTGCAAGGAAATGCAGGAATCCATTTTCTATTTTAAAATCTCACAAAACTAATAACTTGTCATTTTAATAAAATGATTTATTTAAATAGATTGAAATTTGAAATCACCATTTTTTGTTTTAGTTATTTCATTTTAGTTTTGAAATTAAAGATTTGGGAACTAAATGGTTCTCCATCAGATTTTGTATTATTTTTAAAGCCCTATATATACTTATTCACTAAATTAATGAAGCTTTTGAGAAATTGATTGCATATTTTTTTTGTGATGTCCTTTTTATAAAAGAATTATACTTTTGGCCACATTTGCTTATTGGAACAAAGAATAGAATGACAGAATAAAAGAGCTATGGTATGAGCACTAAAGTTGGCTGTTGATTAACTCTGAAAATTCTTTGTAGTTTTGAGAAATTAATAGGGGCATGTACAATATATAGACAAGATTTGGAAACCTATTCTAATTCTAAATGCCAGAATCTAAGAAAATCGTCATAATAGTTTGTCTTCAAATCTACAGTGCAAGCAAGGTTGAGTCTGGAGTTCTCTGTTTTACAGATTTCAACCCCAAATGCCTTGAAATCTGCTGTGTCATAAATAGCAGTATTTCTTACCTTCAAATAAATATTTCTTGGAATTAATTGTAGATGTTTTTCTAAAGGGAAATAACAATCATTCTTCCTTACATTTGAAAGTTCACAAAATATGTTCCTTCCAACTCTGTACACTAGGTAGTACAAGTATCCTCCCCATTTTGCAGATGAGGAAACATTCAAGAAGTTAAGTGACCTTTCTAGTATGCTTTATAGGTAGAGATTTGAGTCCAGTTCTAAGGAGATTGAACCCTTTTCTTCTCCAAGCCTAGGACACTTTCTCCTATACCATGTTACTGTTCTAACACATCTACAGGTTATGAATGATTCCTAAGTTCTTAGAGGAGTATTAGTTGATGCTAATAATGATGTTTTTTAAAACAAGGAAAGAAAGCCAAGTAAAACAAAATTATAGTGGTTAGGTTACGTTGCTTGCTAAGAGATACATGGGGCATTTTGTTAGGTCCCAAATTCCGAATCTGTAAAGGTGATTGAACTAGTTTTCTGTTGTCTAACAACCCACTAGTAGATTTTGACTACCATTGAGAGAATATTCTAGTTTATTTAAGGGTCCCTTTTTACTTAATGTTATGTGTTTTGCATTAATATAAATAATTCTGCTTATTAAAACTTAAAATGAAAAAGAAAGGAAATGCTCTTCAAGGTCCTCTTTTATCTTAACCAATAAAAATTTAATGTGAATTCCTGTGTGGCATGCCATTTGACCAAGAAAACTTAGCAATCTTTCCTTTCCTTAACTACTATTTAAAAAATAAGTTACATTTTAATTATGTCATTTAACATGGTAATGACTTTGAAAGTATTTTTGTTGTGTTATTTATATATACATATATAAAGAAAGGTTTTATCTGAAACATTCTATTTGAGGTTTCCCATAATTGAGGAAGTAGACATAAATTATACATCTGATTACCGATCTTATATATGATTTAGACAATTTCTGCGAAGGTTAGAAACTGGAATGTAAGTGAAAATGAGTGTCTTGAAAGGTAACCTTTTTTATGTTATTCAGTCCGGTCAGCCCTCCTGCCATGGATCTTAGAACCATCATGGAGATTGAAGAAAATATGCAAAAATGTGGAACTACACCAAAGACAAATTCAAGGTCAGTTAGGAAACAGTATAAATAAAAGAAGAAAATGTCACAGAAAAGGCAGTACTTTAGATTTATATAATGGTAATTTTTTATAAATTTTCATTTCTTAAGGCAATGTAATACTATGATATTTTTCAACATCACTGATCAATGACTATTGTGCAGAAGCACAAAAGAAGGGCTAGACTAGGTGGTTTTTCATGCCCCTTCTAATTTTAAATTAATGAACCTATGTGTGATCTTTTTTTATTCATGTAGAATGTGGGAACTTGTTAATTAGGGCAGATCTGTGGCTTAAAGGATAAGTCCTTAAAGGTTTGCTGAAGCACATGGAGGTCAAGTGACTTTTCTGGTCTCGTACAGTTAGCAAGGGTCAGGCAGGATTTGACTCTAGACTTTCTGACTGCAAGCTCAGAACTCCACCTACTTTGCAGTGCTGTCTATTTAAGAAAATCAAAGTAGTTTTTTTTTACGTGCTCATAATATTAATGTAATTGACTGCATCTAGTTACTGTGTGATTTTTTTTAGCATTCCTTATTTAGTCATTTGCTTCACTAACAATTCAGCTATCATTTTCCTTTATATGTTTTATAGTGTAGAAAATGAGAACTAATGCATTTGTATCAATATTTACTTTTACTCAAAATTAGGAAGATCAACTAGTTTGTTTTCTCCTTTTTGTGACCTTTATTCTCTAGCTCGTTCTGAGTTACTCAGCATACATAAAATGATTTCCTGATGGCTGTTTTTGTACGTTGCCTTCAGTGAGTTGAATTGATGGTTTTACTTTATATTCTGATAAATATAACATAAATCTTTTCTTTAAAATCAGCATTTATTTTAATCAGAGATACTAAAGATTCAGTGATTGTGAATAGCGAATCACCTTCATATCTAAAGGTATAGAAGCATTAGCAATAAAGATCCTACAGTTACTCTTTAATCCTATAAAATATTTTTATCTTCACTTTTATCTTCATCGTTTTAATTTTACATCAGTAAAATCTTTCTGAATTAGACTAGAAGTCTAGTGATCATATTTAGCCTCTTTTAAATATTAGAAATAACATTTTTCTTCCTGGTGTTTGATTTAATTTGTAGCAAAACCACTTCTCATGGGATTAAGCTTTCTCAAAAGCAACGAAAAATGATTGCCATGGCTGCCAAGGAGAACAACCCAGGAATGAATAGTGTGGAAACTACAGTCATGACCACTCCTTCTATATCTGCAAAACCCACAAAACCAGAAAATGTCTGGTATGTTCTTTTACATTAAAATAAGCACATCTGTATATCTCTTTGCAAGGTATTTTTCTCATTCACATATTTAAATAGTGTTTATTAATGTATGGTTCTTTAATGTTTTATTTGTTAGTATGTCACTGTGATTGAAATTCATCCTCTGTATCTTCAGTTTTTGAAAATGAGTTTATCAAGGAAATTAGTAATTTTATGTTTTTTATTTTGACAGTAGAGATTTAAAAACTACTAATGATAGGAGTTGGACTCCACTTAGGTAAGCCTTTACTATGTGTTAGCCATTGTACTAGGTTCTGGGAAAAGCAAGACAAAAATGAAGCAGTTCCTGCCTTTTATTGTAAAAGGAGAAACATTGTGCCTATGTTTTAAGCATAAACCACATAGATTTTTAAAGTAATGGAGATGAAGGGAATAGTAGTTGCTGGAAGGGATCACGAAAGTCCCCAAGCAAGTGGTGGTTCAACTGGTCTTTGAAGGAAGTGAGAGATTCTAAGAGTTGTTGATGAAGGGGCATTCCAGGCGTGGGAGACAGCCTGTACAAAGGTTCAGTGATGGGAGATGATAATCATGAATGAAGAACATCAAGAAGCCCAGTTAGATTGAACTAAAGGGTTTCGAAAGAGGAGTAATTTATAATAAACTAGAAAATGAGTTTGGGGGCAAACATCAGACAAAGATGCTTAATTACTTTAATATTAACATATTAATTAGATTCAGAAGGATATTTAAGTTTAATATACTACTATGTTTTTGTATGTGGTGTTTAAAAAGGTTCGAAAGACATAGTTTTGGGGTAATTTAATAATTTTATTAATAAGGCCAGTTGGTTATTAATAAAAAAAAGTTATTTGGCCTTTTCTCTTAAACCAGTCATGGCAGCCAACCCACAGTTTTTATATATCCTTCAAAACAGTATTTGGTCCATCAAACAGCAATAAAATCTAATTGGTTAACATGATTGGAGGTGGGCTATATTAAAATGAAGGGCTGTATATCTCTTGGGTAGGGAAAGTATCTCTGTACCAGACCACCCATAGCTTTAGGTTGTCAGTTCAAAGAATGTCTACTCCATTGGGCCTGAATAGAACATAATGAGCTTCCCCACCCTAGATTAATTAAATTCCTTGCAAAAACTGGACTTAAAGTCAGGACTTTGGAAAAAGGATGGGAGAGACTGAATCTCCCTAAGATATTTCTCACATATACTTGAGGTTTTTTTATTTTTAATAGATTTTTGTTGATAATTTTCATTTTTACACAGCCTGCATTTTCACCTGTATGTGTTTATATATAATTATATTTACATATATATGTTAAAATATATATACACATAGGTACATATATATGCATATACACATACATATAAAATTTATACAATGCTTTAAGATTTGCAAAATTGTTTACAAAGATTAGCTACACAACAACCTTAGGAAGTAGCTGTCATTATCCCTATGTTACATCCACATGAAACTGAGGCAGACAGCAGGTAAGTGACTTGCCCAGGATCACACATTGTGTCAAAAGCTGGATTTGAATCAGTTTTTCCTGACTCTGGTGTTAGCACACTAACCTATGTGCCACCTAGAGTCCTAAAGGATGGATGGATAGAGAGAAAAAAAATTCAAGAAAATCAATCAGTACATTGAAAAAAATCTGACCTTGTAGCCAGCGTTTTATCCTATGAATTTGAACTCCTGTTTTTGTAGATGAATGGGAAGAGATGTCTTATTGTATCTTTGGAACTAAGCTTCTTGATAATTTCCCAACATTCAATTTCTATTGTTGTATACTTCTTGATATTGTTATAATCATTGGGTCTATAGTTTTTCTGTTTCTGTTTACTTTATTTCATTTTGTATCAGTCTTTCCTTGCTTCTCTATATTCATAATATTCATCACTTACAGCAATATTCTGTTACCTTCATATACCGCAATCGATTTTGCCATTCCACAATAGTTGAGACATTTACTTTTTTCCCATTACTTTGATACTACAAAAACTGCTGCTAAAAAGATGTTAGTATAGAGGGAGGCTTTCTTTTTAAGTTACTGAACTTCCTGGCTTGTATGCCTCATATTGGGTCAAAGGGGGGGTGGATATTTTAGTCACTTTATTTGCAAAATTCCAGATGTCTTTCCAGAATGGTATATCAGTGTCCTAGTATGCCTGTCTCTCCATAAAACTTCCAACACTGACTATTCTTGTCTTTTATTATCTGCCAATTTGCAATTATGAAGTGAAACTTCAAGATCATTTTAATTTGCATTTTTCTTATTAGTGATTTGGAGCATTTTATCATATTCTTGTTAATAAGTTTATAATTCTCTTGAAAACGGTTCATATCTTTTGACCTGTTGAGGAATTGTTTTTGGTCTTAAATGTTTCAGTTTGTTGCTTATATATTTTGGATATTAAACTTTTATCAAATAGCTGATGCAAAGATTTTTTTTTCCCAATTGACTACCTCCATTATCCTTGATATGTTAATTTTGTTTGTGAAAAAGCTTTTCAATTTAATGTAATCAAACTTAAATATTTTATCCTTTGTAATTATCTCTATCCATTATTAAGAATTCCTCTTCTCATATCTATGAAAGATACATGATTGGTTTCTTTTCTTTTTTATAGCCATATGATCTTTAATATTTAGGTCACATCCATTTTGAATTTACTGTGGAATGTGGTGTGAGATGCTGATTGGCCTGAGTCTGATTTCTGCTAAACTGCTTCCCAGTTTTTCCAGTAGTTTATAAGAGAATCCTTTCCTATATAATTTATGTCCATGAGTTTGTCAAACACTGGGTTAGAGTTTAATTATTTCTGATTCTTCTTCCTTATTCTGTTCCACTCACATATTTATTTTGTAATTAGTACCAACTGCTGTTGATGATTGTTGCTTTGCACCAAGACTTTTTAAGTGAGTAAATGAATGAGTTTATTAAGGACACACGGTGTGCCAGGTACCATGCCATGGAATAAAAATTAATGGTTACCATGCTGAAGGATTATGAGTTATTTTGCATCTGTTTGGAGAACAAATGCCCAACTATTTTGACCTTTTAGTTTAAAAAGTAATGTGCATTGTAATGTATACTGAGGTAGGTTTTTATTTATTTTATGGTAGTTGTAAATGGGTTTCTCCAAGCTACTTGGAAAACCACAAATTTACATTATTTGTGTTGTAGTATATTTTTATTTATTTTGTTAACTGTTTTTAGTTACATTTTAATCTGAATAAAGCAGCACTGGGATTAGTGAACTTGACATCTCTTTTATTCTTACAAATTGGTATTTAAGGTTTAACAACTTTTTTAAAAGAGGAAACTGTATTCTTTCAAAATGTTCTTCCATATTATCTGTCATTGTGGAATTTGTCATTTTTTTATATCTAGCCTTTTTCCTCTAAGTGAAAATTCCAGTGCCACTTTTGCTAGGGAATAGAGCCCTGTTTAATTTTTGTGTGGTTACAGATGCCTATAAATGTTCTTCCATAAAATTCATTGGCTGCTAAGATGGAAAATAGTGGTAGCCCAAGAGTTAGCAAAGTAAACTATCAGTGAGAATGCTTTCATGATTAATGAAAGAAAAATTGAACTAATTTAACATTTATTTCTTAAGACAACAATCATTTTTAGACACCTACTATGAATGAGCCCCTGTGCTAAGTGGTGGAATTACAAAGAAAGGCAAAAATAATCCTGCTTTAACAGAGCTCACAGTGGAATGGAGAAGACAGCATGCCAAACAGATATATACAAATAATACCCCCACACACACACACACACGCACACACGTGTACATACACAGTAAATTGGAGAGAAACTCAGGAGAAAGGCCCTAGGGTTAAGGGAAATTAGGAAAACCTTTTTGCAAAAGGTGGCATTTTTAGCTGAGGTATAAAAGGTCAAGAAAATGAGGAGACAGGAGGAGAGAGAGTTCTGAACCTGGGCGACAGCCAGTGAAAATGTTCTGAGTTAGCATGTAGAGCGTCTTGTGTGAGGAACAGAAAGATCAGTGTTACTGGATTGCAGAGTGCATGCTGAGGAGTTAAAAACGAAAAGACTGAAAAGCAGGAGGTGACCAGATTATTAAAAGGCTTTAAAAGCCAAACAGGGTCCTATATTTAATCCTGGAGGTAATAGAGAACCACTATCAGGTATTGAATTAAGAGGATATCTTTTAGGAAGATCACTTCAACAGCTGAGTGCAGGAGTACCTAAAATGGGGACCACTAGTGAGACCTGAGGCATTTTGTCTTAGCAAACAAGTATTGTGTTCTCTTATTAAATTGAGATTACTCAGAGTAGTTCTGTATACAAGTAAAGAGCGGTATCATCATTGACCACAAATCCCCAAAATACTGTTAGGAGAAATTTGGCAGTAGAGTGCTTTTATGCACATAGCTATGAAGTTTTTGTACTCCATGGAAATGAGATACTTGTCTTGGAAATTCAGCAGCTTTACTGGCAGTGATATCTGCCAAAAGGGTGGGGAAACTACTGGCACTTACTCCTGGTTAACTAAAGACACTGTATACTTTATACCCTACTTACCTTTTTCTGTCAAGAAATCTCTTGTTTTTTGTTTCTGTTTGTTTGTTTGTTCTTTGTCTGTGAAGACCTGAGGATAAAATAAAAGTACAGTTAGGATCGTTGAAGGCAGATGAAATTTGTATCAGATGTACTTTAAGAGGTCTAAGAGTTCTTATGGCCCCTCAGATACTCATCGAGGATAATATTCTACCTTTTCCTTAAGAGTTTTTAGTTTGTATTTTAAACACAGAGGATTTAAAGCATAGACAAACAATAATTTCACATTGTTAATTAGGACACCCAGATTTCATAGTAAAAAAAGAAATGCAGAGGAAAAAGTGCATCTTCATAAATAAAATTTCCTGATTCATAGCAAAGAAAAAGGAAAGAAAAAGGTAGTTGAAATAGGGCAGCAAGAGTAAGGGTCATTGGCATTTAAAGGAACAGATTGGAAATCTAATGTGTACCTATAATATTGGAGGTCAGATCTAGGTTGTGGCTGGAGCAGGCACACATGCCTCTATATGTGATCCAATTATCAAGACTTGACTTTTTGACCACTCTTCCTTCTTTTTGGGGGTAAGAACTTAAAAAATATTTAACTGAAAGCTGAGACATCTGGTTGCCTACTTAATCCATATCTGCTCCTTCACTCTGCAGTTCATTAACAGAAAATCAGGATAAATTAGAGATCTCAGGTGAGAAATAATTTTGTAAGTTTTTTTGGACCCTAATAAAAAAGACTTAAAAAATGGAATAGAGAAGTCCTTATAAGCTGCATGTCAGCCTACACTTTACTTATCAAAGTACATAGTTCCCTTTTTCATTAATCATTGTGCCTTCACTTAAACAATGCCTCATCAATTTAAAACAACTACTAAATCTTTTTTTTCCACGTGCTGCTTCAAAAATAATATTATCTACATAGGCTCTTCAAAGTGCATAATGTCTCATCTATCAATAAATGCCTACCTGCTAGAGTTGTTTTGGGAACCAAGTAAAATAATATATGTAAAATGCTTTATAGAACTTAAAGCTTTGGATAACTGAGCTGTTATCTAAATTTATAGCTTCAGAAGCTATTCATCAGGCTGTCCTGGACTACTTACAAAAGATGATAATTTAAGAATACCTTAAAGAATGAAACACATTTTTGTATCGGTTGACAAATGTAGTTCTAAGCCTTTCAGACAAATCAGTTCAGTTCTTCACTATTTAAACACTGAATTTTCATAGAATCCATTCTCTGTATTTAGGACAACCTCCTTACTACTTCTTATTATGGAGCTGTTCATTTTTCCTTCAAAGACCTCATGAAATCCTGTACATTCTTTAAAGGATTTCTTTATTAAATGAAAGTGAGGTGTGACTTGACAGTTGATCACAAATTGACTCTGTGGGCTTAAATGATAATATAGTCAAGACAAGTATAGATGATTATTGTTTTCATTACTTTTCTTATTTTACATCTTTTATATTTCTTATGTGGGAGTATGGTTTAGTGATTATATTGGAATTAGTGAAAATCCCTGCCTCACTTTCACTTAGTCACAGAATTAATCAAAGAGGAATCGGTACTTCAGAGGACTTCTTTTGTAAAGCTTTTCAAGTAATTTATGAATTTAACCTTAGTTCATGACTTAGTCCATGACTGGTTTTTTCAAAGTATGAATTTCACATTTTGGGGATTTTATGTGGTTAACATTTACAGAATGTCCTTTATTTAGATAAATTTTTATTATGTTTCCTACAGAAAAAAACTAGCTAAAAAAACACCATAGTCATTATCACAGAACACATTTTGCATTTGTAATCTCTATTTTTGACAGTATGAAATGTCCTTAAAATCTTAGTGTCTCTTTAAGCATAAAACTGCACTAAGACTTTAGGGACATCCTGTATAGATAGCAAGAGATTCTAAGAAAGGACAATAAGATAGATAGTGCTAAGAAATATAGAGAGTAGAGAAGGTGAATACTAAGATAATAGAATATCAGTCCACTATATGTGCAGAACAGTAAAGAATTTCCTTAGTTTAAGTCTGAGGAAATGAAAGGGTAAACTGGTTGTAATCAGTTCTTTTCATCACTTCAGATTTTCCTATAAATACATGGTCACTTTTCTTTCAGGCAGAATAAGGTTTTTTTTGGTTTGTTTAAATACTATTTGCTTGTGAACTCAAAGCCTTTCATACCCTAATTGATAAAATGAAATACTTGTTAGATAAATAGAAGTTGATTTTTTGTATTTAATAAATACTGACAGCTACAATAAAACTATGTAGAACTCTTAGAATGATTAATTTTTTACAGTAAAGTTTTCTAAATTATAACTACTGATGAAAATATTTCTGAAGTATGTATCCATATATGTGAGTGTGTGTATATATATATATATATATATATATATATATTACTTCTTACACAGTATATACTGAATATAAGTTGACTCTTGATGACTTAGTCATCATTTTAAACATCACTTATTCACTGCTCTATCCCCAGCCCCCTTCAACATGGCCTACTGATACTTTTAAAACTATCAAAGACAATATTACCAAACCCAATTCATAATTTTAATACTATACCAAGCTATCAAAAGGGTTCTTTATAGAACTTGATAAAAATATATTTTGAGAAACAAAAAGCCTGTCAAAAGAAATAATGAAATATAGGGATATATATGTGCACATATATGTAATTATATAATGTGCATGTACCTGTAACATGTACAAGCATATATGTAATGATCTGTTTACATTTTATTTCTGTTTACATCTGTTTATCTTCATTGTGGTGAAATAACTTAGCAAAACACATCTGCTGTAGTCTTTGGCTTTTTTTGCTTGTATCCATTTGTTCCTGCCTTTAAAAAAGTCTTAAAAAAACTTTTTTTTCTCCTTCTTCTGAATATACTTCAGTATATGTTATACTGAAATGTTGAATTCAGGCTTACTGGAAGTTTTGCTGAATTGCTTTCCCATTGTTTTAGTTTATCTTTACATTTGATCTCCTAATCTGTTTATATCCCTAAATATGATGTCTAGCTCTTTTTTTCCTTCATTTCTTTGTGACCCCAGTAGCACAATACCTGGAACATACTAGATATTTAATAAATGTTTATTGAATCGCTGACTTTTTAGAAGTTAAGATACTCCTTTGAACTTATTATTTAATACAAAATCATGGAATCACTTTTTGAAAACACATAACTATGAAATGTCAATATTAACATGAATGTTCACATTCTACTATTGTTGGAACATATTCCCCTGTGTTTTCACTGAAGTAGTTTAAAAAAATAACTCAGCATGTTTGTGTGCCTTCTGTCATAGGACATCTTCTCTCAATTCAACTTCATGCAAGTCATTTTGGGATCTCTTACTGGAAGAAAAAAAATCTGTTACAAGTCATACTCCAAGAAATCATGTGAAAAAAGTTTGCTTTAAAGGAATTGAAGATTCTCAAGCTTTAAAATCTGTAAGGTAATAGAATAATAATTTGTATTTTCCACTCAGGAATTTTTTTTTATGTTCTGTAGTAATTTGAAGAGCTTTCACTTCTTTCCATTTTGAAAATGTTGTATTTAGAAGCGAGATGAGGCTGTTCTTCTAAAAATGAACATTTTCATTCTAGTTTTTAAGAAAATTCTCTCTGAAAACAGTTCCTGAGTGTTTTCCTTTTCCTCCTCATTCTCACTGTTGAATATTGTCTCCAGACGTTTCCTGTACAAATACATGTAGAAGAAGTCTCTGTAGTCAAAAGTAAAAATGTTAGGGAAATTTTCAAATAATAGAATACAATAAAATACAGCTTTGTTCTGACATGTAAGTAACATTTATAATAAATATGAGATATTTTAGCAATCCAGTCATAGTCATATTTGTTACATTTCAAACTGGAAGGGACCTTAGGCAGCATCTATTCTAATGCATTCATTTTACAGGTGAGAAAACTGAATCCCAGAGAAGTACTGAAGTGATTAGTTTTCAGAGTACAACTTCTTAGTTAATACAAACTTGTTGAAAGCTGAGTTTTATTGGTTGTCTAATTAAATGGAACATTTTAATATTTATCTTTCAAATTATACCTTCCAAAAATCATAGTTTAACAAACATCATGTAACTCCTCCATTTGGCATTTAAACTGTGGGTCCAACATATATTTCCAGCCTTATTATGCATTACTTTCTCTCATCTACTTTGCTTTTCAATTAAACTGGCCTTCTTGCTGTTTCTCATCGAGGAGACTTCATCTCCCATCTTTGTGCTTTTGGCAGGTTATGTGCCATGCCTTGAAGGAATTTCATCCTTATCTTTCTTAGAACTTCCAGTTCCTTTAAAGCATGGCTTAACTGCCCCCTCCTACATGGGGCCATTATTTTGCATATGCTTTTATTTATGTGTATGTATGTATATATGTTGTATATGTCTCCTCAGTGCTTTTGAGGGATAGAGATTGTTTCATTTTTATCTTTATATCCCTGGTACCTGATGCATAGACTCTTAATAAATGATTGTTCATTGGATTCATTAAGGTATCTATTTTTGGAATCTGAGGTGCCCTCAAATGGATATTTTGCTGTGCAGAGCTGAAATTGTATCCATTTCATGATATGGAAAAATGTGTTGGGTTTTTTTTTTAAACAGTCACTTGAGATATTGAGAGTTCTTGAGTTGGTTAATAAAATGTGTGCATCTATTGGATTCTAGATCTGGGGACCTTAGAGACCACCTAGATCTATATGAATGTGGAAACAGAGTCCCAGAGAAGTTGAAATTACTTTAAGATTATACAGGTAGCAGAGGTAGGATTTGAATTCATGTCCACTATATCCCCTACATCTGGAGGGACCACCAATAGTCATCAAATCCACTCCTAACACCATAGCTTTATTTTACTTTTTTGTTTTTTGAAGATTTCTGGGGAAGTAAAATTTTCCTTCCTCTGTAATATACTAATGTACTAATTTCACAGAATACTTTGTTACATACCACCTAAATCTTTCTTAAAGTGGAGAACTCTTACAGTTATAAATGAATATGATAATCATTTGGTGGTCTTGATATAATCAATAAATATTTGAGTGTCCACTCTGTGAAAGGAGTACTTACTTTAGTTTCCTCTCCTTTGGGCAAAAAACAAAACAAAAAGCTTAATGCCTTTAATTCTTTGAGATTTTAAATATTTAGGTCTAAGTTCTTTTGGATCTTCCCACCTTCCCCATCCCTCCTTGTGCTTTACCACAAGTCTCTCAGATCTATCAAACTGCATTTGAAAGCTCAACAGTCTTGAACAGCACAGGGTTCCATCCAGTACAAGGAAAATGGTTTCTCTGTATTAATTGTTTACACTCCAAAAAAATTCACGTTTTTTAATGTTAGAATTGCATTGCTGATAAAAGAAATAAGCTTTCATAATGGCTTTTACTGTGATGAATAATTGGATTTCTCAGAGCAGATTTTAGTGTTGCATATAAATTTACTGTTTATATTTTACTTTGGCATAAACTTTTATATTATTTTTAAATACTATCCCTGGAAGTTTTCTTAATTGAATAAATAACATTACATCTAAGAATTCTAATTTAAGTGGAACTGGGACAAAATACTTGTTCTGTAATTGATTACTAGAGTATACTATAGTTTTAAGGCTACTAATTACTTTCTTTTATGTGACTACTTATTTGATAGCTTTTCCAACTTTAGAAAATAAATTTGTACTCTTTGCTGTTGTAGTAGAACCTAATACAATGTTATACATCCTTTGGGTATTCAATCACTGTGAGCTGTTTTAAATAGTTACATGGTATATACATAGATGCAGGAATAGTAGGAAGAATATTATTAAAATACAGATTGGAGTTTTTTTTTTAATCTTGTCAAAAATGTTGACAGAGAAAGCAGCTAGGTGTTCCAGTGGATAGAATACCAGACCTAGAGTCAGGAAGACTCCTTTTCCTGACTTAAATGTGGACATTTACTAGCTTGTGTGACCTTGGACTCTTAACCCTGTTTGTCTTAGTTTCCTCAACTGTAAAATGAACTGGGGAAGGAACACTCCAGTTTCTTTGCCAAGACAACCTCAGGTGGGGTCATGGAGAGTCAGACCATGAGTGAGTGACAGCATATTGACGTAAATGGGTCTAATTAAAATTTACCATCATGATCTTAATATGTGAAATTGAAAACTGATTCATTTCAGAAATACTTTTTGAACACTTACTGTGTGCAAAGTATTGTGCTAGAACCCTATAAAGGGTAAAAAAAAAAAGAAGTGTAATCAAAGATCCCTGTTCCAAAAGCATTTGTTGTCTGTTGGGGGAAAGAAAACACAATGAACAAATATCAGTACAATACTTAAACATTCAAAATTATTAAGTGCAGACCTTGTATTATATAACAGTTATACAAAAGATAGCACAGAAATCACGTGACAGGTACTGCCATATGAGTGGTTTGTAGGTAATTCATTTGGACCGAAAAGAAAGGGAATGACTTAGAGAAATGGAGAGGAGACCTAGAAAGTATTTCAGGTCAGCAGAAGGCAAAAGCATGGATAAAAGTATACTTGAGGCATATTTGGTTGACATAGAGTAGATCATTTAGACTGAAGTGTAGAGAGTTTGAGTAGGGAAATAATGGATAATCAGTTGAAAATGAGATGATGTAATCAATAATAGTAATTAATATTTTTCTTTTTTTAAAGACATCTCAGGAAATTCCACAGATGACCTGAATTCCTGATCATTGTGGAAAGCATGATTTTCAAAACTTAGTAAATTTTAAGAACAGCAGTGGTTCTTGTGTGTTTTAGAAATGTCTGCAACTTTTTGTTTATTCTCATAAACTTTTAGTTGATGAATATTTAAAAACTTCAGCACTCTCACTTGCACAAATTTTTCTGACACTCTATGTTGTTATTCTTCAGCTTAAAATCTACTTGATAGATATGTGGTATAGATCTTAATTTTTCACATCTATAAAATGTGAAATTGTGCTTTAACTTTTAGTAAAAACAGTTGTGCATTTGTGCCTTAGGAGAATTACTAACTTGTATGGACTTCCCTCCCCCCCTTGATTTGACACTAATTTTTAAAATCTCTGAGAGAAAATATGATTTTCTAGTTTGTAGTTAGTAATGAAAACCATTAGTGAAGAAAAAGGGAAAAAATATTTGATTTTACCTCTTCTGATTTCTTTGTTTATAGTTAATTTAGTTGCTAATTCTTAAGCTCTAGACCTCAAGTTTTATTATAGTGTGAATCAAATTGAAGAAAAACAAGGTTATGTACTTTAAAATTTTGATGTTAATCTTTCTTTTTGGACCTTTGTTTTTAAAATACTAGTGTGGCGGACAGCCTTTGTCCCCACGTGGCTTGGTGATGTGGTGAAGAAGAAAGAGGCGGGCAGGTGGGAGAAGATAGGACAACTCTGTTTTTTGATCCAAGGTTAGGGTATTTATAGACAGAAACTGCAAGTCTACGTGACATTCTACTTGTCTCCTGTCGTAGTGATTTGGCCAGTCTTATTGTCCTAAAGACGGTTAGCCTAGAGAGCATCTATTTTACATATCCCTGGTATTCTGTAGTTCTCTTGTTTATCTCCCAGAGCCCGCAACATCTCAGGGGGCATGGAGGGCCATTCCAGATAATAATGAACACAGTCTCAAAGAACAGTTTCCCCGAAGGTCTATCCTGAACTTGCCAGCCGCACTCCATCCTTGTCCTCAAAAGACTAGAACTTTAAGGAGATTATCAGCGTTTGGGCAACTCTTTTTGTTAATATTAGATCCTAAACATAATGATTCATATTACTTCAGTGTTTTAAAAGACTCAAGATTTAATAAATGCTGATTTCAAACTTTGTGCCTGAGAGACAGTTTCCAGGGTTTCCATAGTTGGGGAAAAAAATTCTTTGAGTGGGCAGCCTTTTTGCAGTGAACTTCTCTGCCTTTATTTAAGCTAGTTGTTGGACTGCAATTTGTTTTGGGGCCTCCCTTTGAGACTTTTTCAGTTTGATAGGACTTGCTTCTACAAAAGTAGAACTTGCACTCTACTTGTATAGTCTTTAAGAACACTGGGACACATCTAAAGTACACAGTGTCATAGCACTTTAATGCAAGAATAATATATTGTTACCTGATTGTTGGTTGAAAGTGCATTTAAAATTTAGGCCCTTAGCATCATTGTCATCATTAGAGAACCTACCATAGCTTTCATTTCTTTGGTTATTATCTGGGAAGCAATTAGTGCAAAAGAAAAAAACATTGCATTTGGAGGCAGAAGACTCTACCACTTAGTACCCATGTGATCATAAACAGGGGACTTTTGGAGCCTTAATTTTCTCATCTGTAAAATGAAGAAGTTGGGCTAGATGACCTCCAATGTCTCTTTCAGCCATATATCTATGATGCTAAGAACTTAGTGTCATTTTCGTGTCATGATGAATGAAATAGAAATGTATTATGTTGCTATGCATGTGCATAGTATTAGGGAAAAAAACCCAAAAAGATTTTTTAATTATCAGTACTTTTCAGTGCTTTAAGACTAACCGTTTTCTGCAGGGCCTTCAGTACTAATTTTACATTTATAGGTGATATGTATGTGTGTTCTTTTGTTGGCTTTCTTATTCAAATTTCAATAAGTCAGGGTTGTATAGTATAAAATATACCTCACTGGTCATTGTCATAGCCCTGCCACTATAGCTCTGCCACTACATAACTTTACATATTAGACATGTCATTCTATATGAATATATTGGGCCTCAGTCTCTATGAAATGAGAAGGTAGTATTACATATTTTTCTAACTCTATAGATCTTTGATTCTTTGGAGCTTATTTTAGTGATTTGTTCCCTTTCTTATTTATTTAGAATTTCTCCTATGTATTTGTCAGTATTCAGTGCCAGATTATTTTTATAACTGCTTTTGGTATTTGTTTCGCAGATACTCAACACAAAGTAACCCAGGCCCTGAAGGTGACCATGCTTCAGATTTGCCACTGCTAGAGAGTCCAAAGTAAGGTTGAATTAAGTGATTCTAACTGCTCTTTAGACCCTCCCAAGTGGGGATGCTAATTAACCATAGCAAAGAGATTCTAAGAGGAGGGGATAAAAAAAGGTGATTATTGACTTGAGAAATACTGCCTTGTTTGATGATTTCTCCGAAGTTCCTTTTCCTGACTGATCACCATGTAGTCCATTCCTGTTTGATCATGAATAGAATGATAATTGCCACTTAGTTCTCCTTTCCTGTCTCCTACCTTATCACTTTTAAAGCTGTTAAAAAAAATTCTGTGCTAACTTGTTTATTTTGTGAAAATAGTTAAAAAGTATTAGTATTAATAAAACACTGATAAAGAGTAGTATATAACATGAAGCTAGAACTGGACCTGTTGCTTTACAAACCTTAGTTGTTTTTCAGTTGTGTCTGACTCGTCATGATCCCATTTGGGATTTTCTTGACAAAGATATTGGAATTTGTCCTTTTCTTCTCTAAATCATTATACAGATGAGGAACTGAGGTAAACAGAGTTAAATGACTTGCCCAGGGTCACAAAGCTAATAAGTGTCTGAGGCCAGATTGGAACTCACAAAGATAAATCTTCCTTACTTCAGGCCTAGCACTCTATCTATTGCATCCCCCAGCTGCCCTGCAAACCTTAGAATGCTGTGTCAGTGCTAGCTGCTATTATCGTGGTTATCATCATCATCGTGTACTGTGATGTCATTGGTACTGGGAAGTGCTGGAAACTCCCTCTTCTAGTTTAGGTTATTAGCACCTTCTTTGTTGCTAAGAGTCCTAGAGTTCTCAAATGCACTGAGAGGTCAAGTGAATTCCCCAGGGTCCCACAGCTAGTGTGTATCAGGTAGAGAACTTGAACTTGGGTCTCTCTGGCTCTGAGACCAGGCTCTGAGGCCTGTCCCTCAGGAGCATATTTTATGACTTGGCTTGGAATGATAAATGAGGATTCACGACAGTTTTTCTCTTACAGCCCTTGGTTGTCCTCATCGCTGACTGCCCGCTCTGTGAACGCCCCCGTCACTTTTGCAGCCATTGTGGAAGAAGAGCTGCAGCAGGAGGCAGCTCTTAACAGGATTCGAGAAAAACCATTGGCCCTGATCCAGGTAAAGGAACCGCTTAAAGCTTAACCATTAATTCTTTAGGAAATGATTGTTTTGTAGACAGAAGCAGTCCTTCAGATCAATCTGCTGGATTAAAAGTGTAAAAACATGTAAGAACAAAATTAAATGGTCCTGTAGTGTAAATATTAATGGGAAGGCATTTGGGATATATAACTTAAAAACTTTAAAACATAAGGAAGTTTCTTCTTTTTCTCTAATGAAATCTCTTTCAACTTAATTCACCAAATGATTATTATATGCAAGGTAACGTGCAGAAAAGAAAACAACTAGATATAACTGGTCCTCAGAATACTCACAGCCTTATAAGTTTTTAGCACTCCATTTTTTTTTTAAGTGACTATCGCAGAGTTGGCAATAGCCATCTTTCTACGTAACCGCCACAATTTTAAACAAGAGTTTAATTTTTTCCTCTTTTTTTCCCTCTTTAGGTTGAGGAGCGTGCAATACAAGACTTGTTGATCCACTATGAGGCATATGGCAACCCTGATGAATTTGTCATTGTTGAAAGGGCACCTCAGGGACCTATTGCCGTACCTATGTGGAACAAGCATGGATACTAATCTATTACAGATTAGATATGCATACTTCATACTCTTAGTCTTTATAGTAGAAAATAGGCTGAGGGAAAAAATTCTCATAACATCAACAGTTCATTCTGGAATAAGACAAGAGTTTAATTTTTTCCAAAGCAATGATTTTAAGTATAATGTGTAATCAAAAGGAGATTTCAGAATTGTGTTTTTAGTATTTTTAAAAAATGTATGGTAAACAGTTAACCATGTTAAGTTTAAGTAGAATTATTTACTTTACGTCAGATTTTGCAGGTAAGGGGAAGGATAAGTAATGAAAATATAAAAAGTGACATTAAGAGAGATATCTTCCATTTGAGAATTTGTGATTGTTAGTTTAGAAAAATTTGCCAAATGTTTCTTGGTGTGCTTATTTTTACCACAAAATTGATATGTTTGATATAAGGACCCTAACCATTGCTTTCTCAATCTACTACTAATGGCCAGAGTTTGATAATAGCCACATGTTAGGGTATATTAAGTAATGAATCTGAGGTTTTGGATACTAATGCTTCACCATAGCACCTGTTTTCCTTGAGAATGTTCTAGGTTCCTCTGGAGTAGCTTATTCTTCACTGTTATTTCAACCTTTAAATGTAGTGGAAAGGAAGAAGGTAAAATACTATTATCTTGCCTAGCTGAAGTTAAAATAATTACAGTTCCCCATTGCAGTTGAGAGCCTCACTGCCTTTTAAGCCTTTCTGAAGTCTGATTGAGAGATTATCAGTTTCTCTATGTGTTAAAAATTTCCAGAATAAGTGTTTAATTATGGATGTATAAGATGACTAGTTTAGAAGAGGCTTGATAAATGGCTTTGCATATTGTGTATACAAACTTTTCTGTGCCTGGTTCATCTGAACAAATTTATATTAAAAAAATAAGTTTGTCAGCCTTACAGTAGACTGGTTCTTTTTTGTCTGCATTTGAATAGGTTTAATTTTAAAATTTTTGCCATTTTGCTCAAGATTCTGGACAGAGTATAAAGGAAAAAACTACAGAAGTCATACATAAGTGGAAAAGTGAACTACAAGGACTTTGTTAGAATTAACTTGTTTTGGAAAGAAATGTAGCTACAACTCACTAATGATTTCATGTTCTGCTATACCAAAAAAAAAAAACAACAAACAAAACCTACCCTCAAACACACAGAAACACAGTTAATATATAAAGCAGAAGTTCAATAAAAAAATTAAATCTTGATTTGCACCAATGTGTTGAGTGTTTTTATTAAGTTTGTTATCTTGGAAATAAATACTAAGTATATTTATAAATTGGTATCTATCACGCATTAAGAATGATAAAGTTTTCAGATGATTAGCTATTCAAAGAATCATTTCCTATGCTTGTAGGTATGTTATAAAGAATAAAATGAATTCTATTTCATCTTACTAGAATTTATACTAATAAGATATATATTCTTGAAACCTAAAAAATAAAAATATGTAGTGTGAACACAAATTTATTCATCACTTGGTAGAACCAGGAGTCCCTGAAAGCTTGAAAAAGTTATCCTGAACACTAAAAAAGGAAGTAATATTTTTTGTCAAGAAACAGCTTGAACAGGTACAGAAGGAGGTAAGCAAATCATTGCTTCTTTCTTGTGTGAAAAAGTTGGAGATTTGGGGTAATCATATGTGCCAGTGTGAATAAGGATTGCCACCATTTCTATTACAAAACTTCCTAGCAAATAAAGGAGAACAAATTTAAGTTAAAGCAGCACTTCCCCAGGAGAAACCACAACATGGACATTGCAAATGGGCTATTTTGCACAGATTCCCTTGCTAGGGGTGAGTGGAATGCTGCCATGAAACAACTAGTTCAACTTGTGAAGAATACTATGAACATTAAAAACATGCTTAACGTGTGTGCCATGCTTGGTTGCTACTTGTGTTGTGAAATGCAGATTTTCCTTCCAGCTAAAGGAGATAAAATGAACTTAAGAAATTTTTAAATTCTTTATTTATTAGAGAGCATAGCTTGGAATAAAAATTATACAGTTTATGAGAAACAGTGTGGTGTAGCAGATAGGAAGGCAGCATTAGAGTTAGGAAAACCTAGATTTGAATCCCACCTTTGACACATATGGTTGCATGACCTTGAAGAAATCACTGGGCCACAAGTGACCCAGACAATTTTCTAAGATTATAAATTGCAGGAAAATCACCACTGCATTGATTAAGGAAGTCCCCATGAAGGCTGGATTGATATTTTGTGAAGTACTTACTAAAGTGCTAGTTACTATGATAAATCCTGGGTCAAAGACTTTAAAGCAAAGATTTTCCCTGCCCTCAGGGAGATTATATTCAAATATGGGAAAACACCACCTAAAAGGGAGCATTCAAGGCAGTGGGAGTGAAGGGGATTAGGCATCTTCATGAGGACCAGGTGAAATCCTGAATCAGGAGTGGACCTGGAAGAGGACTGAAGGACTAAGCATGTCTGACTTGGACGCTTAAGAGACAAACCAAAACTTTGAGAGAAAAATTTAGAATAAATAGTATGTATGTTCTATGTAGCAAAGTTAGGATAGTGAGTAAATGGGAAAACTTGAATCTACAGTGGCAAGTGCAAGGACAAGACAAGGACAACAGATTGTCCTTCAGTGTACATTCGTATTTGAAATCTGGAAAAAGATAAAAAAAGGTGGTAATGATGGAACAAAATCTGTGACAAAATAACATAGAAGTTGTTTAGAACTTGGTATATTAGCAGTCGTGAGAATTAATTCCATGAGGAATGCAGACATTAAAGAAGGAATAAACTAGTACAACAACCTTGAATCAAAGAATAAAAGTTAAAAATAGAGAATTAGGAAAGGGTAAAGAAATATTCAGAAAAAGGTAGAAAAAAAGGATGATGAGAAATGTTGGATGGGAGACTTTTATTTAAATCACTTAACTAGGAGGGGAAAAGAGGAAGGATTTGATGACTAAAAGGAAGAAAAGGAATCAATAAATATAACTCGAAAAGTTGGGAAAGAATTCACAAGTTAGAGGGAGAAGGGAAGAGAGCCTGTTAAGGATAGGGTTGCTTTAAAGTAATAAAAAATAATCAGAGGGAGAAAAATACAAGCAAAGAGGAAGGGAAACCAAAAATCCTAGTTCAGAAATAAAAAGAGATGACTTTAATAATTTTAAATGTGAATGGATTATACAATCCAATAAAATGAGATTAGGTCAAAAAAATGAAACCTTACAATCTGTTGCTTATAAGAAAAAAAAAGAGTACAAAGCTTTACTAGCTTAGAACTACACTGACTTTTGCAACACCTTGTACAGGCAAAGATCATTTTTAACATAAAAGAAATTTCTACCTAAAACCAGAAGCAAGTGTCATTTGCAATGGAGATGTACCAGAAGATTTCCCAATAAATGCAAGAGTAAAGCAAGAATGCCCATCTTTGCATGGTTTTTTGGAAATAGATCAACAAATGGTAGCAATAGCAAAAAAAACAGACTCAAAGATGTAAAGATACCAACAAGGAGGAGTTCAAATTATTTCCCTTTGCTGCTGACATAATGGTTTACTTAGAGAATTTTAATACATTCGCAGACATACTAGTTGAGACAGTAGCTTCAGCAAAGTTTCAGGCTACAAAATAAACCCCAAAACTTCAATACTGTGTAATGCCAACAAAACATAAGAGGTGATAATAGAAAGGGAAATCTCATTTAAAATAGCTTCAAGATATGATATTTGGCAGTTCATATACCAAAATACATAAAAGACTTACATAAATTCAAGTATAAAGTTTCATAAAGAAATAAAGAATGACAGCTGGAGGAATATTCAGTGCCTCTGACTGGACCATGCCAGGAGAATAAAAATTACAATACCATCAAAATTAATTCATTGTTTTAATGCCATACCAATCAAACTATTAAAGATATACTTAATAGAGCTTGATTAAAAATAGTAACAAAATTCATTGGAAGAATAGATCTGGAATATCAAAGGAAATAATGACAAAATGTAGACATGAAAGGAGAATTAATGCTTCCAGATTTCAAACTATATTATAACTTAGCAGTCATCAAAAACTGTTTGGTATTGGTTAAGAATAAAGAAGTTTGATGGCAGGAACAATTTAAGAGAAAAAAAATAATAAAACCATGCCATGGTGTTTAATAAATTTGAAAACAAATTACTTAGGAAGGAACTCACTATATAATAAGAACTACTGGGAAAAATGAAAAGCAATCTGGCAAAAATTAGTCTTAGAGCAACATGTTACACCATATTTCATGATAAATTCAAAATGGATGTATGATTTTAATATTTCTAATAAAAAGAGAACATTTCCTTACTAGTAAATTCCTAATGAAAAACAAAAACATGACAATATTGCTAACATAACACTTCTATCTGCTCTAAAGATTTCTTGAATCCATCTTACTAGGTCCAGTCTTTGACCTTTGTGTAACTGCAGTTATATGTCTGTTCAGTTTCACATCAACAGTGACCCATCCTTACAGTTTTCTTTCCCTGTGAATAAGAAATGAGCATTGATTTAGCCTAGCCCTCAGGACCGAGAAAGCAAACAACCCAGTAATATAAAGTTACAAAACTATCTTGTTTTGTCTTTAAGACTGATGGAGGGGTATCCCAAAGAGATCACAAAAATAGGGAAAGAACCCATATCTACAAAAATAATTTCTAGCAGCTCTTTTTTGTGGTGGCCAAGAACTGGAATTCGAGGGGATGTCCATTAATTGGGGAATGACTGAACAAGCTGTGGTATGTGAATGTAATGGAATACTATTGTGCTACAAGAAAGGATGAACAGGTGGACTTCAGAAAAACCTGGAAAGATATATGAACTGGTGCTGAGTGAAGTGAAGTACACAGTCACAGTCACGATGTGCAATGGCTGACTTTGATAGACATAACCCTTCTTAGCAATGCAAGAACCTCAAACAATTCCAGAGGACTTGTGGAAAATGCCATCCAAATCCAGAGAAAAAATTATGGAGTCCAAATGCAGAGTGAAGCAGACTATTTTCTATTTTTGTTGTTCCATTTTCCTTTCTTTCTCATTGTTCCTCCTATTCATTCTAATTCTTCTATACAGCATGACTAATGTGAAAATATGTTTAAAAGAAATGTATATGTAGAGCCTATATCAGATTGAAGAGAGGAGGAAGGAAAGGGAAGGGAAAGGGAGGAAGAAAATTTAAAACTTATGGAAGTGAATGTTGAAAACTAAAAATAAATTATCTAAAAAAAAAAGATTGATGTAGCAGTAGAGGTTATTTCATGAAGGAGTTTCCAACAAAAATGATTTTTAAAAATTAATTTAATAATTAAAATAATTTAATAATTTTTTATTAAAATATTTATCTGCCTTTTAAAAAACAATTTTGAGTTCTGAATTCTCTTCCCCTTTCCCACACTTTGCCCAAGCATTGAGAAGGCAAGAAATGTGATATCAATTAAAGATCTGAAATCATGCAAAACATATTTCCATATTAGCCATGTTGTAAAAAAAAAAATCAAGGAAAATAAAGTTAAAAAAATGCTTCAATCTGCAGTCAGACTTGATCAGTTCTCTGAAGGTGAATAACATTTTTTATCATAAATCTTTTGGAACTGTTTTAAATTGTGATAAGGATCAGAATAAGTCATTCACAGTTGATTATCATACAATCTTACTGTTGTTGTATAGGATACTCACTTCACTTTGCGTGAGTTTATGTAAGCTATACTGCTTATCATGTTTTTTTTTTTATAGCCAAGAGCAGCTAGGTGGCACAGTAAATAGAGTGCTGGACCTGGAGTCCAGAAGACTTATCTTCATGAGTTCAAATTAGGATTCAGACACTTACTAGCTGTATTGCCCTGGGCAAGTCACTTAATCTTGTTTGCCTCAGTTTCCTTACCTATAACATGGCCTGGAGAAAGAAATGGCAAACCACTCCAGGATGTTTGTCAAGAAAACCCTAAATGTGGTCAGGAAGAGTTAGACACAACTGAAAAATGACTAAATAACAGAAAATTTCATCACAATCACATACCACAATCTGTTCAACCATTCTCCAATTGATGGGCATTCCCTCAATTTCCAAATCTTTGCTACCACAAAAAAGAGCTGTTAATGATATTTTTGTACCTAGAGGTTCTTTTTCTTTCCCTTTGATTGTTTAGGGATACAGATCTGGTAATGGTATTACTAGATCAAAGGAAATGCACTGCTTTATTGCTATTTGGGCATAGTTCTAAATTGTTCTCCAGAATGGTTGGACCAGTTATTTCACACTGATTAGGAAGCTATTATAGGCAATAGGTGAAAAGATGATTGTCACCCCGTAAGTGAAAAAGAAAAGATTATCTACAAAGGATGTTGTGGTGCGTAGATAGAGTTGATGATAATTAGTAACTGTTGACACATGGGAGAGAAAGAGAAAAATCTAGGATATCATAGAAAGAAAGAGGTAAAACACAGAGAATATGCTCAATGGGTAAAACTCAGAAGAGGAGAAGTAAGAAGGGATGTAGTGAATAAATAAAGGAATTGGCCTTGGCAAGGAGAAAGGTGCCCTTTTCTCAATAATAGGAGTGATGGAGAGGATGATTTAAAATTTATAGTGGTTTTATGATGGGAGATAAAGAAACTTATGCTAAATAGTCTAATTCTTCTGCTAACCAAATGAGCAGAAACTATATCAGCTATATGCCAACAAACTTGAACATTTACATGAAATAGGTGGTGAATATTGATAAATCTATGATACATTCATAAAATAGAAAATCATGTAAACAAACCAATTTCAGGACATGAAATTGAACAAATCATCAATGAACAGTCACATAATAAAAAACAACCAATAAACTACAAAGACCAGATTCACATGTGAATTCCACAAAAATATTTATGGAACAAACACTGTATAAACATTTCAAAAACAGAGTTAGTAATACTCTACCCTATTCTTTCTGTAGAACAAATTTGATCCTTCTATGTAAACTAGGAATATAAGGCAAAGAAAGAACTATGGGCCAATTGTATTAATGATCTCTGTTGTAAAAATACTAATTGTGTTAGTCCTTCATTCTTGAAGAGGACCATGATATCAAGATGATGACATGACTTGCAGTTGACTTTGATTTGAATGAGGGAGGGCTATGCAAGGTCACCAACCTCACTTTCTTCCCCTGAGCTATCTGGGTCCATTGGGCCGATATGCATCAGAATGATTGAAAATGACCCAGGATGCAATGGGAGACCCTGACCCTTTCAGGCTAAGATCTTATCACAATCTCACTTTGCGTGAGATACACCCATTCAATGAATAGGCTTCTTTACATAACTCAAGGGATCGCTCCTTTAATTAAAAAAAAAATCAAACTGGGAAGGGAAAACCCTCAGGCTTCCTGGGTAAAAGAGAAACAATTACTAATTAGTTTTTACTAAATCTAATAACTAAACTGCTAATTAGACTTATATTTACACTTTACACTTATATTTACATTACACTTATATTTAAACTAGACAAGAAATGATTATTCACCATTTGGAAAATAATGCACTTAATAAATTATATCAATAATTAAAATAGTGAAATACATTTGATTATTTCAGCAGATATAGAAAAAGCCACCAATCAAATACAAACTTCAATTTTGGAGCAAAGAAGTACACTTTGACCTTTATCATTCAAAATAACTCAGAGATTTTAACTGCAGTGATAAATCAATAAAAAGAAATGAAAAGAATAAGCATTGGCAAATTGAAAATTAAAGTAACTCTCTGGATTATAATGGAATTTCAAAATGCAAGAAACTCAACAAAAGATTTAATAATAAATTTAAGCTAGCTACTTTCAACTGGGCACTTAGTTCAGGAAGGCAATCATATTATAGCATCATAGATTGACAGTTCAAAGGGACCATAGTGGCTTTGGAATTCAACTCCCTTGTCTTATAGATGAAGAAACTGAAACACAGTGAGGTACTTCTCATTCCTAACTGATTCACAATCCCGCTCACCACAAGGTACTCCATACCTTCTTTTCTCTCATCAAGTCTCCCACTCCACCCCTCAACTCCCACCCTCAACTGAGGACCTCCTCTCATGTTAGTGAAAAAAAATTGAGGCCATTTTTCTTTTCCCCTCTTCCTCATCTCCCTGACACCATCCCTCATTTTTTTCTCCTCTCCAATTCCCAACAACGAAGTAGCTTTTCTGCTTATTCCTGATCTCATCCTTTCCCATCTTCTCTGCCAAATTGCCTTCCCAACACTCCCATGCTCTCTAATTTTCAATATTAATGCCCACCAAAATTCTAGAAGTAGTAGTTCAATCAGTGGTTCACTGCAGTCCATCTTCCACACAACTGCCAAGGTGACTTCCTTAAGCATAGATCTAACCCTATGCCTCTTTGATTTAATATGTTTCAGTGGTTCCCTATTATCTCTAGGATTAAAAAAAAAACACCAAAAACCAAAAAAAAAACAACCCATATCTTTTAAAGCACTTCACAAACTAACCCCAACCTATCTTTCCAGTTCCACTGTATATTATTCCCTTTCCCTCACTCTGTGATCCAGTCAAACTGGTCTTTTCTCTGTTTCTCATATACAGGAATACAACTTCTATCTTTATGCCATCTAATTAATGATTTCTCATGATTGGGATGCACTATTTTTCGCTGGATTTTTCTTTTTCATCAAGATGAAGCTCAAGCAACATCTTTCACATAAGCCTTTTTTGATTTCCACAACTTCTAGCACTGCCCCCAGCCTCCTAACTGCCATCTTTCTTATATATATGTATGTGTGTATATATGTATATGAATTGAATATATACAATATATATGCGCATGTGTATATGTATGTGTATATATATATATATAATATATATTTTCCCCTTATATCTACTTATATATGTTCTTGTCAGAATGTTAAACTGTTTCTGTTAGAATGTAAACTCCTTGAAAGTAGGAAATATTTCTACTCCCAAACATAGCATAGTTCCTGGTTAATAATAGGCATATAATAAATGCTTACTGATCAATTGACCGATTGTTTTGTGACCACTCAGAAAAGGATCATAGATTTGGAAGGGTTGCTGGAGATCATCAAGTCTACCTTTTGTTCATTTTAAAGATGAAGAAACTGACGCGTAGACAAATGAAATGACTTGAATATAGCTAGCAAGTAGCGAGGATAAAATTTGACCCAGACCCTCTTTCTCCAGTTCTAGCACTCATTCCACTACATCAGGCTGCCTCCCCAAAGGGGTGGACTCTGGTAACTAGCATCAGTTTACAAAGAATAAGCCTTTCCAACCTTTATTTCTTTCTGTTTTGATAATGGTTACATTATTCAATACTACATAATGAGTAATTTTTTTGTGTCTTGCATTCCTCTTGAGCATCTCTTTCAGAGCAAATAGATGAATGCCAGAGATAAAGTATATCTTGATTTCACTAAGATATTTGCAGAGTTATCTCATTACATCCATATGGCCTAAATGGAGAAATGTGAGTCACACAGTACAGTAAGGTGATTTCTTATTGATTAGACAACTATATTTCAGTGTTAATTAATGTATCTGTCACCCAGCTGAGAGATGTTAGTTCCTTTTCCAATTGGCCCTTTCCAGTTCAACATTTTCATCAGTGACTTGGATGAAGATGAGCTTGTCAAATTTGCCGATTAAACAAAACTGAGAAAATTTGATAACAGCTGGATCAGAAAATCAAGAATCAAAATTAAATTGACTCAGCAGAAGAGTTGGGCTGAGACTTATGACATGCATTTAGCAGTTAGTTCATTTTAGTTTTTCAAAAAATAAATCATATGAACATAGTATGAAATTGATTTAACTTGACAGCATTACATTTTGAAATGGGGGTTTTGGTTAACCCCAAGATCAATATGAATGAATACATAATGTAACCAACCTTAGGGGAAGGGGAAGAAAGATAATGTACAGAACAAAGTGTTAAACTTGGGTAGATTTCTGTGACAGCTAGTGGGCATCCTGCTTTAGAGTTATATATGGTATGGTGGCTTCCAGGTACTATTATTTTGTCCATGTAGATTTTGCATGTTCATATGCATCTGTCTACATGTGGCCCAGGGAGGCAAGAATAACTACCTCCAAAGTTCTCCCTAACCTTTCTCCAAGGGATACTTTTGAGTCCTGTCAGAAGAGGAAGCATGAGGATGGGGCCAGAGGCTAGACCCTCTGCTATCCTCAGAGAGAAGTTTAAGGAACTAAAATAATATTTGTCTACTCCCTTAAATATTTTTAGTCTAAATGGAGTAATTTTTAGATTCAAGCTAAGTTCCTGATCAGTATTCTTTAACAGGAATCCTAGTCTATATATACAAAAGGCTTGACTTCCTACCAAATGTCAATTCTACAGTGATTACATATAGCAAATAATCCCATTTATCCAAGTTGATAGCAAAACAAAAATAAGAGAAAATATACACAGGAGAATATATACCAGTCAACACAAAGTGAAGGAGGTCTTCCAAGGGGCATTTCTTTGAGCTACCTCAGGGAAAGAGTTTTAGATCTCATTGATGGGGAAATTCCCTAAAATCTCTTGTGTAGTAAGCTGGAGATAGGGACATCACAGTGATTGCTAGCTCTTCTACATGTCTGCTTCTTTCCAGAGTCTTTTTCCTTTCATGAACCTGAAGAGAAGTTAGAATCATATGTCTTTTTTCTCAACACTAGAAGCCAGAATAGTTGGAATTTCTCTTCTCACTCATTCTCATCAACTCTATCCATCCCTCACTCAGGCTCAGGGTATTGAATAATCAGTTGCCCGCAATAAGTGTAGAGAGTACCATACAACTGACCCTTTGAGTCCATGATTAAAATGACAAAAGAGAGTCCAAAGGAAGACAATGAGGGCGGTCAGATTTGGCTCTAAAGCAACTGGGGATTATTTAGCCTGGAAAACATCTCCACATAAATGTCCTGTCAATGTCTCAAATTTAATTTGTCTGAAACAGAACTGTTAAGTTTCTCTTTCACTCTCCCAATTTCTTGCATAAACCTGTTCCTCCTTCAAAATCTCTTATTTCTCTATTAAAAAGTTGTATTCATATATTTTGTTTTTACATTACAAACTTTCATTAATTATTCTCATTTATCAGAGTTCTCTTGTAACAAAGTCAAACAACTAGGTAAAACTAAGAACCTAATGACCGCATCTGAAAATGTATGAAATTCCACATTGATAACCCCTATCCCACATGTCTATTTAAAAATAAAAATAAGTCAATTGATGTCCATTTTATTTCCTTATCTTCCACCCCATTAGGAAAAAAAAGAAAAGAAAATGAAAAACATTCCTTTTAACAAATATCGAAACTTGAGCCAAATAAATCTCCTCATTGGCTGCATACGAAAATGTATATACATGCAATAACAACAAGAAGATTATAAGCTTCTTCAGGGCAGAGGCTGTTTCATTTTTGTCTTTGTGTTCCTAGTGGTCATTACATAGCAGGTATTTAAGTGCTTATTGAAGCAATTTGAACTGAACCTAAATAATCAATATAAGGAAGACTACATATGAAGAATATTTAATATCTAGACTATGATATAACTAGTTGTACAAACAATCCATAGTTTACCTGTACATGTATATGGGACAAACGCAGCAAATTGTGTCAAGAACTGAACAGAAGAGTAGACTGGATTGCCGTTAAGAAATTACATTGTCCAGCAGGAGTTCTTACCAAGTTTCTTCCCCTGCTAGTGCCTCTACCTCTGAGATTACCTTCCCTTTACATTGTAAACTTATTATACATCAAATATTTTGCATGTTATTTTTCCCATCAAAGTGTGACTAACCTGAGGGCAGGAATTGTGTTTCTGTTTTTCTTTGTATTTCCAGAGCTCAGTACAATGTCCGAAACATAAAAAGTGAATAATGATGTTATCTTTTTTGTTGAGTGACTGACCCAAAATTCTCCCAGGAACAAAGGCGATTTCTTTCTGTTATCATGTTTTATTTTAGTTTTTTTTTCAATTTTATAACATTTTAAAATTTTTTATTAAATTTATTTATTTTTATTTTTCAGCATTCACTTCCACAAGATTTTGAATTTCAAAATTTCTGTCCATTTCTCACCTCCCCCCATCCCAGGACAGCATGCACTCTGGTTGCCACTTCCTCCAATCTGCCCTCTCCTCTATCACCCTCCCCCTCTTTCTCTTATTCCTTTCCCTTCTATTTTGCTGTAGGGCAAGACAGATTTCTATACCTCATTGCCTACATATTTTATTTCTCAGTTGCATGTAAAAACAATTTTTGACATTCATTTTTAAAGCTTTGAGTTCCACGTTCTCTCCCTTCCTCCCTCCCCATCCACCATCATTGAAGAGGCAAGCAATTCAATATAGGTTATACATGTGTAGTCCTGCAAAACACTTCCATAATAGTAATGTTGTAAAAGACTAGCTGTATTTCCCTCTATCCTGTCCCACCCTCCATTTATTCTATTGTCTCCTTTGTTTTGTCCCTCCACAAAAGTATTTGCTTTGGATTATCCCTTCCCCCAATAAATCTTCCCTTCTATTGTCCCCACTCTCATACCTGCTTTCCTGTAGGATAAGATAGATTTCCATACCCAGTTGAGTGTGTTTATTATTCCCTCCTTAAGCCAAATCTGATGAGAGTAAGGCTCACTTATTTCCTCTCATATTATCCCTCTTTCCTTCCATTGTAAAAGCTTTTTTTTTTTTTGCCTCTTTTATGTGAGATGATTTACTCCATTCTACCTCTCCCTTTCTCTTTCTCCCAGGTCTTTATTCTCAATATTTAATTTTCCGTTTTAGTTATCATCCCTTTGTATTCAACTCACTTTGGTGGATTCTTTCCATTTCTATTTTACTCTCTGATTCTAGAATACCAGGACAGTTTTCCGTGATAATTTCTTGAAAGATGATGTCTTGGCTCTTTTTTTTTTTTTATCATGGCTTTCAGGTAGTCCAATACTTTTAAAATTATCTCTTCTGGACCTGTTTTCCAGGTTAGTTACTTTTCCAATGAGATATTTCACATTGTCTTCTATTTTTTTCATTCTTTTGGTTTGGTTTTATAACTTCTTGATTGCTCATAAAGTTATTAGCTTCCTTTTGCTCCATTCTAATTTTGAAGGAAATTTTTCCTTTAGTGTGCTTTTGGACCTCCTTTTCCATTTGGATCCTTCAGCTTTTAAGGCATTCTTCTCCTCATTGACTTTTTGGATCTCTTTTGCCATTTGGGTTAGTCTAATTTTAAAGGTGTTATTTTCTTCAGCATTTTTGGGGTCTCCCTTAGCAAGTTGTTGACTCATTTTTCATTATTTTCTTACATCATTCTCATTTCTCTTCCCAGTTTTTCCTCTACTTCTCTTACTTGATTTTCAAAATCCTTTTTGAACTCTTCTACAGCCTAAGACCAAATCATATTTTTCTTTGGATGCAGGAGCTTTGACTTTGTTGTCTTCTTCTGCTTGTATGTTTTTGATCTTCCTTATCACCAAGGATATAAGTCAATACCTTTTCACCAAGAAAATAAGATTCTGTAGTCTGATTCCCACCCCCCTGCCACCACCTGTTTGTTCATTTCCCCATTTTATTTGATTTTTGAACTCTATTAGTTGCTCCAAACTTTAGGGGTTTTATGCAGCTGTTTTCAGAGATATTTCTAGGGACCTGTAAATTTTCAGTTCTTCCAAAGTGGTATGATCAAGGAGAGGTATTTATTCCTCTCATGGCCCGTGCTCTGATCTGTAAGCAACCGTAAGCACTCTTTTTTGCCTTAGAACTGTGAGAAAGATTGCTTCTCCACTGCTGCCACAAGCTCCACCATGCCACTGCTCCTCTTCTCCCCAAGATTGCTACTTAGGATTATGACCCAGAGCAGCAGCTTGATTCCTCCACCATCTGTAGGGTGAGAGCTCCAGAAACAGCTGCCACTGCAGTAGAGGCTACTGCCATCACCCTGGGACTGGGGCCAAGGCCAGACCATGCCCCCCTCTCACACAGGTGAGAGACCTTTCACACTGACCTTTGAAGCTGTCTTTGGCATTTGCGAGTTAAAAAGTTTGGAAACCACTGCAACTGCCAGTGATTCAATCTCCTAAGTCCTGCTTCAACACTGTCTGTGCTGGGGTTGGGCGCTGGACAGTGTTCTGCTCCTAGCCTAGTATGATCGATCCTTCCTGTTGACCTTCAATATTGGGCTGGAAATTTGCTCCAGTCTGTTATTTTGTGACTTCTTCCGCTCTAAAATTTGTTTAGAGTCATGTTTTCAGGTATCTTAGGGGTTTGGGGGAGAACTCAAGCAGGTCCATGCTTTTTACTCTCACATCTTGGTTCTGTCCTTCAATTTTATAAGTTTTTTATTTAAAGTTTTGAGTTCCAAAATTTATCCTTCCCCTATTCCTTGCTTTCTCCCCTCCCTAAGATGTGAGCAATTAGATATGTTATACATAAGCAATTATGTAAAACATTTCCATATTAGTCATCCTGTTTGTACAAAAACATTTATAGCAACTCTTTCTGAGGTGGCTAAGAATTGGAAATTGATGGGATGTCCATCAAGGGAAATGGCTAAAGAAGCTGTTATATATGATTGGAATAGAATATTATTGTGCTATAAGAAATGTCAAGCAGGATGCTTTCAAAAAGGCCTGGAAAGACTTACATGAACTGATACATAGTGAAGAGAACAGTACTAGGAGAACATTGAACATAGTAACAACAATATCATTCACTGAAGAAGTGTGAATGACTTAGCTTTTCTCAGCAATACAGAAATCCAAGACAATCTCAAGGGACTAATGATGAATCATATTATCCACCTCCAGATATTTTTAAATCAATGTTCTTGAAGTGGTGTTGTAAAGCTCTGAGTCATACAATACTATAGCCTCCAAAAAATTAAAGTCAAGTATTACTCAAATCTTATTGGAGAAGCATATGGCTGGCATGAACAGATTGTACCACATTATAAGCAGAAATACTAAATAGATGCTTAAATCAAAGAAAGCAGTTTGATAACACCAAGAGAAGGGAAAGTCATCGGGATCTTCCAAGTGCTGGAAGTGTGAGGGCCTTGGTCACATGTGTCCATTATGCATGTGTCTCTCTGGTAGTATATTCTGAGTGTGTTCCTGCTCTTTCCACTAATTCTGTGTGTGATAACAGGAGAATATCTGAGATTTGTGAGGGAAATATTTTGTTACGATTTTTCTTATAATGCCTTCTGAGTAGATGCTTTTGTTGTGAGCTAATCATGTCTACTTATTGACTTTCAAAGGTGAACATGCCAACGGGATCTTATGATCCATGGTTTTAGGAGTATGGACCCATGTACGTTGAGCCTGCAGGAAGCCATATGCCAAGGACTCAACCTGAGTATGTGAGGTGGAAGGGGTTATACTATATCTAGATATTTATGTGCTATCTACCTCAGCTAGATGGTAATTTTCTTGAAGGCAAGGACTATTTCACATTTGTCTTTGTATCCTTAGTAACAAAGAAAGCTAAAAGACAGACCATGCCCTCAAGTAGCTTACAGTCTAATAGGCGACATAACACACAAATAACTTTATATAATCAAGCTATGTGCAGGATAAACTTGAATAATCAACAAAAGGAGGGTGCTAGAATTAAGGGGGTTCATGAAAAAGCTTGTTGTAGAAGAAAGGATTTTAACTGAAGTTGAAGGAAATCAGGGAAGCCAGTGTCTACTTCATTAGAAATGTTTAATAAGTATTTGTTGCTTGATTGACAGAGGGACTAATTGCTGTATCAGTGAAAAAAGAGCCCTTACTGATGAAATTAGGGATCCTTCTGAACACTGAATTGTAATTTGGCATCAAAGATTGAGAGTGAAAAGGAACCTTGAGGGTCATCTTGATCAACTCTCTTATTTTAAAAATATGGACACTGAAACCCCAGAAAGGTTAAGCAACTTACCTAAAAGTTCCAGAATTCCATTCTGCTTGTGGAGCACAGCCAGGATTTGAATCTGAATTTTGAAATTCTTTTTGTACTCACAGATGAGATATTTTGAATTCTGTTCTTGGTTTTAGACTGTAAACTAACCATTCAAAGTGCTTAATTTGATGAAACCTTCCAAGGACTGATTGGACCTTCCCTAGAGTATAGGCAACTATGCTTCCTCCTATACTGTAATGAATTAAATCTGAGGAATCTGGGTGTAGTGAAGTTCTGATCCAGCAAATTACCAATTTATTGGGTGCTGAAAACACAGAATCAGATGAAATGGTTCCTAGTTAAAAAAAAAAAAAAGAGCTGATCAGCCTTAAATGGAATAATATTGACTGTGAGAAGTTGACCTTGGCTTCAGAGGTTAGCAAAATGAACTCTGTGCTGTTTGCATTTGGAGTATGTGCTAATAAAGATAAGGATTTTTTAACTGACTTCCATTCCATCTTTCAGTTGGGTATAAATGTCTTGGAATAAGGATTTTGTAGTACATTAAACAAATGGCATTATGAATGTCCTCAGAAATCTATATTAAAAAAAAACAACAAAAAATCCAACCCAACAAGCCTATTGCACATTATATATGAATACAAAAATCCTGGTTTTCCTGCATTCATGCATATGAATGCCGGGTTCTGTACAAGGCAACGCCTTATTGTTTAGAGTCATATCAACAGATGGCATATTGGTTTATAATTTTAAGACTTGAGTGGAGTCATGATTGTTAACTCAAGAACTGGAAACTTAACAAAAGACTTTTGTACTGGGCACAAAAACATTTAAAGTTGCTAGCTGGAGAAGTGTTTGAATAGAATTACACAAAGTGCTTTTGTCAATTAATTTCTCTTTCCTTTTTATTCATTTTATTATGACCCATGTAAACTTCAAAGTTATTTGGTGGGTGTGGAGCAGGTTTGAAAAAGCAGCAAACACTTCTTTAGAAACAATTGTGGGTCATAGTCTTTTGAAGTTTATTGGAGTAATCTAAATACCTAACGTGTTCCAAAAATTTTGAGAACTAGACTTCCAGTGCTATATGGTAAATTGGTCCAATAATACCCTCCTCATAGAAAAAAAAATCAGTGAATTGGAAAGCACTGTGTGTAGGCATTGCCTTTCAAGTCATTTATTAAATACCACTGTCTTTAGGGAGAGTAACATGTTTTAAGTCTTTTTAAGGCCTGATACTACTAGAGAGCCAAAAATAAAACAGAAACTATAACTAGACTATATGCTTAGCATGACCTATCTGGAGAACTACATTTTTTTTTTGTCCTCCAAACCTGTGATTTCAATGGCACAGGGAACTTCCAGTGTGAAAAGTCCCTCCACTAATGCAGATCAATAATTTTTTTTTTTTGTAATTTATACTAACAGTTGCCTGGAACACTGAGAGATTAAGTGATTTGCTCATGGTCACACAGCTAGTGTGTATCATAGGCAAGACAAAGAGCCAGGTCTTTCTGACTGACAACAGGATCTTACGTCTATCTACTATACTTCGTTGCCTATCAGAGAACTTTATATCACTTTATATCTCTTCATTTATTTATAGTTTTGTCTTGTTTCTTATGCTTTCAATTTGAGAGAAACTATGTGTCTAATGTCTAAATGAAAGTTTGGGGGTTGAGAAAGATAGTATGAGTTGCTTTTTGTTATATTGTTTAAGAATATTCTTAGAAAATCGGATGTAATTATTTGAGTGTTTCTGTTTTGTTTTTTTTTTTAATTTTAGCCAATAGCAGTTACTAATTATAGAGTGTGACAGCTAGGTGGCATAGTAGATAAAATGTTGGCCTTGGAGTTAAGAAGAAATTTTCAGAAATTTTCTTAGCTTTGACCTCTCAGACTCAGTTTCCTCATCTACAGAATGGGGATAATGAGAGTAACTACTTCACAAGATTGCTGTAAAGAAGAAATGAAATGACATGTAAAGTAATTTGTAAACCTCTAAGAGCTATATGAACAAAAGAGTAGTGTTATATGATGGTTTCTGTTTCATAATGTGTTTCTAAGCTAAGTCACCATGGAAAATTTTAATGAGTTTTAATGAAAAAGGTTCCACAATAGGTTAAGTGAAATGCACTTTCCTCCCAGGTACAATATAACAGTAATCAGCCAGGAGGTGGCCAGTTTAATTGAGACATCTTCTGAAGCAGACAAAAAGTGGCTCTGACTCATTCCATGGCCCCATTAAAAAGGGAGTGTTTTTAGAAGAGGAGGCCAGCAAATTTCCATGTTAGCTAGCTGGCTATAACTAGAAATGTCCAGAAAGAATTCTCTCAGGACCAAAAATTGATTGATTATTGGTAGATTTCAAACTGGAAGGGCCCTCAGAGGCCCTTCCATCTACATCTTCATTTTAGAGATGACCAAATTGAAGCCCAGAGAAGCGAGGGGATGCTTTAAAGTCATAGGCTCACGGATCATAGATCAAAAGTTCTTACCTAGAGTTTGCTGTTGCTGCCATTCAGTCATTTTAGTTGTACGGTCTATGTGACCATGAGCAAATCAATTAACTTCTGATTGTGTCAACTCCTAGGATATTTCTCCTAAGTTATAGTGAGTTCATGATATACTGCTGGTGGAGGGAATTCCCATTTCTCTCCCTAACAAAAACCACAGACCCTTGAAGTATGCCAAGATACTGTGTAAATAAATTGCTTATAGAGTCCCTGTGAAGTTTTATTGACTCCATTAGAGTCGTGGTAAAAATAGACCTTAAAATCATTGCCTTCTCATCAAAATTAATTTTTCCGAAGATCCCAGGAGCTATCAGGATAAGCAATACAGTTTATAAAATCACTCAGTGGCACGACACATCTGAAAGCAGAATCTGATGGTGAATCTCAAAGGACAGTAGGAATAGGGAAGCACAGTACATATGAATTTTGGTTTCACATACAACTTATAATTTGCTTTTCTTATATGTCCAACTAAAATGAGTATATCACCTTTATGAATACCTGTACATAAAATCATAGATCTATCTAGCCATGAAAGGGACCTTAAAGGCTACCTACTTTTACCTCTTCATTTTACAGATGAGAAAACAGCCCAGGGAGATTAAGAGATAAAGTCGGAATTTGAACTCAAGTGTTTTGACTCCAGGTCCAGGTCCCTTCCACTCTACCAACCATCTCTGTGTTTCCTTTGTCAAATTTTCTTCTTTTTTAAAAAACATTTTTTGGGGGTCATTGATGATTTTGTCTGGTTGGGATTCTATTGAGAAGTCTACTTTTCAGACTTCACTGTCAAACGGATATAACCTTTTTTCCCTGCAGATTTCAGGTTTAAAACAAAAGCCTCTTTGAATCCTTTGAGCACTGTATACCTTTATTTCTTGAGGTTATTATATTTTATCTATGCATGTAATAGAGAACATTAAAAGCGAATCCAATCTTTGGAGAATGAGACAGATAGGAATTGAGACAATCAAAACAGAGAGGATCTAGAAATCATGTCTGTAGTATTCTAACCTCTCACATCCTTTCATTTTTTTCTATCCTTCTCACAGTTGATATAGGAAAAGAGGCAGCTGTTTATTCCCCAAGGAGCCCTAACTTTTTTTTAACCACCTTCCATTTTACCATGGTATCCTTCCCATAAGTTTTAAATTGAAAACATTCATTGACGTGCAGAATACTACATCTCCCTTTATAGAATTTCTGGGCAATGCTGATCACCAAGAGCTCAGTGCACTAAGAAATAAAAAGGCTCCACTTAGACTCAAAATGGCACATATTAGCTGAAATTACTCCATTTCTTGGTGATGTACTGAATGATGGAGAGTTTCCTGGGGACTTTTTATACTTTTTTCTCTGAACAACTCAAGAACTGGTGACCAGCGAAATAAACCACTTGTGTGATCTTGGATAAGTCAAAGTATCATTTTGAGGTCTTAGTTTCCCAATTTGAAAAGTGAGGGCATTGGACTAGTTGATCTTTCCTGGTTATTCTGTTCTAGAGTTTTCATTGCCAGACTGGGCCATGGAACCACATTTTGGTATTTGGATTTATCCCCTTTGTGACTTTTTTTTGATGACTTTGCCTCTCTTGCTCATATTGTAGGTGTATCAACAAGAGGGCAATTTTCTTCTTTCCTTTCTTTGTGGCACCTTAGGATTGAATTTATGAATTGGATCAGTACTGCTAGTGATTTTGAAGGTAATGCTATTTATTTAACTAAAGGAACTGCTCACAAAAAGCATATTCTTAGAATGGATTTTTTTTAAAGTACATGGTTCATCTCTTTCTGACCCTGTATTGGAAGCTAATGGCTAGAAATGAAGGGAAGAATTCAAGAGAAAGGACCAGGAGATGAAGAAAGGTATCTCCCTCTATTCATATAGATTATCCTTCCAGTCCTGTGATGTATTACTCCATGATACAGCCAATATGTTCTTCACACACAGCACTCCATTTCCCATCACCATGTCTTTGCTCGGGTATGACAGGAATGTGCTCCTTCTTATCTCAATCTTTTAGAATCCACCGTTCTCTTAAAAGTTCAGCTTAAGTCCTACTTTTACATGAATCCTTTCCTGAGCCCCACAGCTGCTATTGCTTCCCCTCACCCAGTCCGGGCTCCCTTATGATAATTTTCTTTTTCTTTTGTATATTTTTATGTAAGGAAGCTTTAAGAATTCCAGTATGTGAGAAAGAACATCAGGGTCTTGTAATACCAAAGCTGGATTATTTTGGTCACCTGTGTTTCTTATACTTGTTTCTCACTACTATTGACCCCTCTTCCTATAAATGTTATATGTATTTGTGGGAAATTATTCTCCAGGTTTCTAAGGAGGAATGTTTTGTAGTTACTGTGCCACCTTAGTAAATGCCTTTGTTATGAGCAAATTGATTCTACTGGCTGACTATTAAGGGCAAGTCCACTGATGGGAACTTGTGGGCTTTAGTTTTTAGAAAAGTGACCCCTGACAGTATACATTAGAAAACACAGAGTCTCTCTGGGGACCCAACTTGTAAACTTGAGAGTACAGAGTAGGTAAAGTAACCCAGAAAGAGATAGAGTGGGGTGAGGGGAGGAGATGGATGGTATCACTTATTTATGGTCACATTGTCTTCCCAACAGAATGTCATCCCTTTGAGGGGAAGGACTGTTAATTTTTTTTTTTTTGTCTATCCCCAGTGCCTACCACAGGGCCTAAAACATAGAAGAGGCCCATGAAATGTTTGTTGATTGATTGCTACAGATAACAACTGCTTTCACCATCAAAGATATATTTAAAATTGGGCAGCTTTGCTCCCCTTCCAGGCATCTTGGCATAATCATGAAATCCCTGTTCTGGGCTCAACTCACTGTTTGAAAAAAAATTATAAGGTCACTGCCACTGGAGATACAGGGAATGTGCTATTGTGATTTCCAGACTGAGAAGTCTTGCTGTGGAACACGAGGACATATATCAAATATATAATCAAGCCACTTGGAAGCAGCCAATATCCTTTATCATACCATACCTGACCCCACACATTCAGAATGCCTCACTTTTCATAGAACACATTTAAAGCAATTTAGTGTTCAATTACCTCACCAAGGTTGGATGCTTGTTATCACTGGTGGCTGAATAAACAGAATGTCCCAGCCTGAGATTAGCTGAGGGTACCACTGAAATGTGTTTCCTCAAGTCAAACAAGACACTTGGAAGAACAAAACCTTCAGTAATTACGAAGCATGCTTTTTGCACATGAATATACTTGCTGTGAACTGTGCTCTGGGGATTAGAGGTTTAAACTTGGCATTTAGTCCATGGAGGGATTTCCAGAGAATTATTCACAATTGTACCAAAAAAGAGCTGCTGTATGTAATGTGACAGTTACCAGGGAAAGTTTAGAGTAGCTGGAGGGCCTGAGATCTGAAGATCAGATGTTTTACATGTGATGGGACTGACATGATTTAGAATTCTGATGAACACTTGAAAAATGTGGGCTGCATGAGAAACCAAAGTACATTAGGATGTTTCAGAGGGAACACAGACTTGTAGGGAGCACACGGAACTAAATATTGGGAGATTTTTTTCTGTAGCTATTAATTGTACTTATCGCATATGCCTTAGAGCAGATAGATAATTTCAACCCTCTGTTTCTCAGTTTGCATTACCATCTTCCAGTGGAAATATATGAATACTTACTCTTCACTTCAGCATACTGGCACCAATTTTTTTTTTAAAAGAAATAAAGTACTAAGAATTCCTGCTCATAAGTGGAGCAGCTCTTAATTTTCTATCCCATCTTATTGATAGCTCATATAGAAGTAGGAGTACAGCTTTAGAACTAGAAGGGACTTGTGGGGTCCTTAATTTTACAAATGGAGAACCTGAGATGCAAAGAGGTTAAATGATTTTATAAAAAGCTACAAATATGGAAAAAATGGCAGAACCAGGATTTAAACCCAGGCTTGCAGATCGTAAACAACAAATCCATCACTTTTTTTCCACCACCCTACCATGCCCTGCAAGTCAAGATCTGGGTAGTATGGATGGGTAGAAATTAGATACATAAAATCCTCAAAATTGGCTCATGTGAATTTCTACTCATAAGAGCTTATTGCTAATAAATCTTATACTACACTGAATGCCCACTAGAAAGTTAGGGTCAAACTATATGAATGTTTCAAAACTTCATGGATCCAGTGTCAGCAGTCTGACAAGTAAAGAGTGGTGACTTAGAGAAAAAAGGATGTTTGGGCCAACAATTTTACTGAAGTGACTGATTCAGTGTGTATACCAGGTGTATCTATAAGCCTTCCATGCTTACACCTTGGAGAAATGTGGGAGCAGGACATGTATGCTACATCCCTAAAAGGTCAAAACCTCCAGAAGCCTCAGAAAGGCAAAATATGTCAGAAAAACAATCACAACTCTTTCACCTCTGGTAGCATGCTTCTTCATTTCTATATGGTTTCAAATATGGTTTTAGCCTCCACTTACCTAACTTTTCCCTAGTTCCCTGGTTTGCTGGTTCAACCTCCATCCCTTGGTCTTTTGTGTTCCTGATGCAGTCTGATTTCTGGTTTATTCTTCCAGTTTGAAACCTGTCCTTTTCCTAGATCCCCAGGGTTTTCCCTTGGCCTATTGATTGCCCTAATCTCTTGAAGGGTGGAGTGGAAAATACATACATCTAATCTAATGGGTGTGTAAACTCCTTCTCCCAAACCTGTGGCTTGACAAAGGGGAAACTGTTTACTTATCTTCATAATAACCTTCACCCCAGCAGAGGGCTCCAAAGACCTCAGAGATGCTACAAGAGCAATTCAGGGTACCTGGGGAGACCATACCCACTAGCAGCACTGGTGATCCCCCTGATTCTTTTACAAGGCGAGTACAAAGACTTCAGGTTTCCTGACTCAGTGCTAGTTATTCATGGACTTCTACTCTTGAGGACTCCACATGGCTTGAGTCATGGCCTTTGCTGCAGGACTCCAAGTTTGACAAGCTATCTGCATGTTGGCTGCTTACTTAATAGAAAGTGGCTCTCTCTTGGAAATCTGTAAAGAGATTTCCACTGGAGTTGCTAGAGGATTCTAAGTCAGGATTTGGTAGTGTCCCAACGAACTGATTTTTGGATGAAATGACTCCACTCATTCATGATGAACTATCCTAGTTGGATGTGGTTCTCCACTTTCCTATACTGTTGTAGTAATTTGTATGTGTTTTCTTGTCTTTGTTCAGGCCAACATCATGATGGAGCCTATTAAGATCCTACTGAACAGTGGGGAAGTAGGAATCAATGTAGTCTAAAAAGTGTTGGGCCCATCATTCCCCTACCACCCATGAAGAGAGCCATCTATGAACAGATCTGTTTGCCACCCTTGCCAGACATATGGCAAAGAGTATTTCCCAGTTATCACAAACCCACCAAATTTTATACCATAGCCTATTTATTTCTGACATCTAAGACTGAGCTGTCAAACCCAGAGATGTAGCATATCCTAGCTATTATTGATAGGAGTTCTTCTGTGATTTTTATGAACTCAGTTCTAGTCCAGAGAAAGTATTCAGTAAAATCTGTGTTGCCTTAAAAGTAATTGAAATAATGGATGAGCACCCACTTTGACCTGGATTAGTGAAGTAACCCAAGAGACCAAACTTCTGTGGAGTTTGAGTGGGTAAATATTACAAAATACTCACCCTGAATATAAACCACTATACCCAATAATTCCATGAACTGGTTGAGAAGGCAATGGACATAATTCAGGAATTATTCATAATTCCTAATTCAGGCATTTATAATTCAGGAAATAATTATATGGGATTTGTAAAAGGTAACATTTAGCTCCCAATATTACTGTTAAAAAATAAGCTCTATATCATATCTAGTCATAATCCCCAGCTGGATTCTGAAGCAGGGTGCCTCCCTCTTACATACCCCCCATTCCTCAAAGTTGGGACTCATGATATTTTCATTATGGTTGGGGCAAAGAAGTTGCTCCACTATAGGTTATATGCTGATGTGATCAGTTTAATTCTGAGGGGCTAAAATTTCAACAGGTCAAATTTATCTGTTGGCTAGATCAATAGAGCCGGCAATCCAGAGAATTGCATTTCTGCCCTAACTATAGAATTCTGAATTTCATTGCCTTTGTGGACTAGTATCCCTTACTTAACCTGATGGACCCATTGGTATTGGGATGGATATTCATTATATTTGACCTGTTGGGCTTTCTAGTGATACAATTTGGTCAAGATATGGAAAAATGATGAATTTAAGATGGTCTCTCTTATATGATGTGGCCCATATGAATATCGGGATAGGTTGGGGATGATGACTATGCAGTTCTTCAAGAATTTGTGAATTTGGTATTTTAAAATATACTTGAGCAGGGGCTAGTGGTCCCTCCTTGATATATATCCTTATCTATTCATGGGATCTTACCTAGAATGCTGAATTGGTCTGAGCCATCCTCTATCATGTAAACCAATAGTATCTCTGCTCAATATGGGGAATGGCATTTGGAAAAGAAGATGGAATGTCTGGAGGATCATTCAGACCAGAAGGGAATCTACATGTTAAGAGCTATGTTTTATACCTTCCTATGTTAGCTCCTTTCTCCCCTTCCATAAAAGCATCTACAATAGCAAATGACCCACAATGATGCCTTAGTTTTATGAGCTACTATTGACTACAAACTCTCCCTGACTGTATCCCTTAATGATCTACTTAAATACTCATTTACAATCCAAAACATGAGCCAAATGTGTCCTATTGTGACAGCACACCCACTCTATAATTTTTGCACATCTTTTGAAGAGCCCCCGACTTTTCAGTGTATAACAGAAGCAGCAGGTAGATTAAATGATATGAAGAACAAGGTCCCCTTAGTCCTGATCGTTATATACTTGGGTCAACTGAAACAGTTCATCACGGCCATGTGGAAAACCCTCCCTCCTACATCCCCCATATATTACCCCTTCTCCTCCTTCCATCAATCCATCACCAGGTAAGCAACCAACCTGCCAATCAATAAACATTTATTAAGTGCCAGTACTGTTAGGTAGTGGTAGTGGGAACAAGGACAAAAGTAATATAGTTCCTGATATCAAGGAGCACACACACACACACACACACACACACACATATAGTATACAAACACACACACATACACACATCCCTAAGTATTTATATGTGTATATATACATACACACCTATATACATTCTTGTTTGGGGGTGATATTCACTAAATTTCACTTCTAGAGAGAATAGGGTCATCTGGTGATACAACTTGCTCAAGATATGGAAAAGGTATATACAAAAATCATCTTGAAGGAGAAAGTACTTCAGCTGAGGAAGCATGAGAGACTACATGCAAAAGGAGGTTCTTAAGAAAACCAGGGATTCCAGGAGGGAGAACATTATAGTTTTATGGAGCAGCCGGTACAAAGGCACAGAAAAAAGAGAGTCACATATGTGAGGAATAGTGAGAAAGCCAATGGGACTTGACCATATCGTGTGAAAAGGAGTGATGCATTAGAAGGCTGGTAAAATAAGATGGGTTTAGGTTGTAAAGGACTTCAAGTGCCAAGTGGAGTAGTTTATATTTGATCATAGATAAAATAGGGAATCACTGGAGATTATTGAATGGGGGTAGGAGTATTCAGACCCAGATTTTAGGAAAGTAAGTACAACAGCTATGTGGAAGGAAGATAGGTTGGAGTGGGGAGGAACTTGAGGAAGAGAGAACATTTAGAAGACATTTAATAGATTAGGGCAATCAATCAATAAATATTTATTATGGATCTCTTATGTGCCAGGGACTGTGCTAAACACTAGGGATACAAAGAGAGGCAAAAAAAATTGTCCCCTCACTTAAGGAACTCAAAATCAAATGGAGAGATAACAAATAAATATATACAACAGTGGTATGTACAGGATAAATAGGAAATAATTAACAGAGGGAAAGCACTAGAATTAAGAGGATTAGAAAAGGCTTCCTTTAGAAGGTGGAATTTTAATTGAGACTTAAAGCAAACCAGGGAAGCCAGGAGATAGGGATGAGGAGATAGAGCATTCCAGGCACGGTAGACAGGGAAAATTCCCAGAGCTGAGAGATAGTGTCTTGTTTCTGGAACAGCAGAGACCAGTGTCACTGGACTGAAACATACATGATGGGGAATAAGATGTAAGAAGATTGGGTTGTGCTCTACTGATGACCTTCAATCTTCTCCAGAGTCACTATTCATTACCAATGAGCCATGGTGTTGCAGAAGTTCTTCATTGAGGGCAATTGAAAGATGAATGAAGACAAGAGGTGTCTGGGGAAGCTCATCATTTTGATCAATGGGGCCAAGGTACCCACAAACACTGAAGTAGTATGTGGAGCCCCTTATATCTACCTTGCCTTCATTCATCAGAAATTGGATGCAAAAATTGGAATAGCTGCTCAGAACTGCTACAAAGTGGCCAAGGGTTTATTTACTGGGGAGATCAGCCCTGCCATGATTAAGGACTATGGGGCCAACCAGGTGATCCTGGGACATTCTGAAAGAAGACACATCTTTGGGGAGTCAGATGAGCTCATTGGGCAGAAGGTAGCCCAGGCTCTGTCACAAAGCCTAGAAGTGATTGCCTATATTGATAAGAAGATGGATGAGAGGGAAGCTGGAATCGCGGAGAAGATTGTTTTCGACTGGACCAAGGCCATTGCAGATAACGTGAAGGACTGAAGCAAAGTCGTCCTAGCATATGAACCAGCCCGGGCTACTGGTACTAGCAAGACAGTTATGCCCTAGCAGGCTCAAAAAGCATATGAGAAGCTTTGGTGCTGGCTTAAGACCCATGTCTCAGAACCTGCATCACAAAAATCTACCAGGATCATTTATGGAAGCTCTGCGACAGGGGCCAGCTGTAAGGATATGTCATACCAGCCTGATGTGGATGACTTCCTAGTGAGCCTGAATTCTTGGACATCATTCAAGCCAAAAACTGAGCCCTTTATGTGGCCCTCTGACTCCCTTACCTACAGAGCTGGGACTAGGCTACACAAATCTGGTTTACCCCTTTGCCTCCCATGTGGTTGTGATGCTGATTCCCCTTTCCCCATGGTCCAATCAAGTTATACTTTCCTCTACTTCATAGATTGTGTGTACCTTTTCTCAGCTCCTCAGCCCTTCCTCCAATGGACCAGGCCTTTCTCCATTTACTGTAAATTTAAAGGAAGCACACACACACACACACACACACACACACACACACACACACCCAAAGATGTAAGAAGATTGAAAAAGTAAGATAAAGCTAGGTTTTGAAAGGGTTTGAATGCCAAACAGAGGATTTTATTTTTGATCCTGGAAGCAGTAAGGTGCCACTGGAGTTCACTGAGTGTGTGTGGGGGGCAGCAGGGGGGCAGTGATATAGCTGGACCTGCACTTACAAAAGTCATTTTAGTGACTGAACGGAGAATAGATTGGAGTGGGGTAGGTAGATCCCCAGCAGACTATTGCAATAGCAAAGGTGTGAGGTGAAGGGGGCCTGCCCTAGGGTTGTGTCTGTGGAGGAGAGAAGGAGGTGTTTTTGAGAGATGTTGCAAAGCTCAGGTCTTTGCAACAGATTGAAGATAGGCGGAGTGAACAGAAGAGAATCAAAACAGAAATAGACAACTGTTGGCAGCAGGTAAGATATGGGATTGAAAAATAGTGAGGAATTGAGGATGAATCTTAAGCTGTGAAACTGAGGCTCTGGGAGGATGGTGTTGCTCTCTACTGTTGTAGAGAAGGTAGGAGATGGAGAGAGCTTAGAGGAAAAGATAAAGAGTTGGAAATGTTGAGTTTATGATGTCTACTAGACATTCAGTTTGAGATGTTTGAAAGGTAGTTAGATGTAAAAAAATTGAATGTCAATAGAAAAATTGGGGGGTATAGGTAGATTTGAAAATCATCAGCCTCGAGATGTTAATTACATCCATGGTAGCTGATGAGATCAACAAGGGAAGTAGTATAGAAGACACCTGTGGCTAGGGGAAAGATCTCAATGATCACACAGCAAAGGAATGGTCAGAGAGGTACGGAGAGAACCTGGAAGATCTAGAGAGAAGAGAACATCAAGGAGAAGAGTGGTCAGTGCTGCATCAAAGGCTGGGGGAGAGGTTAAGGGGAATGAGGATTGAGAAAAGACCGTTAGATCTTGCAATTGAGAGATGAACTGTAACTTTGGAAAGAGCAGTTTCTGTGGAATGATAAAGTCCAATTGTAAGGGGGTTGTAAAGAGTTAAGAGAATGAGAGGAAAGAAAGTGGAGGCATCTATCGTAGAGAGACTCTTCAAAGAGTTCAGCATGAAGGGCAGAAGAGATGTAGGACAACAGTTATCTGGGATGGGAAAATTGAGGGAGAACTTTTTCAGGATAGGGAGACATGGGTGTGTTTGTATTAGGAAATGAACCAGTAAACAGAGATTGAAAATAAGAAATAGAATGATGGTGACAGAGGAGGCAATCTGTTGAGGAGACAGAAATGAGCGGGATCATGTAGGCACACAGGGAGGTTATCTATCTCATCACAAGAAGCACAAAAATGAAGGAGCAGATAGTGGTAGAAGGTATATAAGTGATATGAGATGGGGAAGAGGAAAGAAGAGGGTGTAAAGGGAGTGGCCTCAATTTTTTTTTCTGTAAAATATGAAGCAAGGTTCTCACCTAAGAGGGTGAGGGGGTTTTGAGTAGGGATAAAAAGGTTTGGTAGAGCCATCCTGGGAATAATGAGTTAATAAAGCAGATATAGGATTGCCTAGCAGCAGTGAGGGCCTAGAAGAGGGTATATCACATAAATTTTTAGTGGACCCAGTCAGAATGGTTTTGTGATTTTTGTAGAATGTGTATAGGAGGTAGGTGAGAAGTAGGAAGGGTTGAACTAGTGGGAAGTTGAGGTGGAAAGAAGTATGAATGTTAGGTAGGTAGTAGAAACTGAAATAACTAGATTTGGCAACTAATTGTCTACTTGGAATAAATGAGAGTGAGGAGTTAAGGACAACTCAGGTTGCAAACTAGGATAACCGGAGGAATGGTGTGAAAGGAGGGTTGGTCCATTCCTTTCAGCTCCAATCTAAGATCCCTACTCTTTTGAAGAAGGACAAAAGGTAAAAAATAAACAAAAATGCTTTATCAGCGGAGCAACAAAACATGTATAAGGCAATTCCCACAAAAGAAAATCTTTATCTTTAAAAAAGAATGCATATTATTGATACTTTTTATCTTTCATAATATTTTCAACATGTACCCCTCTACCTTGAAGACTCCTTCGTGACAAAAACAGTTAAGTAAGAATGTCTACTACAGTATCCATTCTGACAATGTAGTGTATATTAGTTTGTTTGGAGTATGTATTAGTTTTTCCTACCTTTCTAGGAAGCAAACTTAGGTGGTACAGTGGTTGAGCCAATGGACCTGGAGTCAGGAAGCTGTTAAGTTCAAATCCAGCCTCAGGTTCCCCCTATCTCTGTGACCTTGGTCAAGTTACTTACCCACTGTCTGTCTCAGTTTCTTCATGGGAACAATTCACAGTATCTACTCCTCAGAGTTGTTGTAAGGATCAAATGAGATATTTGTGAAGCGCTTAGCAGTTACCGGTACAGAGTAGGAGCTTAAAAATACTTGTTTACTTCTTTCCTCTCTACTCTGCACTGAACTTTTGGCAAAAACATCTGACAAAAAAGGGGAAAAGAACAGGGTCCAGGACAGAATCTTGGGGTTATGTTTGATGACTCATTCTTTAGGACTAGATTATTTAGTTTCCAATTAATCAAAACTGCTGATCCCTCCTAGTAGCCTCCATTTCACTACTGTAAAACAAACTTTACCATTTAAAGATTCAGCATCTTGTGACGTAGGGAAGATTCATAGACCTTTGCAAATACCAGGAAATCTATTCCTGGAACTGAGAGATGAAATGTATTGTAGCATCTGGTGACTCACTATTAGAGGTAGAGAGGTCATATATAAACCTGACATAACTAATCATGGACCATGCTCTCTTCCTGGAGTCTAGGATGTAACTAAGAGCCTGCCAAGATTTATCAAACCCACCACCTACTTATCATTCCTTCTCACTCCTTCTGTCTGATGTAGGTAAAAATCATACCGCCTCAAAAAATTTGGTGTCATATCCCAGTTGAGTCAGACTCACCTGCACTAGTTACTCTATTAATCATCAGAGCAGGGGAGAGGCAATCCACTCCATGGGAAGGCAGGCTAGAAGGGAGAGGAATTGTCCAGTTGCGTGGAATAAGGAGGCCTGTATTGTTAGGTCATAGATTCCTTGAAGGGGAAAGGTATCTGCAATTCCTTGGAAATTTTTTTATTTTCTGAGGCATGAAATAAAAATTCTCTTCTACCATATGCCTATATTACCTTTAGGGCTCAGATGAGAGTTGGGGATCCTGTTATCTTTATTTGTAGAAATTTAGACATAAATACCATGCCCGGCACATATTAAGCACTTAATAAATAAAAATAGTGATTGTTAATTGACTGAATGGGAGTCATCTGCATAGGGTAGCTGAATTCTTGGGAGTTGATGATATCTCCAAGGGAGAGAAACAAGCATTTATTAAGTGCCTACGATGTATCAGGTACTATGCTAAGCACTTTGCAAATATCCTTACATGTGATCCACACTGCAATCCTGGGAGGTAGGCGTGGTTATTTTCCTTACTTTAGAGTTGAAGGCAGAAAGAGGCTGAGTGACTGGCCCAGGGTCACACAGCTAGTAAATGTCTGAGGTCAGATTTGAATTCAGGAAGATGAGTCTTCCTCATTCTAGGACCAGTTCCCCGTTCCACTACTTAGCTGCCCAGAAAGCATTTTAAGACTAGTTCCAAACTCATCTTCCTAATTCTAGGTTCAGTACTCTATCCATTGTACCACTTAGGTGCCAAGGGAAAAGAGCCCGGTCCAGGACAGAATCCATTTGTTTGATCCATTCTTTCTTTATTATTAGATTATTTAATTTAATCCCAATCAAATTATTTAATTCCAATTTAAATTATTTCATTTAATTCCAATGAACTCTTAGTCTATCTTTCCATGGCCCTTTATTACATGCAATATTTATTACATCACATTCTGAAAATGATGCATTCATTATTTCTGCCTTTCTGCATTGGATTTTGAGGTTTTTATGGGAATCTTGGATTTATGTCCACAGGTAGAGGATGGAACATAGATGAAAATTCAGCAAAGGGGGCTGAGAAAGAGCATTCAGACAGGTAAGGAGAATAACATAATGGAACCAGGAAAAAATACCCATGAGGAGATGATTAACAGCCTCAAATGTTGTGAAGAGATTAGGAAGGATGAGGACTTAAATCCCTTGGTATTCTCAAAGGAGAGTAAAACATAAAGGCTCAGAGTGACAGGAACTACTCATAATTGGAGTGGATCTTGTCACTAGATGAAATAGAAAGTCAGATTTTTGTGGAAACTCAGTTTTGTTGCGAAATCAATCAGTTGCACAATCAACATTGAATCCTTACAAGAAAATCTGATTTGAGTTGGATGAGTGACTGGGAGAATAAACAGTGAGACTTTGAGCTCTTCTCTGGGTCTTTGTCAACAGGTTTCTTGGGGCATTGTAAGAAGTCAAGGCTGTGACTGTGACTAATTGTGAACAGCTGCTGAAAGGATAGACATGGCTATTTATATTTTGAGAACTCATGGAATTTACAGCACCTACTTGGCAGTTCCCTTGGCTCCAAAGAGTCAGAACCATAGACAGTTGCTCTTCTGGAGCTAGTTGCTATTAAATGCTAATGTGTGTATATGTGTATATACACACATATGTATGTATCTATCTCTATACACTCTATATAAAAATATGTATATATGTGTCTATATACCTAGATACATATATACACATACGTGTGTGTGTGTGTGTGTGTGTGTGTGTGTGTGCGTATGATAAGTAGACTTGGAGTTTTAGGAGGAGATAAACAAAGCTTTGAAAGTATTAGTAAGACTTGGTGGGATAGAATTCATGACTGAAGAAGACCGATGATAGGATCTTCATATAGGGTCTTTTACCTTGTTTCATAGAAAGAGATATGATAGAAGAGCTGACAGTACTATTACTTATCAAGAAAATGTACTTTGTGAGGAAATCCATGAATCTAAAAGTAGAAACAAGACAGAAAAGTTAAGGAAGAAAAAGAGAAATAGAAGGGATGTTCTCAAAGGGGGTGCTCCTCAGACTTCCCTGCCAAATCGAGAATATTTGTAGTACAATGTTTCCTGACAAATGTAACAGAGGCAAAATATGACAGATTTCTGTCCACTACCATTTCTAGCCCAATTGTCTCCTTTTTAAATGGATACAAAAATGAATTGAAATCTGCTAACATGGTAGGCCAAAGCAGGCACAAGAATGGGGGGACCTCTAGTCCTGCCTGCCAACACACCCCTGCGCAGGCCTATAGGATGTATCTACCATTGTCAAGATGATTAGTATCAGTTAAGAATATAGACTTATTCAATCATAAGATGATTGGATTTAAGGACTCCCCAGTGATATATTGCTATATTCTGTACTAAAGTCTTAGTGGTCAATGGAATGAATAGATTTCCTTTGGCTTTTTCAAAGGTAATTCTCCTCCTTCACTCCCAAAATTGCCAGATGGTCTAGACATACAGGAAAAAAGGTAAAAATTTTAAACAACCATTATGGGCCATTAGTTGGGAGGGTGTGGGAGAAGAGTTGAGAATATGACAAAGAAGTAATAGGAAATCTTGCCACAATTCTGTTGCATGAAATGGATCATTAAGTACCATACAATTGTTTTCCACTTTTCCAGATTAATGTGATTAATAAAATTCCTGGAGATATATCTTTAAAAGTTATAGGATCTTAGATTTAAAGTTAGAAGGGGCCTTAGAAGTTATCTAGAACCTCATTATTTTTGAGATGAGTAAACTGAGGCCCAGAGAGGCTTAATGTTTTACACTGGCAGTAAATAGTAAAGTTGGAATTTGAACCTAGGTTTTTGGACTCCAAATCTAGTGAACTATCTACTAAACCAGAAGTGACCAAATTTATTTGACCTACTGCCCCCTTAAAAAATTACTCAGCACTCCCCTGGTAATCCAATTTCTTTAACCCTTTAGTGTTTTTTTAAAAAAATTTTATCTTTTCAAAAAATATAAAATATATATTTAAAAAAAGACACATCTTAAATTTAATAATTTATTGTAAATTTGTGGGTCTTTTCTGCATTGAAACTTTGATGAAACAATATTGCATCATGTAACTGTATTATATTATATTATAAACAAGTCATTACATGCACATATTCCTGCCAATATATGCTGGATTTGCTGATAATGTGTGACACATTCCCCTGCCAATACTTGCTTGTTAAGACCTGTTGGCAGACTTGACCACTGATCTGTTATAACTTGCATTTTGTGGGTTTATTTGGAAAATAATGTAATCACTATGACTTTAACTCTCTTATACAACAGATGAAACATATATATACAAATTGTTTTTTTCAAAATTTTCTTCTTTTTTCTTTCCTTATGTTTTCACCACCTCTTTATTTTTATTCAATGCCTTCCAATTGCACCAGAGGCTACTACTGTCCCTCTGTTTCATTCCAGGGTCCACCAGGGGACAATATCTCCTGCTTTGGGAATTTCTGTCTAAAGTTTACTACTTGTCCATGCTTGTAGATGAATAGGAGCCAGGGAAAAGGAAAAGATCATTGATTCAAGATAAGAAAAATATGGATCTAAACCACATTTTTCCATCTTATCCACAGAAAACAGTTGTATTTTATCTACATTATAGTAGTATTTCTCATGTATGGGTAGTGTAACTACCTTCAGTAGGAAGAATATCAACCAAAAATAATGGAATATTTTGTGTTTGGAGAGAACCTGATTCTTGAGGTTACTATAAACACAAGTAGTATCCCCCAATTATCTAGAAGCTGTATCCTTAAAGGAAGTTGGACTTGGTTGAGGAAACTGAGACAAAGGAGACTTACCAAGGAAAAGATGAGGGTGTACAGACATACCTTGTTTTGTTGCACTTCACTTTATTGTGCTTTGTGGGTATTGCATTTTTATAAACTTAATGTTTGTGGTAACCTTGAATCAAGCCAGTCTATTGGTGCCATTTTTTCCAACATAGTATCTCTGTGTTACATTTTTGTAATTCTTGCAATATTTAAAAATTTTCATTATTATTTTAACTATTATGATCATCTGTGATCAGTGATCTTTGATGTTATTATTTTGGGGCACATGAACTGCACCCATATAAGACAGAACACTTAATTGATAAATGTTATGTGTTCTGACTGTTCCCTGTTTTTCTCCCTTTTCTTGGACCTCCCTCTTCCCTGAGACACAGTATTGAAATTAGTCCAATTAATAACCCTACACTGGCCTCATGTAAAAGGAAGAATCAATTGATGCAGCAGTTTCATTTTTGTCTTATTTTAAGAAATTGCCATAGCCACCCCAAACTGCAGCAAGCACCATCCTTGATCAGTGAGCAAGACCAAGACCCTGAACCAACAAAAAGATTCCAACTCTGAAGACTCAGATGATGGTTAGAATTTTTAGCAATAAAGCTTTTTTTTTAATTAAGTTATGGACATTGTTGGGCTTTTGTTGAGATAATACTACTGCATATTAATAGACTGGGAAACCAAAAGAATTCATGTGTCTCCTTTTACTGCAATATTCACTTTATTGTGGCAATATCTCCAAGGTGTGCTTGTGCTTGTATGTGATTGGAGATGGTGCTTGATTCTTATGCAAGTCTTTTTTAGGATGAATAAAGTAAAACTATTTTAGGAAGGGAAGGGGAATGAAGAGAATAAACGTTTATTAAGCAACTATTATGTGCTAGACACTGTGCTATAGATATTACCACATTTGATTTCATATGTTTGGAGTTTTTACTACCCATAGTGAGCCATACAATGAGAGTAAATAAAACTATATTAAATGTTTTCAATAGTACAATAGAGAAATTAATACAATAAAGAAAACATTAAATAGTACAATAGTACAATAGAGAAAGCATTGGATTTCTGGTTAGAGGAATTGAGTTCAAATCCTTGTCCTACTACTAGTGTAAACTTGGGTAAGTCCTTCAACCTCTATGGTCCTCAGTTTCCCTATCTGTAAAATGAGGGAGTTTGACAAGATGATTCCTGAAGTTCTCTCCAGGTCTAATTGTGTGCTACCATCCTCTCTCCCAGCTCTCCTCACTTTATCTCTTATCCTGTAGTGTGATAGCTAAGAGCAAACAAACAAACAGAAAAACTCCAAACAAAATAGAACAATCCTGAAATGTCCCAGATTGAATTTGGCTTTTTTAAATTAAATTTTAAATTAATTAATTTATCATTAAATTATTAAATTTAATTAAATTTAATATAATATAATATATATAATATAATAATATAAAATCAAATTATTAAATTAATTAATTTGAATTAAATTTAAATTAAATTAACATTTAATTAAAAAATGACTTTTTTTTATTTCATGCTTGCTTTCAGGGGCATTATCAACCACCTAGTTATTGATGCTTGAAACCTTGCTGTTTTTTCCTTTCCTCTCTTTTCAGCTTCTGTATCTAACCAGTTACTAAGTCCTGTCAATTCCACCTCCAAGACAGCCTTCTGATCTGACCCTTCATTCCTAGGCCTGCTGCAAACCCTGCACATGCCTTTATTACCATCCACCTGAACTATCTAATTGGTTTCTCTGCCTTTCTTCTTCCCCCACTGTGATCCCACTTGCAGTCCACTGCCAGATAAATCTTCCCCACATCTACATCTGAAATGTCATTTTTCTGCTTAAAACTCTTTACTAATCTCTGTCTAAATTCATAGAAAATAAGTTATGAATGATTTTTCTGATATTCAAGGCCCTCCACAAACTAGCACTTCCTTATCTTTCCAGAATTACCTCATACTACTCTTTTCCATGTATACTCTTCTTTAGCCAAACTTTTATCTGCTTTCCCTTCTCCATATTTTTCTGTCTTTGCTCACACCATTCTCCAAGCCTAGAAAATCTTTTCCTCATCTTGGTCTTTTAAAAGACTACTCTTTTTTCAAATCTCTGATAAAATGCCATATTATCACTGAAGCTCCCACTGATCTTTTCTGAAATCATCTTTTCTTACTCTGGCCTCACACAAGGCTTTGTATGTCCTGTAAACTTTGAATCCTTTCTGCTCTGCATTAATTGCTAGCAAATAACATGTAGCCTTTATTTAGCACTCACTATATACTAGGCACTGTACTAAGCATTGATTGTGGGTTGTTGCATATTTTTATATTCTGTCTCACTTCTCTAGACCTAAGCTACTCAGATTTCAATTATCTCCACACTTTTAGTAGAGCTAGCTCATATCAGCTCTGGAAAGCTGACATTCACACCTCAGAAATCAACAAAGACTACTCATTTGGAATTGATTTATTGTTTTGCTGACTGTGACTCTGGACTTAAGAAAGGGATAATAAAGTGTCAGTGATGTAGATTAAACTCAAAAGTATGTTGTGAATACAGTTCTTTTGGGAACTGGTTGGTAAGCATTTACCAGAACACTCCTGAGGACAAAGTCCTGAGGTCCATGGACAAGAGATCCATAGATAGATTCCAAGGTGGCTGTGAACTTGGATGAGAAGAAAAACAACTCTTGGTTTTCATTAGTTTCTAACTAAAATTTAACATTTCCTTCGATTATACATGTAGGCAATAAACATTATTCTGAGAAGGAACCCATACATTTCATCTGATGGCCATTTTGTGTCCATGACACACAGAAAAGGTTAAGGATTTCTGGAATAGCACAGTGCCTTGTACATGGAAGATACTTCATAGATACTAGTTGAATAATCTGGAGGAAAGCTGTATTTATTTTTATTTTTTTAGTTTTAGTTTTCAGCATTCATTTCCACAAGATTTTGAGTTCCAAATTTTCTTCCCATTTCTCCCCTTCCCCACCCCAAAAAAACATGCATTCTGATCATCCTCTCCCCTAGTCTGCCCTCCCTTCTATCACACTCTTCTCTTCTCTTATCCTCATCTTTTGTCTTTTCTTATAGGGCAGGATAGATTTCTATACCCCATTACTTGTATTTTTTATTTCCCAGTTGCATGCCAAAACAGTTCTCAACATTTATTCCTAAAACTTTGAGTTCCAACTTTTCTCCCATCCTCCCTTTCCACCCTTCCCCACTGAGAAGGCCAGTAATTCAATTTAGGATATATATATATATATATATATATATATATATATATATATATATATATATATATATATATATATATATATATATATATATACATATACATATACATATATATGTATATATGTATATGTATATGTATATGTATATATGCAGTTTTGCAAAAGACTTCCACAATAGTCATGTTGTGACAGACTAACTATATTTCCCTCTATCCTATCATTCTATTCTCTCTTTTGATCTTGTCCCTACCCTAAAGTGTTTACTTCTAATTACTCCCTCCTCCCATTTGCCTTCCCTTGCATCATTTCCCTACCTCACTTATCCTCTTCTCCCCTACTTTCCTGTAGTATAAGATAGATTTTCATACCAAATTCAGCGTTCATGTTATTCCCCCTTAAGTCAAATGTGAAGAAAGTAACCTTTCCTCCTTTTCCCTCCATTGAAAAAGCTTTTTCTTGCCTCTTTTATTTCTCCCTTTTTCCTCCCAATATATTCCTCTCTCACCCCTTAATTTTATTTTTTTTTCCATATTTCTCTTGGTTCTTGTATTTGAAAGTCATATTTTTTATTCGATTCTGGTCTTTTCATCAAAAATACTTGAAAGTCTTTTATTGCATTGAATACCATTTTTTCCCCTGAAGTATTCTCCTCAGTTTTGCTGGGTGGGTGATTCTTGATTTTAATCCTAGTTCTTTTGACTTCTGGAATATTATATTGCAAGCTCTTCGATTTCTTAATGTAGAAGTTGCTAAATCTTGTGTTATCCTGATTGTAATTCCACAATACTTGAATTGTTTCTTTCTGGCTGCTTGCCATATTTTCTCCTTGACCTGGGAACTCTGGAATTTGGCTATAATATTCCTAGGAGTTTTTTTTTTTTGGATCTCTTTCAGGAGGTGATTGGTGGATTCTTTCAATATTTATTTTACCCTCTGGTTCTAGAATATCAGGGCAGTTTTCCTTGCTAATTTCATGAAAGATGATGTTTAGGTTCTTTTTTCCATTATGGCTTTCAAATAGTCCCATAATTTTTAAATTGCCTCTCTTGGATCTATTTTAAAGGTCAGTTGTTTTACCAATGACATATTTCACATTGTCTTCTATTTTTTCATTCTTTTGGTTTTGTTTTGTAATTTCTTGGTTTCTCAGAAAGTCATTAGTTTTCATCTGCTCCATTCTACTTTTTAAAGAACTATTTTCTTCAGTGAGCTTTTGAACCTCCTTTTTCCATTTGGCTAATTCTACTTTTTAAAGCATTCTTCTCCTCATTGGCTTTTGGGAACTCTTTTGCCATTACAGTTAGTCTATTTTTAAACGTATTATTTTCTTCAGCATTTTTTTGGGTCTCCTTTAGGAAGTTGTTGACTCACTTTTCATGATATTCTTGCATCTCTCATTTCTTTTCCCTCTTTCCTCTTCTCTTCCCTCCACCTCTCTTTCTTCATTTTCAAAATTCTTTCTGAGCTCTTGCATGGCCTGAGACCATTGTATATTTATTTTGGAGGTTTTAGATGCAGAAGTATTGACTTCTATGTCTTCCTCTGATGGTATACATTGTTCTTCCTCATCTGAAAGGATGGAAGAAAATACATGTTCACCAAGAAAATAACCTTCCATAGTCTCATTTTTTCCCCATTTTTGGGCATTTTCCCAGCCAATTACTTGACTTTTGAGTCCTTTGTCAAGAGGAGGGCATACTCTAGGGACCTATAAGTTCTAAGTTCCTCCAAAGTGGCACAAGTGAGGGAGAGGAGTTTACTTTTCAACTGGCCTGTGTTCTAGTCTGGGAGCAAACACAAGCACTCTTCTGCCCAGGATGTGCAAGTAGAATTCCCTCTCCAGAGCCTCTACCAGCTCCATTAGGCCAGTGCTCCTCCTCACCCCAGGACTGCCACTTAGAACTAAGACCAGATCAGCAATTGGATTCCCCCAGGCTCTTTAGTCTGAGGGCTCCAAAAAAATAAAGGCTGCTGCCACTGCCTGGGGCTGGTTTTAGGGCAGGATCCTGCTCCCTTCTCACCCAAGTGAAAGAGCTTTCTAACTTACCTTTGAAGCTGTTTTTGGAGTTTGTAGGTTAAGAAATATGGGAATCACAGCTGCTGCCCAGGATTCTGTGCCCTGAAACCTGCTCTCGTCCTGTCCATGCCATGCTACATGGCCAAGACTGGGCTGTGCTCTGCTCCGTGAATGGTATAACAGACCTTTCCTGTCTGCCTTTCAGGCTGCCTTTGGAAAGTTTTAATAGTGTCACTGGATTCTGCTCTCTGTCCCTTTCTTGGCATTTCTATCAGTGACTTGGCTAATGATACAGAAGGCATGCTCATGAAAATAGGATGATACAAAGTTAATGTTTAGGGTGACTGAGTCAGGTGTCAATCTTCTGGAACAGTAACTCAAACTGAAGAGTTTTAATAGGAATAAAGAGATTTTATAGGGATAAGTAGAGATTATAAAATGTAAGTATAAATTATTAATTTAAGATTTAGTTGTAAGATTTGTAGATTTTTAATAGAAAAAGGTAGAAATTCTAAGTAGCAGCTAGATAGCACAGTTACTAGAGAGCTGACCCTGGAGGCAAGAAGACCTGAGTTCAAATCTTAACTTTGTTACGTACAATCTTAACCTCTGTTTGTCGCAGTAAAATTAAGATTATAATAGCACCTTCATCTTAGGGTTGTTGTAAGTTTTAAATGAGATAATTGTAAAGGGCTTGACAAATAATATATGCTCTGTAAATGTTAGCTATAATTATTATACTTCATATAGGGTATAAAAGTCACAATTTGGGGGGAGTCCTGGTTTAAATAAAATTCTTTAGGAAAAGATCCAGATGTTTATTTGATGGCAAACTCTATAGGAGTCAATAGTGTGATTCAGTGAGTCTTGGGCTAGAAGAATGTCTAGAATGGAGTGCGATAGAATTCTCTTGTTAGACCACATAGTATTATAGAAACATAGACATGGAGTCAGAATGTATTTTAAAGGTCAACTAATCCAACCCCCTCATTTTTACAGATGAGGAAATAAGACCCAGAGAATTAAGTGATTTGCCCAAGGAAATACAGGGAGTGACACAACAAGATTTGAATCAAGGTTCTCTGATTTAAGATTTATCCTTTTTGTTATACGCTCATTCCTGTTATCATCAGAAGGATCGTATTCATTTGTGCATGGCAAATTTTACGAAAGGCATTGAGTAACTGAAGATTCAAGGTGTCGGAGTGCTAGTTCTGGAGTCAAGAAGACCTGAATTCAAATCCAGCCTTAGATACTGACTGCTGTGTGACCCTGGGAAAGTCACACGACCTCTCTCTGTTCTAGTTTCCTCAATTAAAAATGGAGATAATACCTACTTTTAAGTAGGTATGAGGACCAAATAAGACGATATTTGTAAAGCATTTGACATAATTCCTGGCACATAGTAGGTGTTTAATAAAGGTAGGTTTCTTCCCATCAACTGGAGAGTACCCAGAAAAAAGCAAGTAAAATAGTGAGAATACTGAAGACCATGCCATGCAAGTGTCAATTGAAGAGCCTGGGAATATTTTTATTAGGGGTAAAAAAAAAAGACTTATTGGTAGTGGTGGAAGATGAGGTGGGGAAGGTGGAAGCATGGTAACAATTGTAAGTAACTGAAGGATTATCATATGGAAGAAACTTGTGTGTAGCTCAGGAAAGGATCCCAACCAAAGACAAATGAGTCAAAGTTATAAACAGATAGATTTTTGCTTTAGTACAAGGAATATTTTTCTGATAATTAGACTTGTCTGAGCATGGGAGTCACAGCTAGGAGGCCCAGTGAATAGAACAGTAGATCTAGTCAGAAGTTCAAAATCCTGAGTTCAAATCCAGTTCCAAATGCTTACCAGCTGTGTGACCTTGAGCAAGTCACTTAATCTCTGCCTCAATTCCTCAACTGAAAAATAGAATTGATAATAGCACCTACCTCCCAAGGTTGTTGGGAGGATCAAATGAGATATTTCTAAAGCACCTTGCACAGCATTTGGAACATAGTAGACACTTAATAAATGCTTATTTCCTCCTCCTCATGAGATGAACTGTCTTTCTAAAGAGGAAATGATATTCCTATAATCTCTACCTCCTATAGGAAGCTTTCTCCAACCCTTCTTAACTACATTGCTTTCTCTCTGGTAATTATTGCCTTTTTATCCTGTGTCATGTTTTATGTATATTTGTTTGAATGTTATCTCTTCCATTAGATTGTAAGGTCCATGAGGGCAAGGGTTATCTTTTATCTCTTTTTGTAACCCCAGCACCTAGCACAGCATCTGGAAGATAGGAGGCATTTAATAAATGTTTATTGAATTGAATTGAACTATAATCACGTGTCCAAATGGAAGTTATGTGGCTACTTTGTCACAAATGTTTTAAAAGGGATTCCTACACGAGGAATGAGGTTGAATGACATAACTTCTAATTTCTATTCTCACAGGAAAAAAGGAATTCTAGGAAACTAGATCTAGAGTTAGAGGGAAAACTTTCTAGTTCAACACTCTCACTCTATTTCCAACTTTGCATAGGAGGAAACCAAGGTCCAAGGAAGTTAAGTGACTTGCCCAAAGAGGTAATGAGCTTGAGGCAGTATTTGAACCTGCATTCTTCTAACTCCACAGCTTGTGCCCTTTCTACTGTATCACATTTCAATGTGACAGTGGAGTTTTGGAGAGAATTGTGTGTTGGAGATTGGTGAATCCTCTATGTAGATGAGAAAATTGAATCAGTTAAAGGGGAAAATATGCATGAAAATCAGAAGAATGATCTCTTGGCAAGTTCAAGATGAATCAGCTATGTGTATACTTCTTCTGTCCAGATAAAGCAAAGTGAATCTCCCATTGTACTATTAATTGACAAAAGTGGTAGGATCATAGGATATGGAGGTAGAATCAACCTTACAGGACAGGCTCAGAGGTACGCAGAACCCAACCTCCTTACTTTCCAGAGTAGAAGAGAAATAACTTAGCTAAGGTCACCGAGGGAGCAAATAGCTAAGTCAGAAGAAAATCCATCTGAAGTCCTCCAATCCAGCGCTGTTGCTATCACCACAGATGTATTGTGGCCACCCAGAACTAAATCATTTAAGGAAAAATTAAGGATGTGGTATGTGTGCTGGTATTTTAAGTTCTAGTGACCGCAGGCAATTTTTCTAGACAATGTGCATAATACACCTCATTTGCTAAATATCCAAGTCCATGTACGTTCATTCTCTAGACTGGAAGGAGTTGCACTTAACATTCACTCTTTAGCATAGCTTGGAATTTGTTTATTGATATTAGGATAGACCTATTACTTTAAGAGAGATCAAGAGCTTCTAAATTCCATCAAGAAAGAGTGGGAGGATTATTTTTGTTTGTTTGTTTTAATTCAACAGTGAAAATGCCAGAATTAGACTGGGATTACAGTCATAAGGTTATTTGGTCCTTTTTTAGTGCTTCAGAAATGTGTCTTCAGTTAAGCTTTTTAACCCATTAACCTATCTCCATCCAAACCCATGAAGAGCAAGTGCGATGAGCCTTTGTATTTTCCCAAGTACTTTTGCTTGAAGTCACCACACTTCTTTCTGAGCCTTTTATCCCAAAGAGTGACTGAGGAAACAGCTTCTTTTGGTGCCAGTTAATGAGTCAGCCAGCTGTCCGTGGCCTATGAGCTCTTTGCAATTTGCTTCCCCAAACCTGGGAAGCTCATTTTATCATTTCCATACCTCTTTCCATCTCTATCTTCTGGAATCTTTCCGTCCCTTTTTCCAAATGGGATGTGTGTGTGTGTGTGTGTGTGTGTGTGTGTGTGTGTGTGTGTATGTGTGTGTGTGCGTGTGTGTGTGTGTGTGTGTGTGTTGAGAAACTTGAGTTTAGTCCAAAATTGGGGGGGAAGGGTAAGATAGAAAGGTAAATTTACTTGTTTCAAAGTCTCTTCCATTCTGCAAAGGGGTCATGCATGTGTTATGTTCAAAATCCTAAAGTCCTATGAGAAACAGATGAAATCAGAGAGGCTGAAATGACAAGAATGGTTTAAATTTAAAGCTGGGAGAGGGAATGTTGCCTCTAGGTAGCTTAAGTTGAAAATGATTCCAAATGTTTTATTTGAATGTCAGCTGTTTTTAGTCTTATTCCAGACAAATCCTCTTCCACCCTACAGTGACCAGAACTCAGCTGAGCATCATAAAGACCCCAAGACTAGAAAGCAACAACTCCTGCTCCCTTGAAATACTTCCTGCTTTGACAAAAGATATTTTTTTTCAGGTGCCAAGCCCTCCAGCCCCAGCATATTTCCATCATGGTCAATCAGCACATTATGTCAGCTCTAGTAGTTTCCTGGCCCTTGGCCTGTGTGATGTAGCCTAATAAAATCTGCATGTTAAGACCCAGTCAGTTTCACTGGGAACATTGGCCACTTATTCTGTTTGTTCGCCTTTATTCTGTCTTGGTGAATCATCAACTGCAGCATTTTACATGGTGAATCATTTCTAAGTGCTCTATACTTACATCTCAGTGCAATAACTTTGTTCCAGAGTAGACTACTCAGCATCAGGGATCGTGGCCTATCACATCATTAGAAGTCAGTGATCACCTTGCCAGAGGTGAGAGCAGTTGTAACAAAAAATGGAAGAGAAAAGCATCTCACTGGTAAGGGGAACACTCCCTTATTCTCAGAAATTTGTTAGAAACTCCAATTTGCAAGCCAATTTATTACTATGACAATACTCATCAAAGCAATACTAGTATTTCTTTTTCCTACCCTCTATGCATATAAAGAATGATGACAATGTAGTACTTGAGGGAAATTTTCTCTCTAAAAATTCAAGAAATTTTATCCAGCAAATATTTTTGTAAAGTTTTGTGGATGTACTTTGTTTTTACATTACCTTTATAGATCACTCTTACTCCATATGTCTTATAACAAAGTAAAATAGTTAAGTAGCACTAATAATAGAGTAGCCTCATCTGAAAATGCATGCAATACTTCACTTCTACAGTACTCCTCCTAACTCTCTATTTTTTTTAATTAATAGACATCTAAGGAGTGTGTTCAATACAATGACTAAACATGATTTCAGGATACTGGTGATGAAACATATTATTCATTATAAACATGACAGATTTTATTTTTCAGTCATTCAGTCATGTCTGACTCTTTGTAACCCCCATGGACCATAGATTCCAATACTGTCCCTGGGGTTTTCTTAGCAAAGATACTGGATTGGTTTGCCATTTCATTCTCCAGTGGATTAAGGCTGAGATTAAGTGACTTGCCCAGGGTCACACAGCTAGTAAGGGTCTGAGGTCAGATTTGAACTTAAGTCTTCCTAAGTTCAGATCCAACTCACTAATCACTGAACCACACAACTGTTTCAGAGTAAGACTTACATACATACATGTACACACATAGACACGCATACACACATTATATGTTTTATATATTATATATATTTTGTATATATTTTAAAATATATAACTAGGATGGAATTTATTTTTCTTGACTCTGAATATTTATTACTGGACATTTATTTTTGTTTTCTTTTTTTTTTCTTAATGGAGTGAGGGGTAGGAAAGAGAGAAACATCCAACAAATGTTTATCAGACTCCCACTGTGATAAAACTCTATACTCAGTAGTTCTATGGTAATATGGTAGGACTGGACTCAGACTTGGGACCAAATCGAAGCTTTGGGACTTCTTAGCCATACTACCTTGCACAAAACTGAGCCTAGCAGAACTTCAGCTTCCTCATCTTTAAAATGAAGGTAATAAGAGTTGTCCTTACTACCTCACAGGGCTGTTGTAGGGAGAACACTTGGGAAAATTTAAAGGGATATAAAAATAAGGATTACTTTTGTGCACAAATATGGGTATTTGTCCCTGCCCTTAGGGAGCTTTCAAAAATAAAAGGGAAACAGATGTTTGCAAATAAGTGTAATAGAAAGATTGTTCCTTCTCATTAGAGGCTTTCATGCAAAAACTAGATGACTATTTGTCAGGTGTGTTACAGAAGGAAATCTTTTAATGGTATCATCTGGTTGGAGTAAATGGCCTCCAAGATTCCTTCCAACTCTGGGCTTCTATGATCCTAGGAAAGTAGACTGTGAAAGTGTACAATAAAGAAGCAAAGTGCCATGGGATTTCAAAGGAAGGAGAGGCTCTTTCAATTAGGAGATTGAGGAGGTTTTATGAAGAGGGAGACATTTGATCATTACCTGAAAGATGGTTAGGATTTAAAGTGCCCGAGGGCTAGGAGAAACTATTCCAGATATGGGTTATAGTATAACCAAGACCGGAAGTCATGGGATATTTGGAGAACAATAATTAATTTTGTTTGGATGATAGATAATAGAATGAAATAAGACTGGAAAGGAAGATGATAGCCATATTTTGGGGAATATTAAATGACAAATGAAGGAGTTTATAATGTTTCTAAAAGGCAAAGAGGAACCAGGGATGATTTTTAAATGGGGGGGGTGACATCATCAAATCGTTAGGAAGGATTATTTGACTGTTGTGTGTAAGATAGATTGGGAAAGAGACTAAACATAGGGAGACCAGTTTAGAAGTCTTTGTAATAATCTAGGATAAAAATGGTCAACAGCAGAAGGCATTCTATATATATGCATATATATATGTATATATATATATATATATATATATATATATATATATTTTAAGTGAGTAAATTCTCTTTAGGTCCAGTTGTTCAGCTAGCTCTGGTTCACTTAATTATGTTATGATGTAGTACATGCCTTTTCATCTTTTCTACAAGGATATTGGTTAATACTCCATCAAATACTTAATAAAAGCAAGGTAGACTATATCTACAGTTTTCCCCTCACTTAAAAACATAGGAATCTTTAGGTTACTCTGACATGACTTGATCTTAGTGAACACATATCAGTTTTTAGTAATCACTACTTCTTCTAGAAGTAGGTAATGGATAAAGCTTTGGGCCTAGAGTCAGGAAGACCTGAGTTCAAATTCGATAATAGACAAGTCACTTAATCTGTCTGCCTCAGTTTCCTCAATTGTAAAAACATAAAGATAATTAATAGTCCCTATTTCCTAAGTTTTTTGTGAGGATCAAATGATATGATAAATGTAAAGTATTTAACGGGATGCCTAGCACATCATAAGTAGGTCCTTGTTTACTTCCTAAGTGCTTAGGAACCATCTGCTTGGTAATATATATTCAGGAATGTTACTGGGCATGGAAAAAATCAAACTCAACAGTTTGTGGAATCCACCTTCTTAAAACTGTGATAACTTTTACCTTTATCTAATCCTGTGAGGACTTTCATTCTCCTAGATTCTTTAAAGATTACTGAGATTCAGAAGTCACATCTGCAAATTCCTTCAGGACCATGGGATATACAGTTATCCCTTCCATATCTCAGGGGTTAGGAGTATGTCACCCCCTTGATCTGAAAAATCCACATAAATTTTTTTGGCTCTCCCTTCATACCAGGAAAGGTCTGATATTTTTCTTTTTCTTCTGTGGAGTGTTTACAGTACCTTATTGTAAAATTTGGGTTAAACATTTCTGAGTTTCTAGACTTTTTCTGTGTCATCTGCAGTTTCCACAAAACTCCCCCCAAATTCCCATTTACAGTATTTTTTTATGTGAACCCTCAGTATATTGAAACCTTCATGGGAAAAGTTGTTGCTATTGTGTTTTGTGTTTGTCCTTCATTCTCAAAGAGGACTGTGACAGCAAGATGATGAAATGGCTTGCAGTTGACTTTGATTTGAGGGAGGGAAGGATGTGTAAGGTCATCAACCTCACTTTCTTCTCCTGAGCCATCTGGGTCCAGTAGCCTGACATTCATCAGGATGACCGAAGATGGCCCACGATGCAATGGGAGACCCTGGTCCTTTCAGATCTTATCACATTCTCCCTTTGAGTGAGACACATTCATTCAATGAATAGTCTTCTTTCTGTAATTACTCAAGGGATGGCCCCTTTAATCAAAAAACAAAAAAATCAAACTGGGAAGGGCAGAACCTCAGGGTCCCTGGGCAAAACAGAAACAGTTACTATTTAGTAATTACATTCACTCTGTGCTAAGTGGGTGAGGACTTGTTGTCCAGTCTATGAGCTCCAGAGTGAATTGAGTTTAAAGCTTGGTTTTTGAGCAAGAAATGTAGACAGTAAACCCAAAGGAAAAAAGATAGCTTTTGACCATGGAGTGTACCTTCCCCTGGGTAGAACACCAGCGCAGAGGGAAGGGGAGGGGAGAAGAGAGAAAGGAGAGGGGAGCTGCAACTCACAGGTTGTATTTGTCCTTCAATCTCTAAGACGACCATGACTTCAAGATGGTGACATGACTTGTAGTTGACTTTGATTTGAGAGAGGGAGGCCTGTGCAAAGTCACCAACCTCACTTTCTTCTGGGAGTGTGGGGGGAAGTTGAGACGTGGAAGGGATAATTACAATTCATCCAAAGCAGGTGATTGTACTTATTTAAAGGCAAACAAAGCTTAACTTCTATCTCCTCATTTAACTTGGGCTTTTCTTTCCCTTAACTATGATTGTCTTGGACTTTTTGGTATGAAAGTAATTCTCCTTGATGTAGAATACAAAAGCAACATAGAAATGGAGTAGTTATTCTTTCAACTGTCTCATACCAGTAAACTCTTCTCCTTTCCCTCAAGGTTAGGCATAGTTTCTCCTTTTTTCTTTTCTTTTTTCTTCCTCAAATATACCTTCAAAGACCCCTTCTAGCCAGAATCAGCTTTTACCACCTATTAAGCCTAGATTAGGATGACTGATTGCCAAGGTCACAAGGGCATTAAGGTAAATTTTGAAACATCTTATTAGAATATAATGGGGATATTTTCTTATTTCTTATTAGAATACAAAGAGGATATTTTCTTAAGTGTCCTATTTAGAGGACTTAGTTCCTCAAAGAGAATGCCATCCTACATGGCAAGATTCAGGTTTTCCTGGATTACAAGACAAATGTTGAATTCCTTGCCAGATCATCCTGCTAAATATCACATTGGACCCTGAGTTTGGTCTAATATTTTGCTCAATGATTAAATGCCTCAAGATTTGAACTTAAGATCTGAAAGAAAATCCAACTGAAAAAAAGTTTAAACTTTAATCAAGAAACTTAGCATAAAAAGTCAAAAATTGTCAAATACATTCAACAAAGTGTGTATCCCACACATGAAGCTTTGCCTTTTATAGAATGATAAAATATTTGTACACCAAGAAATGTACAGCTGCACCAGAGAGGGAAAAACATAAGCCATGGCCTGTATTTCCACTATGTGTTTTAAATTAGCTTAGTCAAGCTATAAATATTTGGGGGGAAAACCCCAACAACTAATGTTTCTCTTTAAGCCAAGAAGACTTGGTTGCTCAACACAAATTAATTTCTTATGCGTGTGGGGGGTGGGATGAGATTTAGAAAACAGGAAAACTAGGTTATTTCTGACCTGTGATAACTCTGTCAATTAGAGTTATTCATAACTTTTAACCAACTTTTATATTCATTTCATATTCTGGATCATGTTTTTAAGGCTCTCCATTCATTTACCTTTCCCCTGCACCCCGTAATATCCATCTCAATCCCTTATTAAGAGTCCCCAGGTTTTGTCCATTATCCCCCATCTTTATAGCATTATCTTTCATTTTCTCCAAGCTAATCTTATCAGGGCCCAGAGATAGGATGCCTTCTCTCTTCAACTCTTCCTAAAAAAATTTCAACACCATTATAGTAATTTATTACCAGGAAATTACATATTTATTATATGTATATATGTATGTATATATATATATGTATATATAAACACATACACATATATACACCACCCATACACATGTATATGAACACATACATACATAACACAATATATACAAATATATACACACACAGATACACATATATAAAGAAATAAATGGATAGATAAATAAAAAAATGAATGAATAAATGAAGCTATATAGATATATAGAGAATGTCCTCAGTGTTTCTGGAATGTAGATTAAATTGAAGGCATTAGGGATGTTTAAATTAAGAAAAAGGCGACTCAGAAAGGACATAATGGTTACTTTCAAATATTTGAAAATCTCTCAAATGGAGGGAGGGATTAGACATCTCCTTAGAACTAGAAGTATTTGGTAAGAGATGCAAAGAGGCAAATTTAAGTTTGCAGTAAGGAAAAACTTTCTAATAAAAGAAAAATTAGAGGTGTTCAAAGTGGTTTTATAAGCCATCTTAAGAGATAGTGAGTTCACCCTCAGTGGTCATCTTCTAGGAACAACTAAATGATTATATATATTTAGTTCAACGAACATTAAGTGTTTAGTACACATAGTGGATGCGTTGTGTCAGGTGTTAAGATTACAAAGAAAAATTGAAACAATTTTTGCCCTCAAGAAGTTTATATTCTATGTAGGAGATACAATGTCAATCTATAAACATTCATTAAATGCCTTCTATACATGCTAGGCATATATGTGCTAAGTGCTGGGGATAAAAAGAAAGGCACATCTATCTCGCAGTTGTTTTGATTTGTGTCTAATCAATAGTGATTTAGAGCATTTTTTCATATGACTATAGATATCTTTAATTTCCTCCTCTGAAAACTGCCTGTTCGTATCCTTTGACCATTTATCAATTGGGGGATGACTTGTATTCTTGTATATTTGACTCAGTTCTCTATATATTTTAGAAATGAAGACTTTATCATGACACTAGTTGCAAAAATCCTTTGCCAGTGTTCTGCTTCCCTCATAATCTTGGTTGCATTGTGGCCCCCATTTCTATTTGAGTTTGATACCACTTTTCCAGGACTTCTTGTTCAGGTGCAAATTGCCTACCTGGATTATGAGGGCTTTTCCATTTCTGAGATTCTATGTTTCTGATTCTAAGATCATGATGGCTTTTTGAATGTTCAAATCCTTTGTAACCTACTGATGTTAAAGAGACGAGTGAAAAGGAAGGGAGGGATCTATGCACATTTATCTTCTTTCCTTCCTCTTGTATTTTCCCCCCTCCCTGTTGTCTCCAGCTCTATCATAGGAAAATCAGAGACTCAGAGATAGGTAGGTATGAAACAGAAATGGATGAGCTGGGCTGTATTTTACAAAGTTAAGTTAGAGAGACTGAGCTGAATTGGAGTTTCTGTAATAGAAATTCACCATACCGATCAAACAAGAGGTCTGCAACTTTGCCTACCCCACCCTTCCCTAACCAAATCACAAGATTCTGTCAACGGACACAGAAAAGGCATTCAGCAGAGTGGACCTCTGAGACAGTAAGATCAAATCCTTTCTCAGACATTTACTAGCTAGATGACTCTGGACAAGTCATTTAGCCTCCTTCAGCCTCAGTTTCCTCATTTGTTATAAATAATTTGGGGGTATAATAATAGCATCTAATTCACAGGGAGTTAGTAGGGGATCAAATCAAATGAAAATATATGCAAGTGCTTTGCAAACCTTAAAGTGCTATATAAATTTTAGCTGTTACTATTACAACTGTTAGTACTACTACTACTGCTGCAGCTACTACTATTAAAGGGATAATGTAGTATAGTGGATAGTGAACCAGTCTTGAAACTAGGAAAACATAGGTAAACTATTGAATCTCTCAGTGCACTGGGCAACTCTGCAAGACTCTAAATTAAAGAGAAAGTGCTGCCCTACATTGGTAGAAGAAATTCCTCACTGGGAGCTAGGTCCTTAAACCAACTAAGCCACAGGTTCTATTCCTAACCTTATTATTGTCATGTTAAATGCACTAAAAAAAAAGTCAAGTAATAATAGAATTTTTCCTAAATGTGGTAAAGTCTGTAACTAAAACCAAGAGTTAACCATCATCTGAAACAGACGACAGCTGGAAGCATTCCCGCTGAGATCAGGGGTGCTGCAAGGACACTTGCTAAGTGCTAGAAATACTAGCTACATCAGTAAGTGAGAATTTAAAAAACATAGACGAAGGAGAGGAAAAATCCCCTATATTTGCCAGTTTTTTCTTAGAAAACTCTAGAGAAACAATGAAATTTAATTGAAGCAATTAATGGAAAATTAAAAGCAATATGGCATAGTAAATAGGAAACCCATCTCAAAATCAGGAAGACCTGACTTCAAATTCTGCTTTTGATCTTTTGAGTCTCCTTAAACTGCATAACTTCTTAATACCTCAGGCAATTCTCTAAAGCCATTAGTTGTGGTAGAGTTGTTGATCTGAACTGATATGTATTTCCTTATCAATAGTGTTAAATATTTCTTCCCTACATCAAGGAAATCAGTACAGTATCAGGATTCAGAATATATCTATAAAAATCACTAGGTATCCTGTGGATTAGCAACAAAATCTAGAAAAAAATATGAGAATTTAAGAAATAACGCATTAAATATTAAATCATTAACCTTCCAGGACACACAGAACCTAAAAAAAATACAACTATAAAACATATTCTACAGAAATGAAAGATCTCAATTCTAACAGATAATCTTTATGGCCAAGACATGCCAATTTAGTAAACTAATAATACAAATTTAGTGATCTACCAATTAATTTATAAAAGAGATTCTTTGGAGGGTTAGGGAAAATATTAATAAAATTCATTTGGAAGAACAAAAGGTTAACGGTAGCAAACAAGGTAAAGAAAAAGGATAGTACCTTAAACTGTCTTCACAAAATTAGATAAGTTATTATCAAATTTATCTAATGTAAGGTAAAAGAGAAGAAAAGTATACTAAACGGGATAAATTAAGGCCTGGAAATAAATGTACATAGCAGTTTAAGATTTCAGGGATGTGCTGGAGTCAGCTCATATCAGCTTTTGAGAAACTGACTGTTAAATTTCGTGTGTGTCAATAAAGGCTACCAAGTCTCTGCGATATCTATGAATGTCAGATTGATCCCCTCACCTTAGAATTTCTGGTTCATCTTGCTTGTGACTTTTTATTTGTGTTTTGTATATAGACATAAGAACTCATCATGAATATTACCTTTGGTGAATTTCTAGGAACCTCACACAGTCCTTTTTGTTTTGATCATTTCTAGACTTATTTAAAAGCAATAATGGAAAAAAAATGTTAATAATGCCAATTAAACTTTAAACTGGTTCATGCATGCATTTCCCTCCACCCCTTCCAGAGAGCTGGTTGTTAAACATTTAGCAGCACACTCTTGGTACGACAAAACCAAGATCACAAACTATTGCGGAAGAGATGTTCTTAGAGATGCACAGATTCCTAGAATCTCTAGGTCAGCAGGAGCCTTAAAATCCAGCTAATCCTCTTGTATCTGAATAAGAATGTCCTTTACAATATACTATTGATCATTTAACCTCTATTTGAAGCATTACTAACTAAGGGTCCTAATTCCTCTATTGAGTAGGTCAAGCATTAGGATGTATTTTCTCACATCAAAGCCTATATTTGCTTTGTTGCAAATTCCCATTACTCATTGATCAGAGTTTTGCCCTCTAAGGCTGAGAAGGATTATTTTTACTTCTCTTCCAGGTGATAATACTTTAAATATTTGAAAAAAGTTATCATGTACTATGTATCATTTTTTAATATGAATTCATATCTAGCCACACCTTTCTTAATTGCATATGTAAATCTATTGGTATAGGAAATCCTTGAGTGATTCAATTCAGGTCAGCACTGTCTCTGAAACTTATAGATGTGGTTAGTTGTCTGGAGCATGGAGAGCATAAGCAACTTGTCCAGACAGGATAATATCAACTTAAAATACTATCTTAACGTGCATGCTACCTTTTTAATCTATCTTGCTTCTTTTGAGTAAAGCAAGCTAAGTGCCAGAGTAGATAGGACAGTGCATTTGGAGTTAGAAAGATTTAGTTCAAATTCAACCTCAGATACTTATTAGCTCTGTGACTTTGGACAAGTTATTTAAATTTTGTCTACCTCAGTTTCTTGTCCTTAAAATGAAAATAATATTCAATTAACAGACTACCTCCCTGATTGTTGTGAGACTAAAATAATATGTGTAAAGTACTTTGCAAACCTTGTATAAATGCTTGCTATTATTTTCATTCATGCTTATTACATACTTTCAGATATTTATTTCAATCATGGGTCTCATCCTATCAATTTTGTGATATTTTGTCTTTGTGATATTTGTGTGTCAGATTTGTCTTCTCACATTAGAATTTCTGATTCATCTTTCTTGTTACTCATTATTTGTGTTTTGTACATAGACATATGAAATCATCATTTTTATCAATAACTTCCTTCTTGAATTTTGCCTTTTGTGAATTTCTAGGAACCTCTACAAAGTCATGTTCTGATGCCTCATCATGATGTCCTTGAATTCTTGATGACGATGCCAAGGGAACAAAGCTCTGGAAGATTCTATCATGCTGCAAAGATTTTGAGTATGGTCCAGTAACAGATTGGGTCTACTTTCTGATGACCAGCTCATCTAAGTCCTCGTAGGCTTGTCATATAGGTTGGTTACTTAATAATGAATTGACCATGTCAACTTCAAAAGAAAAAAAATGCAAAATTGCCTTCAGTACTATGTAACCCCCTTCTACTTCTGTTAATGATTAATAAATTGATAAACATTTATTAAGCACCTACGATGTGCTGAGCATTGTGCCAAGCACTAGGGATTCAAAAAGAGACAAAAGACAATCCCTGGTGTCAAGGAGTTTGTAATCTTATGGTGGAGACAACATGCAAATAAATATATACCATGTAAGCTCTATGTAGGACAAATAGGAAATAATTAACAGAGGCAGAGCAATGGAATTGAGAGGTTGGGAAAGGCTTCCTGTAGAAGGTGGGATTTAGCTGGGACTTAAAAGAAGCTGGAGAGATGAGAAGTCAGAGTGGAGGAGAGAGGTAATACTAAGCACTGATGTTGCAAATCCAGGTAACTGGAAGGAAGATGATGCCTTTGACAGTTATAGGAAAGTTTGGGATAGAGGTTAGTGTGTAAAGAAAGATCAAGAAAATATTTTCGACATCTTGAGTTTGAGATACCTATAGGGTATCAATCCAGTTCAAGATGGTTAAGAAACATTTGGTGATTTGACACTGGAATTTAGGAGATTAGCCAGAGCATCTTTCATTCAGCTATCAAAATGATCTTCCTAAAAAGTAGTTCTGAGCATATCACCCTTGTTTTATAAACTCCAGTGGCACCACCATCACCCACAGTGTGGGTGCCACTAAGCCATACATGAGGATTGCAGTGGGCCACATAGAGTGTAAAAAAACACAAATTAACATTATATATGTCTTTCTATGTTTACAATTTTTTTTGTTAATTTCCCCATTACATTTTAATCTTATATAGGCTGCATTTTAGAGTGTTGTGGCTTGCATGTGGCCTGGTGTTTGATATTTCTGACGTTCAGGATCAAATATAAAATCCTCTATTTGGCTTTAAAAGTCTTTCATAACCTGGTCCTATTATAAGATTTTCTTATACCTTACTCCCCTTCACACTGTGATCCAGTGATACTGACTTCCTTGCTGTTGCTCACAATGTGACACTCCATTTCCCAACTCAGAGTTTTTTCACTGGCTATCATCTACCATTGGGCAGTTAAATGGCACAGTGTATAGAGCACTAGGGATTCCAGCAGGGTCTGAAGTCAGAAAGACTCATCTTCTTGAGTTCAAATGTGGCTTCAGACACTTACTAGCTGTGTGAATGTTGGCAAGTTCATTCACCCTGTTTGCTTCAATTCTTCATTTGTAAAATGAGCTAGAAAGTAAATGGCAGATCACACCAGTATCTTTGCTATGAAAAACCCAAATGTGATCACAAAGAGTTGGACACAACTGAAATGATTGAACACACATCATCCACCATTCTTGAAATTCTCTCCCTTTTCATCTTTATCTCCCTTCCCAGGCTTCCTTTATGTCTCAGGTACAGTCTTTCATTCTGCAACAGGATTTTCCCAGTCCTCCTTAATCTTGGTGCCTTTGCTCTGAGACTATCCTCAATTTGTCTCATTTCTATTTTGTCTATACAAAGTTGTTTTAAGTGTCGTCCACTCCATAAGACTGTGAGATCTTTGAGAATAGGGACTATTTTTTGTATTTTTTTGTTTGAATTGATAGTACGTCATAATTCCTGTAACATAATATGTGCTTAAGAAATGTTTACTGATTAGATTTATTTATTGACTATATAGATATGTCTGGAACTCATCTGTACAGAGATGATCACTCATGGGAGTGTTGAGATCACTAAGGGATAAAGTATCATGAGAAAAAGAGAAGAGAGCCTTGAGGAATACTCATAATTAGTAAGTGTGACAGATAAAAATACATCAAAGGAGGGGATAAAGAGGACTAAGAAAGAATCGCATTATGAAAACCTAGAGGAGAGAGTATCTGGAAGGAGAGAGTGGTTGACACTGTCAAGTGCTAAAAAGGTTGAGAAGGATAAAAACTGAGAAAAGACATCAAATTGGGTAGTAGAGTTTTAGGCAAGTGATGAGGTCAGAAGTCATATTTCAGATTTTAGAAGGGAGGGGAAAGAGAAGAAATGCTCATGCTGAAGTAAAAGTCTTTTTCAAGGAATTTATCTTATGATCTCTTTAGGATTGTTTACCCATTTTTTTCAGTCTCCTGATTTTTCTGTCAAGTAGAATGTATGGTATTGGAAGCATGATACATTTTTGGTTTTAAGTTTGTAACCCTAGTACATTGACTGACACATAATAGTTTCTCAATAAATGCTGGTTGAATTTAATTGACATTTTGTGATTAATTCTTTCTCCCTTTTCCCCCATTATTGTTCTTTTATTTTATTGACGCATTTCTTGATGTTTTGAGGCAATGATGAGGAATTAGGCTCATACAAGAGCTCTTATTCAGCATTCTTTCTGAAAATTCCTGCTGATAAATCTTTCAAATTTCATTTGGTTCATCTGTTTTCAATTTACACATGGATTATACAAGAAGTAGGGCTATGTGAGGCTTGGAAAATTCATACTATATTCTTCGTCTCTAACTTTAAATTTGCAGTCTCAGGGGATAAAGCTCTGGGCTTGGTGTCTAGCTGCTCTGAGTTTGAATTCTGCCTCAGACACATGGGGGAAACAACTTAACTTCTGTCTGTTTCAGTTTATTGGGAGGATCAAATGAGATAATATAAGATTTGCGAACCTTCAAGTGCTATGTAATCGCATGTATCCTTATTGACATTATTATTTCCATTGAGTCACAGGAAAAATATGAAGTAAAGCAGATCCCAGACTGCAAGTGACAAAGCAGACATTGACCTTACCTGATAGCATGAAAAGTTTATTGTCTCCAGGACCAGGCGTGGGAATGGGTGCCGACTGTATCTTAATTAGGTACTTTTCCCCTCAAGCACTCCAAAAGGTAATAGCCTATGTCTCAAGGCCAGGTTGGAGGAGAGGGAAGGTAAACGGAGGCCTTATTAGGAAGGGTAATGTGCTAATGAGCACAAAAGGAAGAAATCCAGAAACCTGCACTAGAGATGAATGACCTAGGGGCACGTAGAGCTGTGCCAGGGAGATGAACTTTACCAATGAAGTGGTGATGCTTAGCTGAGACTAGGCACCAGAGATGGACATTTTGGATACTCTTGAAATGCAGTAGGTATTTCAGTCTGCAATGCTGCTGTATATTGATCAGATTGGATAAAACTTCAGGCTACATACAAAGCACAAGTAGACTGTTAGCAGGGCTCCCAGGAGCTTTTAGCAGCTCTGATATGGTAGTCTGGAGTTTCTCCCTAATGTCTTCCCTGTTGTTATTGTGCTACGTCTCAGCTAATATTTTGGGAGAAGGATGATCAATTTGGAACCTGTTTGGCATCCATGTTTGAGGGGAGGGGGATCTTGTGTAGTATGTGATCACATCCCATAAGGCATGAAAGATCATAGATTATCTCCAAATGGAGAAATTAATACAGATGGCACATCCTAAAGCTTCAGCCTCAAAGTCATGTATCAGATCCTTCATAAGTGAACTCAATTACCCATCACTAGGGAAGATTGCCCAGGGGTGGCTGTTTTCATGACAAACAATGACAAATACATATGCAAGCCAAGATGGGGAAGTAAAATCAGAGAGATTCTTAGAAGAATCTGGGACTTTGGACAAACATACTGTGTGCTCACCACACCCTATCCTTCAGTGAATATTTATACTCCTTTGAAATCAGGTTAGGATGAGCAAAAAGAATTGCTTGAAAGAGGCAAAATTCTTGTGGGTGGGTGAGTGGGAGGCGGGGGTGAGGATGGGAAGTAGAAGTGGAGGGAGCCCTGGTTCTGATGCTATAATTTATGCACTGGGCTTTAACTACAGTTTACACTGTATTTGGTATATAAGTATAAGGTTTTTTAAATGCCAACTGGGCAAAGAAACTCCTCTTCCATTCTCCAGCTAATGCCTTCCCTGAGTCATTCATTGCTCAGCCATCAATAGAGCAGGGGCCTCAAAACCATGAAACCAAGAGCAATTTCCACACCCTACTTTGTTGTACCCTAGGGGTGACTCTGACTAACGTCCAGGAAGGTTGAATAAAATTCAAAGTCCCATAGCTAGTTAAGAGCAGAGCCAGGATGATAAGTCAGGGTTCTTCCTTTCTAGTTCTTTTCTTTCCAGTAGACCTTTATTGTTTCTTCTAGAATAATATCTTGTAGATTTCTTGTAGTTTTCATATTAAAAATTCCCCCACCCCCCCTTATTTTTTCAAGAGGAGCTTTACATATTTTCCCTCCACTATAATAATTTAAACCAGAATAGATTTAGAGGTAGTTTTCTAAGGAGACCCAATCTCAGATATAATCTCTGGTCAATCTGAATTCATTAAAAAATGCAAAAGAGTCACACCATTAACATTTCTACAGCTAAAACAAAGGAACTCAAAGGAGACCTCACCAGTTAGGTTAGCAAACAGGAATCTCGAGATAACGTAGCTGCCAAGTTATCCCATTTCTAAAGTCTTCACAGAGTTTGAAATGGGTCCAACAGAGGTCTTAAAGACAAGAAAAAACAAACAAACCCAGAATATACTTTTTTTAAAAAATTGATTTAGTGTTCCAAAACTGCCTAGTGACCATATATAAATATTGATATATAATCCCTTGTGCTTACTTTCTTGGTACAATTCTAAATTTAATCAGTAGGTTGGTTTTGGTACCTACCTTTTTGAGAAAAAACATGCTAAAGGAACGTCATGAATTTATAGACAAGTAATAACATGCACAAGAGTTTCTGATTAGAGATTAGAAACACACTCAGCTGAAAATTCTTTATAGAGAATCAGAAATGGGAGAACAATCATCATTGAACAACCCATTAGAGTTTTTAATTTTAACACATGCATTTGTGTGCTTTCTGGGTATATAGCATGGGTCATAACAGAACCACATGTATTTACTCAAAAAATTTGTGGAAACCAAAAGTAGAGTATCAAGAATAGCTAAGGAATATTCACTCTGGAGATCCTTCCCTGAGCTTAAGACATATATCATCTGTTTTGAATGGTCTAGGTTCAAATTCACACTAGAAATGAAAAATGGACTGGTTGATTTTCTGAGATTCTTGGCTAATCTCATTCAAGGCTCTCTCAGAATGTCCATTTGTATGGACAAATGAATCAATGAAAAAATGCATTAAGCAATGGAGATACAAATATAAATAAGGAAGATGATACCTGCCCTTAAGAAGCTTCCAATCTCGTAGGAGAAGACAACATATAGAGGAGAACTGGAGTAGGAACGGTACGTATGCAAATGTATAGAATCTGAATCTAGTGGGAAGAGAAGGTCCAGAGGGCAGACAGACTAGTGTGAAACTGGCAAGAAAATATAGATCCTTCATACAGAGACATAACTATTCATTATGGTGAATAAGGAATATACTTTGAGCTCTTTTCCCAGCAGCAGATGATTTTATACTAATTCAGTCACACACTCTGACTGAGTCCCTATTGTTACTAATGACCTATACTTGGATGACTTGCCAGAATTAAGGGTGTGACCTGTCATTATGTAAGCATAGTGGAGTTAACTGACCCATGTGGTACTGGAATCCATGACCATGGCCTCATTATCCTTCTACTCTAACCAAGTGAGTTCATCAGTCACAGATCTCTCAGGACAGAACCAGATAGGCAAGAGCATATCCTTTATTTTTTTTCCTCCTCTATGAGTTTGTCATTAGTATGATGAATCAGTTGTCTATTAAATCAAAAATGTTGGCTGTCTTAACAATTTTACCTTGTCTTCCTTATGTTTCATTTTTGCTTTTGTATGTTTAAAGCCTAATACAGGTATTTAGTGAATGTATATTGATGGATGATCCTTTAAAAAAATTCCTGCTCATTCGAATTTTAATCGAATTGTACTTTTATTGTTCTAACCAGCAGTCATGATTTGTTCCTATGTTTTCTTACTTCCTTTGATCTTTAATGGCATCTATAAATAGGTGGCTTTTAGGATACTTGTAATTTGATGAACTTATTTTCTCATTGAGGCCCCTCTCTCCAGTGGTGCAGATTAGACTTCTGCTATAGTGGTATAGGAGGAGATAGTTCATGAAGGGGAGTCAGTAATGCCCAGGTCCAAATTCCTCTTCAGATGTGACACTGGGAAAATCAGTCTTTGAAGTTTCAGTTTTCTCACCTGTAAAATGAGGGGATTGGACCTCTAAAGTTCCTTCTAGTTCTAAATCTAAGAGTCTGCTCTCATAAGATAGGACTCTCATCCATATCTCTCCATATATCCTTCACAGAGGCTTCTTATGATAGAGACCTTCCAATGGTGGTGTTGACTTTGTAGGTACTAATACAACATTGTGGACACTGGCCTACTAACATCATTGACACCATAACTCCCCACCCCTTCCCTTTCCAGTCATGATATTCACCAGTAAATCAATCAACAAGTATTTATTGCGCCAGGTGCTATGCTAGTGCCTAGAGATGTAAAGACAAAAATTAAACAGCTTTTTTTTTCTCAAGGAGCTCACACTCTATAAGAGGAGACAACATGTACATATATAAATACATACAAAATTTTTAAAAAATATTTTATTTTGGTGTAAGAAAGCATTTGAAGCTAAAAATGGAGAGATCAGGAGAAGTGTCAGGTAGAATGTGAAATTTGGGCTAAATTGAAGGAAACTAGAGATGCTATGGTAATGGTAAGGAGGGAGTGAATGTAAGGGATGGAGATAAGAGATGAAATATGGAGTGTGAGGAACAGAAAGGACAGTTTGGCTAGAGGGAGTGAGAAACCTGGCCCAAAGTCCACATGTGACCCTCTAGGTCCTCAAGTGTGGCCCTTTGACCAAATCCAAACTTCACAGAACAAATCCTCTTAATAAAAGGATTTGTTCCATGAAAGTTGAACTTAGTTAAAAGGTTACACCCAAGGACCTAGAAGGCCACAACTTCCTCACTCTTGGTAGATCATAAAGCGTGTCAGGGAGTAATGTATAATAAACATTTTCCCTGATTTCAACCTATAGTACCTTTCCATGTTTATTATATGATACATTACAACCATTCGCACATTCCCTGGTTCAGTCAGATTTAAATGCCAAAAGGACAAATTTGTATTTGATCCCAGAGGAATCAGGGAAACTCAACACTACCCCGCCCCTACCAGCCTGGAGGATTAGGCAGGAACAAAGACCCATTACCCCTGTAAATACCATCTGGAAAAGAATATGGACATCTATTAACTGCTCTCTACTATCTCTGTGGCTAGTAAAATCTCAACACTTGTTA
>CM053770.1:360952437-360993730 GCA_028658325.1 Potorous gilbertii | reverse complement strand
ATCACCAACACTGTCTTCTGTTTACCTAAACATAGAATAACTTTTTGGATGCCTCCTCACAGTAAACATTGGCATTTAATAGACTATGTCATTAAAAAATAGAGAGAGAATGTGAGAGTGACAAAGCAGATGTGTAGTGCAGAGTGTTGGATTGATCATATTCTCTCCAAGCTAAAAATTCACATTCAACAAAAGTGGTGGTTCCAAGTAAGACAACAAGCAGGAAACTTGAAATCAATAGATCAGAGCACTTCTCCATGCATGAACAGTTTGTGGTTAACTGGGAAGGGAAAGCTGACTTGGGATATAATATAACTTAATATGGAGTTCCAGTTTAGGAAACTCCCTCTACTAACCTGCCTCTAGGTGGTACAATGGACAGAGTATTGGACTTAGAGTCAGGAAATTCTGAGTTCGAATCTAGCCTCAGACATACTAGCTGTATGAACTTGAATGAGTTACTTAACTCTTTGTGTTTCAGTTTTCTCATCTGTAAAATGTGGATAGTAATGGATATTTGTGAAGATAAAATGATCTAATATTTGTAAAGGGCTCTACAAACTTTAAAGTTCAAATCTAGCTATTATTAGACTTTAAGGGTTCATATTCTTAACCTAAAGCCCACGAACTTGTCATTTTAAAAAATATTTTGTTAATAGCATTTCTATATAATTGGTTTTCATTGTATGATTTCCATTTCCTATATATTTTATTTTAGGCACACATACACATACTCATACACACTCACATGTTAAGAATTCCTGTGACAATTGCATGGCATACTGTGAGATTAAGTGATTTGCCCAGTGTCATAGGTAATATCAACAGGGAATTACGTCAGGACACATGTGAAAACCAGGTTTGATTATGACAAGAGAAATGAACTTGCATATGGAATCCAAAGAGTTCACAGTACTGACAAAAGTTCGCATATTTATAACAATATAACAAAAGAAGGAGGGAAAAAACACATATTTCCACCTAAAGGGAGTGGCATGGGAGGGTAGGCAATAGTGAAAGCCTCATTCTTTTCTCTTGAGAACTGTTAGACTAGGAAGATTGGAGGGTCTGGTTATCTAGCAAAGGACCTCAGCTGCACTAGCATTATGCCAGCCTGGCATAGACTGGGTGGCTTCTGTCTTGCCTCCCAAGGACACACAGAAGTCTAGCTTGAGGTGCAAACAACAAGTTATGTCAGCAGGTGGGAGCAGGGGTGGTGAGCTTCATCCTTATCATATTCAGAGTCTCCTATGTGCTCTGGGTCCAGTGTTTCTGCAAAATATGACAACTCAAAAGGACAAATTCAAGGGTCCACTTCATAGTCTTTAACAATAGCTAGTTTGCTTTAAAGACAGAGTTTGAAGATATATAGATCTTCTCAGAGATTAACTCCAGCTTAACATCCACTGTGTCATAAAGCCTCTTTGAGGTTAGTGACATCAATTTCAAGCTGTTTGACCTTCTCCTAGCAATATTATGCAAATATTTTATACATACTTTGCATATGAGAAAGCCATTGTTCAAAGAGCTTCAATGACTTACTTGCCCAATTCCACAGAATATTGAAAACATGCAGATTTGTTTATTTCATGTCTGGAAATATGGTAATCATTTATATTTTGTTACCCATGTGCCTTTAAGCAAGTTTACCTCTTTAGACCTCAATGTCCTCTGTAAAATGAAGGGAATTGGACTAGATGACCCTTTCATTCCCTTCTGACTTTAAATCTATGACTCTGTGATTATTGAGGGACCTATGTCTGTGTCTAAGAACTCTCATCAGCTGAATAATGTGAATATTCTCTGACATGGGCAAAAGGGAATTTTCCTGTTAATAACAGGGGAACCACTCCAGCATTTCATGGTCTCATTTTCTAGCTGAGTTTATACCATGGAATGTGTGTTGGGTTCTCCTAAATGTAATCCCCACCCCCACCCCAATGGGAAATAGTGAAAAGACTATGGAGGGAACTCATCTCTCCTTCCTCTTGGGCTGCTGGTAACGATGTTGTTAGGAATAAGAACAGGACTTGTGACTTCAATGGCATGAGCAAGTCTCAGGTGAGGAAATTTCCTTTCCTGATGCACTTTAACATCTTCTCTGAAACTTACAGCATTCGAAAGCTTCCTAAGAGCACTGCCTGGTTAATTGATTTGTCAATCAATGCCATTAATACAACCAATGTGGTTGAGATGAGACTTGAACCTATGTCTTCCTGGTTTTAAAGATGACTTTTTATCCACTATGCCTACAACAATAACAATGCAGCAGCAGCAACAAATAACAACCACCCCCTTCATTGACAATGAATAGCTTCTACTATCACCACCAAACAACAACAGTAAAGTCAACAGATCAATGGCCCAATGTTTCATTTCATAGGTCCCCCATGGGAGCTCTTTCCATTGGTGCAGAAGGTGACCAGTCTATAATCTGTGGCCTTAGGGAATTTCTTGTCTCACTACAGATCATGATGTGTTTAGAAGTAACAGCAGCAGGCACACTGGTAGAATGGTAGCCATAGTAACTCACATCTACGTATTGCTTTTCTGTGCTTTGCAAAGTGCTTTTTATGCAGTTATCTTTCATAAATTTAGATATGTGCCTCAGGCCATACTTGCATGAGCTGAAGGCTACAACTAAATTCAGTCTCTCATTTTATAGATGAGGAAACTAAGTCCTAGGGATGATGAGCTTGGTTTCTAATTATAGTTTAGGTGCATGCTGGAGCTGGCATTTACACCTTGGAAATCAGTGAACCCAACAAATCAGAGCTTGACTTATTTTGTTGATTGTCTAACCTTAAGAAAGGGATAGAGAAAATGAGACTACTGTAAATTAAACTTAAAAGGATGTCATGAATACATCCCTTCTCCCTCAGTGGAAAGCCAGTGGTTAAACATTTACAAATACACCCCTAGTTTAAACTAACAAAATAGTTCAATTTTAATAGACGGACCCAGTGAGGAGCTGGCAATAGTGTGTGTTAATGGTGCCAGGAACAATGCCTTGGTCTTATCCACCTCGTACACAGGAGGCAGAGTTACAGATTTTCCCTTGGGGGAGGAGGTCCACAGCTTCCTTCCTTCCGGCTTCTTGTACTACCTCAGCAGCTGCCCATTTCTAAAGAACCAGTGTGCCTATCATAAATTACCTGCATAGTTCTATGGACTTTAATTGGTTTCCAATCCTAGGAAGGCAGGATTAAGAACAATGGTTGGTTTCTTTCACCAAAGTCAACTTTGGGTCAATCCTGTTAGCCTCATGCCAAAGAAACTCCAAGGTGGGGATTGAAAAAAAACAGCCCTTTTTAGTTATGTCATTTAAAACACATAGCATAGGATAAAACAAACCCACACATTAACAAATCCCAGTCACTGATTCAGGGGCTGTCAGTTTGAAAGGAAGGTAACATCAAAGGGTACCAGTTAAATCTGTCTTAAAGATTTTTTTTTTAGTTTTTATCTGCCTATCACCCTGTACTCAGGGCATAATCGGCTAACAATGTTCACTGACTTAGATTTCAAATCACTGAGCTATAATGAATTTTGGACTTCCTCAGCAAGCAAGTTTGAATAGAGGGAGAGGGGGAGAAGACAAACTGCTACAAAGGAAGTTATTTTCAGTGAGTCAATAGCCCTCAGGCCTGCAGTGTGAAAGTATTTCTGAGACAAGTGACCTCTACTAAGAACATCCTTATTTCTGAAAATTTAAATGTTGAATCGTCTTTGGGAGTAGCCAGAAAGATAGTCTAAATGCTCTGAGGTCCAGATGCCAAAGAGAACTTCAGGATTCCTTGGTGATCAACCAGTTTATGCCAGGCTGGGATAATGCTTGATCATAGATACTCTTGTAGCTAAGTCAAGGGATTTGATTCTTGAAAGGAAGCAGGAGGCAGAGATGAGATGGGGGAGCATTTGAGACATGGAAGATAAGTAAGGAAAAGGCTGGAGCTGAGAGATGAAGGGTTTTGTGCAAAGAAAATTCAGAAGATCAATGTCACTGGATCATAGAACTCATGGAGGGCTGTAAAGTATAAGAAAACTGGAAAAGTAGGAAGGGGCCAGATATCCTCTTGCCTCTCATCCCCACAAGACCCAACCACCACGGAGGATCATATATAGTCACCCCATAGGACCAATCACTGCAAGATCTCACACCATTTCCTTCCATCTTCACTTGAACACTGTTCATTTTTAAATTGCCCCATGGCTCATTCCCATCTCTTTTTTCATCTCCTCCCCCCTTTGAAGTCCATTTAGAGCTACAGTGCTATAGGAATAGGGTATGGAGGCATGCTTGCTGCAGGGGATTTGTGTGTTTACCAGTAAAGTGACCATTTTAGATCCATCAGACATGAGTACTGATGAGAAGAGTTCTGACAAAAGTTTAACAAATGACTCTCTCAAGTTTAGACAATCAACAAAACAAATCAAGCCCTGATTTGTAGTGTTTGAAGATTTCTGAGCTGCAGATGCTCACACTGAAAATTTAATAATTTGCTTTTGACAATCAGCATACTTCTGGTTCCAATCCCACTTCTGTCACTACCTGTATGACCTTGGGCAAGTCATTTCCTTCCATGAACCTTAGTTTCTGCATTTTCTCAATGAGGGGATTGGACTAGGTGGTGTCTGAATTCCTTTCAGCTATGGTCCTATGATCTTGTGTTGCTAAGATATGTCACTGGAATCTTCAATTGGAAATTGGTATACATTTTCCTAAAGACCTCTGTTATAGAAGATGGTTATTGTTCAGTCGTTTCACTCTTCCTGACCTGGTTTGGGGTTTTCGTGGCAAAGATAACTGGAGTGGTGGTTTGCCTTTTAGGAAAACAGTGTTAAGTGACTTGTCCTGGGTCACAGAACTAAGTTCTTAGCTCTTAGACTTGTACCTTTCATAAATAATAGTCTTATGAGTGATTAAAACAGCAGTACTCCCTTTCTTGGCATTTCTCCATCCCTTCCTCCTAAATGTTTACCTTGCCAAACAAAGAGCCAGCTAGTTTACTTTCCCAACAGGGAAGGCACTGAAATTGCCGTCAAATTCACATTGTTTGAATCCAGCACTTTCTAATTTCAGGTCCAGCACTTTATCCACAACACTTATTAGCAATGTGTTCCTGGGCAAGTCACTTAATTCTGTTTACTATCAACCTCATGACATAAAGGGAAAAGTGAGGAAGGTTTCCTGGAGGTTGGGTGGACCCGTACGTAGAACTTACAAGTGTTTTAGATAAGAGTCACATGGGATGGACAGGAATGAATGGATTGCCATCTTCATCACTGGATGAGGTCTAGATTTATTTGAATGTTTGCATATTATTTTTTTTGCCTCTGCTTATATGGGTACATATTGTTTTCTCTGAGAGAATGCAAGCTTGTTTAGGGTAGATGCTATTTCATTTTTGTTTTTGTCCCCACCAGAACCCTGAAGGACAAACAACGATATGACAATAAGAAGTAAGTGGGTAATGGAAATGTGTTTGTTGACTGAGAAAAATCATTTTGTTTCTATTTCAATAGAAAGGAGAATGGAAATGAAATGGGAGGAATGTTGGCAGCCATATGCTGATGCCCCATCTGGATTAAGGATTTGTGACATTTCTCTTTTCTGCCTTTATCCCCTAAAATGCACACATCTATCCTGAAAGGGGGAAATAAAATCAATTTTAGATTGTTCACTTCTGGACATCCTGGATGGAACTGGGAGATGAATTACCTTGTAAAATGAAAGCAAGACAACAATGAATTTCCCTAAGGTTCCTGCAATGTCAAGTCTAGAGGTTACTAAAGTATTGATCAATTAATCAACGAGTATTTATTAAAACCTGCTATATACCAGGTTCTGGGGGTCCAAATACAAAGTACTATGGAAAAGAGGATACTAGCAGTTGGAGAAATAAGGAGAGACTCCATATTGCAATGTCACCTGAGATGTATTTTAAATGAAGGGTAACTATGAGGCAGAGGGAAGGAGAGAGAGTACATTCCAGATATGTGGAACAGAAGACAGTAAAACTCAGCATTCCTTTTATTTAAAGGTCTTGTTCATGAAACTTTATGATTAAATCCTGTTTTCCTTCCTTATATACAACTATGGAGTTTTCACCAATTTGTAAATTCAAATATGGGATGCACAATTTTAATGCCTTCCCTGTTGTGAGAATGAACTAGCTGGTTCTTTGTTTGGCATGGTGAACATTTAGGAGGAAGGGATGGAGAAATGCCAAAGAAGGGAGTATCATTGCTATTTCAGTCACCTGTATCACTATTCTTTCTGAAAAGTACAAGTCTAAGAGTTGCACCTAAGATAATGTACAAGCAGAAAGCATTTTCAGCTTAACATATGTACACTCCCTTTTCTTTCCCAATTTTAACTTCCTAATCATTGTGATTTTTCACCTTGGAAATATATAACTGGCAAACCGTCAATAGTATACTAAGTTAGAACTCAGATTTATTTTGGGTAGTTTATTTTTTTAATTAAAATTTAAGTGACTGTGCTTCCTATCAGTTGTATCCTGAGCTCTGCCTTCTAGAGGCTCAGTCACCCTGGAGAAGGTTTTGTCTGGGGAAGGATCAGAAGTGACATTCAATAGTGCCCATTGCCCCAAGATCCTACTTTTAGCATTCTTTGCATCCCATCCCATAGAGATCTCATAAAAAGGCATTTGCTAGGGAACAAAGCTCCTGAATGTGAGTCACTAATTACTACCCTGAGCCTTTAATATTTATCACATCAAGTTCTTATTAACAGTTAACTTTCTTTAATCATGTAACTAAGCTTCCAGTCTTGTTGCTTATTAAGTTTTCTGGCAAATTTGTGAGGAGCCATTTTTCTAGGGTGATTTGTAAAAGCCCGGGGGACCTGTCAAATCTTAACAAATCATTCCTCAGAGTGAAAATAATTTGAAAGCTAATAGACATCAAAACAAGTCCAGACCCTTATTCTGAACATTGTGACCTGAATAGGTTATTAATTTCTACCCTTCAAAGTGAATCTTGCTAAGTTGTGGCATGAAATCACTTGAAGAGTTTTAGAGCATTAGCGTGCATTTCCTTTCATTCTTCCCTACTGGTGCCCCCACCCCCCCAAAAAAAGACAGTGACTCTAAAGGACTGTAACAGTTTTAGAAGCTTGATGCTGTTTTTTTGTTACTCTCAGCTAGCAGGGAACTTCTGAGCACTGGAATCCTGTATCTGAGAGAGCTGGTCACTTCTTCAATGGACAAGAATCACTCAACAAAGGCAAACCTGAGGCAGCTAGGTGAGACAGCAGATAGAGCAGGACCGAAGGCAGGAAAATCTGAATTACCAGCTATGTGACTCTGAGCAAGTCACTTAACTTGTGTCTGTATCAGTTTCCTCACCTGTAAAATGATGGTTATATTAGCAGTCTCAGGCTTATACCATTATTATAGTATAATATATATGCTATCATTATATAATATATAATTATATATTATATATAATTATTAATTATATAATATATGACAGAATGATATTCTGTCATATATTATACTATTACATATATATTATTATACTGTATTTCCAGAATTGCTGTAAAAATCAAATGAGATAACTAAATCTTAAAGTGTTAATATTGTTGTTAAAATATTCACAAAGAAGAAAACTGGTAGAGAATCCAAGGAGGTTTGCTTTTCCTAAGGATTCTTTTTATTCTAGCTTTCCGGAGTTCAGAAATTCTGCTTACTTTTTCTTACTCCTGAATAATGAGATTCACCCACCCCCTCATCCAACTTGATCTACTTATTTCAGTTCAGTTGTGTCTGATTTTTCATGATCCCATTTTCTTTTGTGCCATTCCCTTCTCTAGCTCATTTTACAGATCAGGAAACTGAGGCAAACAGGGTGAAATGACTTGCCTAGGGTCACACAGCTAGTGTCTGAGGTCAGATTTGAACTCACAAAGATGAATCTTTTTGACTCCAGGCCTGGCACTCGATCCACTGCCCCACCTAGCTGCAAGATCTTTATGGGTATTTATTTCAACAAGAGAGAAAAAATTCCATTAGATCTTGAGGTTGCAGTTGTCTTTTTCAAAAATAATCTGCTGCAGCATCCATGAGTCTTTTTAGAACACTGCTTGGGCTCTGGGCCAGTATCAGCCAAGAGCTGCTAGGCATGCTAATACCATTTCCTGAAAACTGGGTTTTCTTTGGAGACCACTCATCTGAGCATTAAGCAGACTGGACAAACCTGCTTGGTTTGTCAGATCTGATACTGTTACTGTCCAGCAGATGTAGTGGCCTTCCAATAGAGTGGTTATAAGTGAAAATGTTTTACAAATAACGTGTTTTCCACAAATAGTTCCCAAATCTTTCATAATGGTTTACCTCTTCTTCCCAAGCAATTTTGTACATTGGAAGAAATATTAAGTAGGAATTTAATAGGATAAAACAGAATTTTAAAAAATTATTAAAGCCATAAAATTTCAGAACATTGTGAACCTGATCAAATATTGATACTAAAATTCAGGATGCCTATTGTTTGTTGAGCAAGCCTTTGCTCGCCAGAAAAATGCCAGGACTGTCCTTTTAAAAACAAATGGCATGAATGCAGCTCTCTCTTCACCCAAGGACAGATACGTGTGGTTTGAGTTCAGAGGCTTCTTTATGCATCAAATGTAATTGACAGGATGAAAAGAGGAAAACATCCTGAGGGGTCCAGGGCTGGACTTACCTGCAAAGCTGGCTCAGTACATCCTGCAGATGCCAGGCTACTTGGCCAAATTTCAGGTACAGAAAAGGCCATAGCTGTTCCTTTATCCTCTTGCCTGAAAAAGTACAGGTACAATGCTGGTGCCAGATTAAAAACAAAGATCATGGTTCTGATTTTTTTGGCCAATGACATAGCTCTCTGTTTCTACTTATTACCTTAAAGACTCCCTTTGGCGAATGAACATGAACACAGAAAGTGATTATTCTATTTTATTTTCAATTCCTTTATGGCATGATTCTGAGATTTATTTAATCCTTTGGCCTTGGTTAAGAGAGGTTATTTCTTTGAGACTCAGTTTTATCAATGAAAATATGGAGTTAATAATCCTTGCAGCATCTACCTCACAGAGAATTATTGTGAGAGTTCTGCTTCATAAATGTGTAAGCATGATGTTAATCCAAATTATGATAAAATCTATTAGAGGAGGCATCAAAGCACAGTTCAAAGGGCACTGTCTCTGGCAGCAGATGAAGTGGATTTAAACACCACCTCTGATATCACCTGCAGGGAGATGCTGGTGCCAGCTCCAACGGGAGAGTCAATTGTTAAATTGTGAGTGCGAGTATTTATACCTCAGGAACCAACAAAATTTCCAAATCAGAGTTTGATTGGTTGTTTCGTTGATTGTCTAGACTTAGGAAAATGATGAGGGAAAATGTTAATAATGCAAGTTCAACTTAAAATTGTGACATGATACATTTATTTTTTTCAGAGAACCAGTTTGTTAGACAGGTACCAGCACACATCCACACCTGTGTGACTTTAGGCAAACGATTTAACCTTACACACTCTCAGGTTCTGTCTGTTGATAAAGAAAATACCTTAGTTTCTATCTGGAAAAAATCAGAGGATTCGAGTACATGGCGTTTGAGGTCCCTTTCAGCATGAGACCTATGATCCTGTGATTTTGTAGTTAATAATAGCAATACAAGGCAAGTATTATAAGGTTTGCAAAGAACTTCACATAGTTACTCATGACAACCCTGTGGAATAGGTAGGTGCCTATCTAGATGAGAAAACTGTGGTTAAAAGACTTGCACAGAGTCACATAGGAAATGTCTGAGTCAGGATAATGAACATGGGTCTTCCTTACTTCAGGTACAACACTCTACCCACTGCCCCGCTCATTAAAACTTAAAACTGCACTAAGACTTTTGGGATAGTCTGCATCAACATTTACAAACGGAAGAAACTGACAAAGAATCAACTGATCAAAACTGATAAAAAAAAATTAGTAAATCTGACCTGGCTCCCACAGGGAAGAGACTGCATCTTTTGTATTTTCTATGTACTATATGTATATTATAAAGGTTCAATGGATAACTTTTGTTACCGTTCAATAATTTTTCAGTCATGTCCAACTCCTTGTTACTTCTTTTAGTTTTTTTTTGTAAAGATACTGATTTGCCATTTCCTTCTCCAGCTCATTTTACAGATGAGGAAACTGAGGCAAATAAGGTTAAGTGACTTTCCCAGTAAGTATCTGAGACCAGCTTTGAACCAAGGAAGATGAGTCTCCCAGATTCTAGCACTGGTTCTCTATCCATCATGCCACCCAGCCCTTTTTAAATAAGGGACACTAGGCAATAACTAAGTTTCAATACAGTGAGGTAAGGTAGAGTGTGTTCAGGAGAACCTTTCAAAAGCTATAGATGAATTAGAAAGGAAGAAGGGAGAGATAATTTTGTTGGCCTTTCTTGAGCTAAACAAGTATTTATAGGGTAATGTCATAGAATTCTTTCCTTGTCCTTGTGGACCAACTCTGTTTTCTCTTTTCTTCCTGGACATCTGACCAGAAAACTGAATCTTTTCTCTTATTTAAGGGGGCATAGATTGGCACAGCGGGTAGAGTGCTGGACCTGGAGTCAGGAAGACTCATCTTACAGACAGACAGACAGAAACCAAGAGAAACAGAGACAGAGAAAGAGAGACACAGATAGAGACACAGAGAGAAAACCTACTGTTAATCTATAGGGTGGTGAAAGATCAGAGTGGGATATGCTGCTGTCTGGGAAAGGTACTCAGCACAAATAGAAAAAAAAGTTTTGCACTTCTAGCGCTGCTGCCACTTGTCATTTTGGCTAAGAAGTCAATGCCATCCCCTAGTTGGTTGTTCTAGATCAAGGTTAGGAACAGATGTTAGGAGATAAGTGTGCAAGAAAAAGCTTATGCTCTACAATGATAGCAAAAGCTTGTCAGAGATAACTTTATTAATATAGAAAAATTCCTTTTTGGAGGGTAACAAAAACTAGCAAAGATTCCTCTCTTGTTTGGAATTCTCCTGGCTTGTGAAACTCAACACAAAATTCCATAACAAAGTAAAATTAAAGTACATAATCTAAGTTGAGAGTTTTTAATTGAATTCTCAAAACTATAATGATAATATTAACAAGTCTAGAAGGAAATAGCTTCCTGAACCCAGTTGTTTCCTTTCATTGAATTAAACCAAGATTCTTCTACTTTTAGTTTGGTTACCACAAACAAAGCTAAGTGTCTTAGCCTCCCAGAATTCGACTAAGTTCTTCCTTCCTAAATTTGACTAAAATTAAGAAACTAAAGAAATTGCTTAGATCACTGATTCAGGACAAAGCAGGCACTCCCAAGCATGATATAAACTCATTGCTATTTATTAAATTCTGATAAGATTATTTTCATTCCAGTGAGACTAAGATTTTAGGCTAAAATGTCTTCAAGATATTATTTCCTAATATTTCAGAATATAAAAGGAAACACCACAGTGCCTAGGACATAGTAAGTGTTGAATATTTGTTGACTTGGCATGTTGATTACATGCTTCCACACATGGCAAACATCACATCTCATATTCTACACTCATTCCCTTGATCCTTTATTTCTAGCAAGGCTTTTCTCTCTTCATCATTTTGTCTTTCCATCTATGGAAGACTATCATATCTCCCATTCTGAATTTACTATAAAATGCCTTCTCTAGGTAGAAGGATGAAAAAACAACTAAAAATTCTGGTCTATGTAGATCCAAGTCATTTTTCCCCCTTTTGGAGGAAACCCCACAAGGGCCAAGCAGCAAACAGTGAAGTGGGTCAAAAGGAAATAGGGGTTGAGGAATAGAGGAGGTGGAGCTAATACCAGCAAATCTCTTAGTTTGGGTTAGATGCTGGGACAAAATGAAGCACCTGCAAGTCATTGAAGCATTAACTACACTTACACAACAAAGATATATAACAAAGTTCTTATCTTCTCTGGACGTATTTCCCCTTATATCCATATGGAAACACGTCTGGTCATCAGGGCAGGATATGGTGAAGGACATTCTGTTTAGAGTCTTCAAAAATCCACCAAGTCCAAGGGACTCTAACTCCAAGACTGGGGTTTGTTATGCCGTTAGGTGACCAGGAAGCTAATTCTGAGCTGAAAGCAGCCTGAGGACAATTTTGGCTAATTTTCAGGAAAGGAAATCCCTAAGGATTAAGGGTAGCTAAATTGTGCAGTGGATAGAGCGCCTGCCCTGGAGTCAAGAAGATTTGAGCTTAAATATGGATTCAGATACTTACCCCTTGGCAAGCTGCTTGACCCCTATTTGCCTCATTTCCTCATCTGTAAAGATGGGGACACACTGGAGAAAGAAATGGCAAACTACTTCATATCTTTGCCAAGAAACCCCATGTATTGTCCACAGGGTCACATAGAGTTGGACACATCTGAGTGACTAAACAACAACAAAAATGAAGTGAAGAGACTAGCTAAGTGAGCTAAGCTGTAGACAGTAAAGTAGAGCAGAACAGACTCTGTCATAGCTTGGTTCTGCACTGCCAAAGACCCAGTCATTTCATTTAAGGCTCTGTGGCTTGTGTTGCCCACAGTGCTGGAGGAAAGGGGATCAGAGTTGGGTTTGGCTCTCTGCTCTACCCCAACTATCCTGGAGTCCTTTGATATTGGCTCATAGACCATTTAGGGGAGACTAAGTCCCCTCAAAAAATATACCTAACAGGGTTGCTTGAAATATAAGGTCCTTTAATGAATGAATTATAGAACTAGCAAGCTCATGGACCTTGGGAGAAATTCCTAGCTCAGTAGGAAAATGTTAAGCTTCCAAAAATACTTCCTAAAGCTTATAAATCTTTAGCTATAGCCCTCAAGACAACACACACACATACACACACACACACACACATTAACTCACACATTAAAATTTTATGCTGGATTTTGTTTCTTCAAAATCTCAGTGCCATTATGCCAGGTCTAGAAATCTGAGTTACAGGAGTAGTAGAGAGATAGTGGAATGAGGATGGGGAAATGTGTGTCACCAGAGCCACTTGTCAAAGATGTCTGAATATGACCCAAGCCCCCACATGCTATTTTGTTGTTCAGTTGCTTTTGTCATATCTGACTCTGTGTGGTTTATATGTTTTATAACATACACATACCCACATATGTTCAGAATTACTCCTTTATAAAGTTTATAAATTTTGCTTTATAGAAAAGCCCTAATTATATTCATATTACTTTGGCTAAATTATCAAATAAAATGTATCTGTGAACCTACTGATGTGGGTATTCCCTACAGCAGTGGTGTCAAACTCAAATAGAAATGAGGGCCATTAAACTGTACAAGGATCTTTGCTGGTCACGTATTGACTTAGAAAACTACACGTTAACAGTATGTTTATTGTATTTTAATTAATTTTGCTAAATAGTTGCTATTTATATTTTAATCTGATCTGGTACATTTGGGAGTGTGATGGGCTGCATGGACCCCACAGGCAGTGTGTTTGTACCTCTGAGCCACAACCACACAGAGTGGGGCCCATGTCTGCCTGTACACCCTGTGCCCCACTTTCCCATGTCCTCCCATAGGTTTAACACAGAAGGCCCACCCAAGATGCTAGAATCAACTATTCCTCTTGACATCATGCAGATAGTAATGGTGCACGTGAGCTGTTAGCTATCCCTCACTCTAGCCACATAGCCAGTCTATCTATTTTTTTGCTTATCTATTTCTTTGATGATACCCTTTATTGTGCTTCTGCTTCCTGGGTCCCTACCTTTAATTCATTGAAGCCTACTTCTATGTACCATGTACCTTTTTATTACCATTTTGTTGATTCTCATTTTCAAACTTTAAGACATAATAAAATAAAGAAAAATTGCAAGTTCTTTCATTTTTTTCTGTCTTTTTTTAAAAAACTAAGTATTTCCCCCTCCTACTTCTCTCATCTCTTTGGAGGGCAAAAAAGAGACAAATAAAACACTTGTAATAAATGTGTATAGTCAAGCAAAAACCAATGTCCAAATTGTCCATATCCAACAATGAATGTCTCATGAATCTGTCATTTCTCGGTCAGGAAGTGAATACCATGCTTCATCACTGCTTCTCTGGAGTCAGGGTCAGTCATTGTATTGATCAGAGTCTTATGTCTTTCAAAGGTTTTTTTGTCTTTAACAGTGCTGCTGCTATTGTATAAATTGTTTTCATGATTCATACAAGTCTTTCTAGGTTTCTCTGAACCTGTCCTTTTCATCATGTATTACAGCTGAATATTATTCCACTACATTCACAAACCATGATTTCTTCAGCTGTTCTCCAATGGTTGAACATTTCATTAGTTTCTAGTTCTTCATTACTACAAAAAATGTTAATATGGATACTTTCGTACATATGGATTCTTTTCTTTTTTCTTTGATCTTTTTGGAGGTACAGGTCTCATAGTGATGTCATTGGATCAAGGAATATGCACAGTTTAGTGACTTTAAGGGCATAATTTCAAATTGCTTTCCAGAATGACTGTACCAGTCCACCACTCAACTGAAAGAGAAAGGGACTATTTATTATTGGTCTGCATTAAGCAATAGGCTTCTATGAACCATCTGGTACAGTTTTATCTTACCTCCTATTATGAATGTCAAATATTGTCAACATTTCAAGGTTATTGAGGTCATTTAGATGGTGATAATATGGTTTTATTTAATTCACCTCAAGGATAAAATCAAAGTATAGAACTGAAGGGGCAATTAGGTGGTGTAGTAGACAGAGCACCAGACCTAGAGTCAAAAAGATCTGAGTTCAAATCTGACTTCAGATACTTACTAGCTGTGTGACTCTGGGCAAGTCATTAAACCCCTGTTTGCCTTAGTTCCTCTGTAAAATGATATTATGCTAGAGAAGGAAAAGACGAACCACTTGAGTATTTTTGCCAAGGATACTTCATTGATTTTGTCCTTGGAGTCCTGTGGAGCTGGACACAACTGAACAAAAACAACAACCCCAAGTATTAGGCAAAAAGGAAGGACCCTATCAGGGAAACTTTGGTAAGTAGTACTAATTCTCTCATAGAAAAGAATGAACAGGGGAAGTAGATGGGATAGGTTATTTGTGGGGATTTTGGTTTCCCTCCACAAATGGCTCAAGAATTTAAAAGTTTGAGAAGACCTGTCTTAAAGCTTAATGCTTGACTCTGTAGTGACCTTTCACATAAAAAAAACTGAAATAAAGAAAAAAAACCACTCATGTCTGAACTACAGCAATCCATCCCCCACCAAATTGTATTGTGATATTTTTAGTTTAACCATAGACTTTGTGGTGATGGTTTCCCAAAGTTATTTCTAACTTTAACTGTTAGTATTTATGGTTAGTACAATCAGACCTACTCTTTCCTCACTGATTTTCCTGCAGATATCATTATAGAATTACCAGTGAATTCCTCTATAAAAGATGACACTTACATAAAGAGAGGAAGAAAAGGAAAACATGAATCACGTCATCCTTCATTCCAAGTAGTTTCCTATGGGAGATTTTCATTTTCATAAAATGACAGAATTGGAAGGGACCCTAGATCATTTAGTCATATCTCTTCATTTTACAGATGAGGAAACGAGGCCCAGAGATGTGTTACCAGGATTTCTAGTATGTTTGTGTCTGTGTGTGTGTGTGTGAGGGGGGTGTGTGTGAGTGTGAGGTGGGAGGTAGCTTTTATTTCCTTCTTATAAACCAATTCCATAAAACTTCTGGGTTATTTGATAATTGGACTAGGATGTGCTCTGAATGGTAGCATTTCATAACTGGACTCCAGAGATCACTTTATCTACTCCCTTTATATAGATGAGGAAACTGAGGCACAGAAAGCTTAAGTGATTTGTTTAACATCACATAACTTATTAGGGATATAGTCAGGAATAGAATCCAGAACTTCGAGAGCTTCCAAGGAGGGCTTTACTTCGTTGACATTAAGTACTTTTAAGATTCCTTTCATCCAGATGAGATCAAGCACTTCAGACTAAAATATTGTCAAAATATTATTTCTTAGTATTTCAGGAAACAAAATAAACCCGTCCTTTCTAGCATAGCATGATGTTTTCTTATAGACTGAACCCAAATGATGTACATGTATACACATACATACATACCCACATACATACATACATCTCCTTAGCTGGCAGTGATCATATATATTTGATCAATGTGACCAATCAATCAATGTATTATGTAATTACTACGAGCCAGAGACAGAGCCCTTGAAGCTTCTAGAGTGTCTGAGGATCAAGCTCTATTGAGGCCATAAGACATATATATATATTTCTATGTATATATACATATATATACACACAAACAGAGACAGAGACACACAGAGACGGAGAAAAAGAGACACAGAGGCAGAAAGACAGAGAGAGAAAATTTGCGGTTGTGAGAGATTATGACAGAAAGAGAACATTAAAAAACATACTTTGCTCAGTCTATTTATTTAGGAAAGGAAGAGTGAACATAGGTCCTGCTCAGGGCATTGCTTACAAGAAAAACCAAAGGATCTGTTTGAATTTATTCCTTATTCTTTGCACTGTTTTCAGTGTGTCCAGATGTTATGTCTAGGAGACTGACAATTGCTTTCCCCTTTGTCTTGGTAGCTCCAGAAGATAGACACTCTGGCTATCAAGTCAACCACAACTCTTCTTGAGTTCCTCTTGGACACTGGAAGTTGGAAAAAGTACCCAGGACATTCTGAGCTTTATACTATTTCTGACTGCTTCATTTTTCTGGTCGCTCAAGTTCACAACCTACATCTTGTTCTGAACTCTTCACCTTCACTTACCCCCATTTCCAATCAGTTTCTAAGTCTTATCAATTCTACTTCCTCGAAATCAGTTGTATCTTTTCCTTTCCCTCAGTTTGCATCTTACTCATTTATTTCAGTCTTACATCACTTCTAGTCTCCAAATTATTCTTTCTACCTCTCTTTTCCAACTATCCAGTCCAAATTCATATTACTAAAATGTGGGTCTGACCATCTCACCCCTCTGCTTAAGAACTTTCATTACTTTCATGTAAAAATAAAAATTCCTCCATTTGACATTTTAAACCTGTCACCATCTGGATTTATTCTATCTTTCCAGATTTGGTACGTATTATCCCCCTTCACTTACTCTAGACAATCTGGCTTATCTGCTGTACTCAGTACACAACCTTCTATTTCCTACTTCTCTGTCTTTTCTTAGGGTGCCCCTTCACAATATAATCTTTCTTCTTTAGAAATTCTGATGTCACTTTCAGGCTCAGCTCAAACATTACTTCTTTCAAGAGACCTTCTTGATTTCACTAGCTCAGCAGTTTTCATGCTTTTTGGTTTTGGTATTCCATTATACTCTTTAAAATGACTGAAAAGTCCAAAGAATTTTTGTTTATGTGAATTATATCTGACTGTATTTATCATATGCAAAATTAAAACATAAGTTTCAAAATATTTATTTAGTCATTTACAAATAATCATATTGACACGAACGGCATATATTTTATGAAAAGAATTATATTTTCCAAAACAAAAAAATTTAGTGAGATGAGTAGAATTGTTTTATATATTTTTGCAAATGTCTTTCATTTCTGGCTTAATAGAAGACAACAGGATTCTCATACCTACTTCTATATTCACTTTATTGTAATATGTTGCTTTTGTCTTGGCTTTTGCCAAAATCTGGCTTCACACAGATATTTAGTTGGGAAAGAAAAGAATATTTCAATATGCAAGTAACATTCTAATATTGTTGTAAAAATAGTTTTTACTTTAAGAAACCCTGAAGGAGTCATGGGATCTGCAGAACTACTGTCTTAGCTGTTTATTCTCTTTCTCAAGGAACTTACATTCTATTGAATCAACAATGAAAAAAAGGGAACATCTTGGAAAAAGCTAAAAACACCTTCAAGTCTAACTTGAGCTTTAGTTGGAAGCAAAAAACCCAGGAAGTCTTCCCAATTATGATGTGAGCACCTTGAGAATAAATAGGGACCATGGTTTTTTTGCCTTTCTTTTCTTCCCCCAGAGAATAGCATAGCATGGCTGTTCAGCTTGGACTAAGGAAGACCTGAATTAAACTCTGGTCTCAGACACTTACTGCGTGATCCTGGACAAGTCATTTAACTTCATTCTGCCTCAGTTTCCTCATCAGCACAATGGGGATAGTAACACATCTACTTCCCAGAGTAGTTGAGAGAATCAAAGGAGATTAGTATAGTGCTTGGTACATAGTAAATGCTATATAAATGTTAGGTATAATTATCATTAATAGTAATAAGTGCTTAATAAATGCTGGTCGACAAGTCACCTGGCCAAAGAAAAAGCCTCACTAATTTAGTGTGCATATTCATCACCTCTTTCTTCTTCTAAGCCTCTTTGCATTTATCACTATTTTTACATTTATGAATGATTTTTGGTTGATTCTCTTGACATTTCTATGAATCAGTAGGTGTTCAGAATCTATGATTTCTGATTATGATTAGTAAGTGTGATTTCCACTTAATAGTTGTTGACATTTCAAGGCAAAAGTGAAGTGGTCTAGAACCAAAGGTTCTAAGAGGAGAAGTTTCAAACGAAGGTAATATTTATCTCATTGATATCTACAGGAGATATATCTTTAATTTCGCTGCAATGTGAAGTTCCTGGTGAGAGAATCAGTGAAATGTAATTTACAGTTTTAGAGAGGTACCCAGGGCACTGAGACCTTCACCAACTTGCCCAGGGACACCCAGCCAGTATGTGTCAGAGGTAGGACTTGAACCCAGCTCCTTTTTCTCCAAACTTTGCTCTTTCTCCATTAAGCCAATGCTGTCTTTTGAAGGTGACATTTATTGGTCATTCTAAAATAACCTAACACAAGTGAGAACCTGCTAGGAAATTACCCATCCTTGAAGCCTGAAGCCCTCCTGTGATATTTCTTTCCTTGAATGAATTTGACTAGTTTCTGAAAAGGTGTTGACTCTCAGCCTATCGAAACTACATCTTCTTCTGGTTCTCAGAATATACGTGGGAAGGAAAATTTGTTCCATTCAAATATCCCAGGTTGAGATTCCTAGGCTGGAGGAATCTATTTTGTTGACTCAGGGACTTGGCTATCAGTGGCCACATTCCTATCGAATATGGTGTTGGCTTTTGTAGTAAACTCAGCTTTAAATATCACAAGACAAGCTCATACCATTTTGATGGAATGATAAGAGAAGTTCACTCTAAAGAAATCTCTTAGCTTGGTGCTTTCCCAACCACAGGTGGTCAATTACTTGTCTTCCTCAACTCTATATTTTAGATGTCTTAGCTTCTTTCAACAAGTCTCAGCTCAGAAACCAAGATGTTAGTAGGCTCTCCCTCCTCACTTACTTTGAATTTACTTACTTCTCTGTGTACATTTTGTATCCTTAGGAGAAGGTAAGTTTCTTGAACGTTGCTACTGTTTTATGTTTTTCTTCATATCCCCAGATCCCGGCACAATAGCTGACAAATAAAAGGCAGTTTATAAATGACAGTTGAGTCGAGTTGAGAAATTAGGTAGAAGAACAATGAAGTCCTTTATAAAAAGATAAAATGGAACTTAGAGAGGGGAGTGGCAAATTTTAGAAAGAAGAACTAAACATTTGGAAATTTTATCTTGGGAAATAAAAATAATAGTAAAGGATTGCATTTATCCAGTACTTTAAAGTTCACAAGGCACTGAACAAGCAGTGGTTCATTTGTTTGTTATAATAACTCTGAGATGGCTCCTATTTTAATCCCCATTTCACAGATGAAGAAACTGAGGCTGAGAGATTAAATAACTGGCCCAGGGTCATACAGGTAATGGTAGTCGGAGGCAAGATTTGAACTTGTCTTCTCAACTCCATGTCTAGCACTCTATCTACTAGATCACCTTGTTGGCCCCCAGAATGACTTCCTATTGGATAAGAGTCTTCCTTGGCCTAGATGGTAATAGTATATTTGTTGAGCAAACTAAAAACTTAAGAGTTTCAGAGGGAGAAGTGACCTTAGCTCTTTAAATGGTAGATAAAAAAACTACAGCCCAAAGTGTAATGACTTGTCAAACCTTACAATGATAATTACCAGCTGACCTGAGATAGCACATTTGAGTCTCCTCATTCATTTTTATGTTGCCAGATTTCTAACAAAGAGAAAGAGGGAAAAGTTATTGTTTAATTCATATGACTTTTATAGGAAAATACTAGTAAAAGTATGCAAATCACACTGATTTATTTGCTTCAGGAATCTTTGATCATCAATTAATCAATCAAGAAGCTTTTATTAAGCACCTACTATGTTCCATCCCCTGTACTAGGCAATGGAGAAACAAATACAAATAATAAAATGCTCCCTATTTGCAACAAGTTTACATTATAATGGAGGAGGATTGGCTAAAAGTTAACATTTGAATATTGTGCTTGACCATGGAAACATCCAGGTGTGAAAGTTCCTTTCTCTGAGATTCAGGCTATAGTACAGAGACTTAAAAGTCTAGAGACTGAAAAAAGTTTCCGTGATTATTTGCCTTAGTTATTCAACTAGCAATAGAGTAAGAGAGTTGCCTTAGACCTCTGAGAGGATGTGACTTGTATTTTGTATTCATACCCCCAACATTCAGCACAGTATTTGACACATATTAAGAGCTTAACAATTTTCTTTTTCATTCATTCATTCAAGTGAGGAATGCTCCCTGCACTTTGGGGACTCTCTAACTAATGGGATATGGAGAAGAGTCCCAAAGGATGGACAGTCATGGGTCTCATTTTTATAGGCACTTTTGTGATCATAAGCTCACAGATCCTTTAGAGTCCTTGAGGATTAGATAATGATCATTTTTGACTGATTTTGATGTCATTTGCCTTAACAACATTGCTCAGATGGATTTGTGCTCTCATCAACCTGTATGTTCCCTCCAGTAATACAGATTACAAGGATACCAATGTAGCACTAAAGTTATTCATTTTATAATCCCAAGTCTTCTTAATGTGATCAGCCAAACTTCTCCTCCGATTATACATTTCTCCTCTCTGAAGTTCTTCTTTAGCTGTATATACCTTCTCATTGCCCTTTGATAATCATTTCCAATTCTTTAGAGCCTGTGGTATTCCAAATCTCATAGTCATATGGCAGCGCAGTTATATTGATATTTGTTTAAAAAGGCCTTTGTTTCTGGGAGAAGTTTGGGGTCATTTTCTTTTGGGGCAAATTTATTGAAGCCAATTCAGCCTATTTTTCTGTTGTTCATTTCTGGACCCACTTCATTGTGTGTTTGTACTGTTTGTCCCATGTATACATACTGATGGACAAGCTCTTGTAGGTTTTTTTATCCAGTTGCATGTGTGCAGTAGAACATGTGTGCATGTGTACAGATGTGCATCTAGTGCAGTAGATATCTTTCATCCAGTTGTTCTTTCCTGTGGGGATAGTTAGATCAAACTCCTTTGATTGCTTCTGGGTCTTTTCTAGGAGTTTCTGAAATGTTCTAGGGCTTGATGTAGCGGCTGTAACATCATCCTTAAGAAAAGCATCTGCAGGAACTTACCATCCACTGAGAATCCCTCCTTATCTTGGACTCTATATTGCATGGAAAAGAGAAAAGACTGTAAGATCTCACTGTATTTATTTTTGGTTGAATATGAAAAAGCATTCATCTAACAAGGTATCTCCTATTCATATATCAACATCATTTAAAGTTCCTGGATGTATGTTAACAAAAATAATCCTGTTTAATGATCCTCTAATTATCATAAGGAAAGGAATGACATAAGGAGATGAATGCTTATTAAAGGTGTTCACCAGAAATGGAGGAGTTCTAGGGTAGAGCCCAACATGATATAAAACTTAAAATGTTTGAGAATAAGACTTTATATAATCAGATTGGTTCTCTCACTTTGATTCTCATTTACTTTGGACCTCTTTGTTCCCTTTTCCCTTTCTTGTCCCACCCTTCCTCCCTGCTGTCTTTTCTAGTGAGATAATCATCTTCTCAGCTAAGCAATTTTCCTTTTCTCCTTTATGACTCACCATAGAGCTTCACCTCCTAAAGATGAATGACTTAGAGCAATGACACATGCTCATTCATTCACTAAAATTGAACTGTCCTTATATCCCATTCTTCCTTTAGCCTCATCTGTGTAACTTGATAAAGAGAAAAGGAGAGCAACTTTTGGGGTCATTTGTGCCATCTCAAGGGCCTGGGATATAATAGAAAGGGAACTAGAAATGCAGTCTGGGTTTAAATCCCTGTTCAGCTACTGGATGCTTCTGTGACTTTGAGTAAAACACTTCACATGTTTGGATCTCAGTTTTCTTATCTGTGAAATGAAGAAGTTAGATTAGAGCAATAGTTTTTAACATTTTTTTGTCATGGACTCCTTTGTCAGTCTGGTGAAGCCTCTGGATCTTTTTTCAGAATGTTTTTTGAATACATAAATTAAAAGATATGGAATTACAAAGGAAATCAATTATATTGAAATATAGTTATCAAAATACTTTTTAAAAAAAGTTCACAGATCCCAGGGTTGAAGACCCCCTGGATCAAATGTTCTTAAGAGACCCAACTGACTCTAACTCTTACAGGCATATTTTTTTCTTTTGCATATTCTACCCAGTTAGGAGTAAATGTATATTCAGTCAAACCAACAAACCAATTCATAGACTGGATATCACACAAAGAACCATTACCTCTTTTTTCATTTTGAATTTTTAATCTCTTTTGTTTATATCACCCTCATTTTTTAATATATCCCTCTCGTTTCCCCTACCCAATTGACTGTCTTTTATAAGAAAGATCAAAAAAGAAAGAAAATAAAGAACATTTCAGCAAAATTGCCAACATATCAACCGCGTCTGATAACATGTAAAGTATTCCCCAGTCATCATCCCCTACCTACAAAGATAGAAGGAAGACCAGTTTCTGGTCTCTTTTCTGGGCCAGTCTTGATCATTATCAAGGGCTTTATCTCCTAAGGAGGGATCAGAGCTCTTTGTTTCTAACTCTTCCAACCTGACATTTATCAATTGTTTTACCGCTTTAGGTCAAAACACTCATAGATAAAAGTCAAGGACAAAATCTCTCAGAACGTGTTACCTATACTTGCTAGACTTCCTTTTATTTTATTTTATTTATTTTTCATCTTGCTGTTGAATAACTGCAGCTCTTTCTGTACAGAGAAACAAGTTACTTGTGTAAGGAATGCTATTACAACACTGAGATGGATAATGAGATAAGGAAGCTAGTCCTTTGGAAGTAATATGCTTTATGGTTATGTCTCTTCAGGAAGGGAAATTTCTGTTGGTTTTTTTTTGGTTGTTGTTGTTGGTTTTGGTTTCCCAGGTACATTGAACCATTGTGAAATTGAGTTCTATCAAATAGGGGAAATGAAGCATACCTTTAGGAGAAGATGTGAAAATGCATGCCAACTTTAAAAAAAATTTTTTTTAAACATTTAGATGAAGTGTAACAGAAAGACCTGTGGTGAAAGCAGAGACATTATTATTTCTAACTTCTGATTTTAAAAGATGAGTTGCAGATCAGGAACAATTCAAAAAGAAAGGTCAGAGACTCACAGAACAACATTTCATTTAATGTTTTCCTTTAGAAGGAAGTACCTGTTATTTGATCTTTCCATAGGAGAGAGTGACAATCTAATAGCTTTGATAAAGAAAGCATTCCACCAATTCCCTACTTAGTAAAAGAATAATAAAGGAGATTCTTTTTTTAATTAAAAATCCAATAAATCTAAAAGAATTACATGCAATCTAAAAATAAGTTTCTTTCACATTTCCAGTGTTATTCAACTTCCTTTTTCTCTATCTCTCACTCTTTTAAATCTTGCTCTCCAGATATTTTATTTCATATATAGATACCTCAGTTATTTGTACTTTAATATGAATTCAAGCCCATTTTAATTCAAATAAATTTTTGTATCTTTCTATGTGCCAGACACTACTCTGGGATGACAGGAGATATAAAGATTTTGTAAATGCACATAATTATATTTCAAAGTAGAATTGGGGCCACATCACAGAAGAGCACCTTAATGCTGCCTAAGTAGTCCAGATTTTATCCAGGAGATAGTGTGGAGGCATTGAAGATTCTTGAGCAGAAAAATGACATTATAATCTCCTCAAAGCTTGCTTTAGAAAAATAAATGAAAGTACTACAAATAATGTACCTGATTCCAGCTATACTTTTCAAGTGTTTTGCAATACACTGTTGAGTTCAGAGGAAAATATTTCAAAGATTATTGTAGATTCTCTGCAATTGATCCATAATGTTAGAAATTAAACAAGATGTCAGAGTGTACCACAGAACAGTAGCACTTCTCATAACTTAACATTTGAAAAGGTCACAGATTAATAAAAATTTAGAAGACTCATTTTTGTAAATTTCATCTTTCTTAAAGAGTATCTTTAAAAAACAAACTCACAAAAGATCTGTCAAGTTGCATGACGTAAATAGAAACAAGGCCATCCATTGTTCGAATTCAGAGTGGAAGAACTCTACTCAAGTCAACACTAATTCAAACTTCTGTTCACGTCTGAATTTAATTTTAGGAGGGTGGTATTTGAAAAGACTTCTTCAGTCTCTATCTTTCCCTACCTAAACTGAGGTAGGAAATTATTTTTCTTTAAATATCTGACAGAGGAAGTCTGTTTATAGTGATTTTGATTCAGAGTGGTTAGTTTCTTCCATGTATAAAGCTCCTGTACCAACATGGTTTGGCAACTTCCACTATTTTAACAGTCATAGGGAATGGTCAGGCTATAATGATTGTTTAAGTGATTTGTCAGAAGTCATATGGCCACTATGTATAAGATACAGAGTTTTAATCCAGGTTTTCCTAACTCTGGGACCGGCTTCCTATTTGTTACACCAAACCGCCTTTCCCTGCTAGTAATAGCTATGATTATAACCTCCCAGAAAATGAGGATTGTGCTTGCATAGTACTTTGCATAACACTTATAACACTGTCATTTTGAATGGGTATTTAAAAATTGCTTTTGACAGTTCAATTAGATTCAGGGAGAATTGATTGATCCCCTATTGTGTGCCTAGCATTGTGCTAAATAAGAGGCTCTTAACCTTTGTTGTGTCACATACCTATCTCCTCAGAATGATGTTTTTAAATGAATAAAATAAAAAAATACATATATATATATATATACATATATGATTAACAGGGAAACCAATTTTGTTAAAATATAGTTTTTAAAATGTAAGACAAAAATCACAGAGTCCCGTGTGGGAGACTCAAAAGAAGACTAGGATATTGTCCTATTCAGGAACTTACAATCTTTTTGGAGAGAGGACATTTACTCATTTGAAACAACTGGAGACCAAAACAAGAAAGTATATTCCAGTGACAAAACATTTGCCTCCATTTCTTTGTACATATAGTAAGTGCTGGGGAGATTATCAGACTGGAGAAATAGTTGTGGGTTTGGAGTAATCAGGGAGGAATCATGGAAGAGGAAGGACATGAGCTGGGTTTGAGGGATTCATAGTATTCCAGGTGAAGAGAGAGGGCAGTGAATAAATGAAGTCGTCCCAGCTGGTAGAAGGTTTGTATAGGGAATAGTGGAAAATCATGCATCTCAGGCTCTCATTTGACTTGTCTTAGGAAGATTCTTAAAATCACCTAACAGATAAGGTACTGGATACTGAGGTCCTTGATTGAGCTGAACTGTCAAGTATTCAAACTGTGATTCAGAGAGTGCAACTCTGATGGACTGACCACATTGTTTGAATGCAAAACGCACACTTGCCAAAAAGACTGTTTTATGGAGAACTCACATGAGGCAGGTGATCACATGGTGGTCGGAAGAAGCGATACAAGGACACTCTCAAGATCTCTTTCAGGAACTTTGGATTTGATTGTGCAACATGGGAGACAGTGGCACAGGAATGCTCAGCATGGTGTGCCCACATCAGAAAGGATGAGCAAAGCAGAATTGAGAGAGCACAAAGTAAATGTAGGATGCACAAATTTGGAGTATCTACTCCAAATGTTCACACGGACTATCTGTGCCCAATCTGTGGTAGAACATTCCAAATTTGTATTGGTCTGACCAGCTAGAGTCAGACACATTGAAACTTCACTTTATCATGGTGATGTCATTTTGGTCCTCTCTGAGAACATAGCACAAGAACTACCAATGGCAAATCAAGTTGAATAGGTAAGGTGAGCTAGATTGGAAAGGTGTTTGAGAAAACTGGACTCTATGAGGGGGCACTGGAATCACTATATTTTACCAATGATATCCTTGACTATTTTCCTTCTTTTTCCTGGCACTTATATAATGAAGAGAGATCTTAGCAACTGCTTGAATTTTCTCAGAGTTCTTCACTCCTCATTCAAGGCATATCCTGATTAAGATCACATATTCTGATGAGAGGAAGATTATCATATATTATATTTCTTTGAGAATTTCACTTGTTTTTCATTAAACCTACTGCTCAAGTTCCCTTAAGTCAATCCTGAATTCTTTCTAATTATGGGTCAGTCCAAGGCTGATTTTTATAACTGCTCATTTACCCACCTACAGCCTTCATGTTCTAGACACCATGCTTATCTAAATCCTTACTTCTCTGTCTCCCTGATAGGATGAGTTTTCCCCCTCTTTTTTAGGCTTGTCATAGTTGACTAGACCACATTAAGATTTACTCTTGGGCTTGTCCCTTTCCTGGAGTCACATATAATGGCTGAGTGCACTTAGACATTTCTTATTAACTTCCTTTGCTCCTGTTCATCACTTTCCCAACAGTTGATTATAATGTTCAGTGGTGTGGCTAGAAATTTTGGATCCTTAAACAAAAATGTTAAAAAGCAACCCCTTCTCCACTTCTCTATAACTACAAAATAGATATGTCAGCCTCTTGGGTGGTATTTATGCCTATGGAGAGAGACAAAGGATATAGTTAGTAAGGAGGTGATTAGGGATGGAGTTAGTAGTTACTAGATCTCTAGTTTCCTTATTCAGGGGTTTTCTCAAAGTAGACTGTCCTCTTTGTATGTTGAATCTTGAGCAAATAGGTACTTCTTTCAAACTTGAAGTCCTTAGCTAAGCAAGTGTAAGAATAATCTTATGATATCTGACAATAATAAAAAAATTACTTCATTAAAAAAATAAAACTTGAGAATGAGGCCTCTAATTATTTTTTAAAATTAATCTCCCCCACAAACATTCATTTTCTTGGGTGGGAATGGAGAGAGAAACAAAATGTAGCAAATTATAATAAGTATCCATAGTTAAATAGAACTAATTCCTTCATTGACCATGTCAAAAAAATGTATGTCTCATTCTATATCATTAATTCATCAACTCTCTATCAGGATATATATAGGATGGATCATTCTCAGTCCTTTGGAATTATGATAGATGATTGAATTGATCATAGTTCTTAAGTCTTTCATTTTTCCCACTTTACAGTGCTGTTGTTGGTTATATTATTATATTTTATTATATAGTTTATGTTGTTGATCATATTATTAGAACTGAAAGACAAAATGAAAACATAAAGAATCTACCAGTTACATGATAAAAGAACTCCTTAAATGAAAATTCCTAGAAACATTATAGCCAAAATCCAGAGCTTTCAGATCAAAGAAAAAATACCCCATGCAGCTGGAAAGAAGAAAAGTTTAAGTACTAAGGAACCAGTCAGCATCATATAAGATTTGGCAACAAGTACTTAAAAGAAGCAAGAAACTTAGAAAATGATACACCAAAAGGTAATATACACTAAAAGGCAACTGATACAGCCTTTGAACCAAAAATAACTTATTCAACCAAACTGTTATTCTAGATAGGAAACAAATAAATTTTAAATGAAATACAGAACTGATGAAAAGACCAGAAGTGAATGAAAACTGAAATACAGGCAAAAGAGTCAAAATAAACATAAAAAGGTAAATATGAGTTAGCATTTGTAAAGATTATTCAAAGATGAAATGTTTATATTATAATAGGGGTAGAAGATACAAGTTTCCCTTCAAAGCTCAAAGGTCATCAGGAGTAATAAAAGGCATAAATAAGATAAATGTCTTCAAGTGGTTTTGTCATTCTTTTTTATCTTAAAAGAAGAAAGGAAAGAGAAGGAAGAAGGAATACACTGAGGAGAAAGTATGGAAAAATATTATCTCAAATAATTAGGGTTCATCAATAGAAGACTATACCAAAAAGGAAGGAAGAGATAGGGGGGTGGGTATCCCTTGAACTTCATCTTCATCTGAAGTGGTCAAAGGAAAGGAGAAAACATGTATACACATATATGCACATACATGAAACTAAATAGCAAAACAGAAGAGAACAGGGAGAGAGGTTATCAAGAGGGAGGTAGGTTCCAGAAGAGATTAATTATAAGCAGAACAAACTCTAACCTCAGAGAGTGAATTGTGAAAGGAAGTTTAAAAGGAAAAAAATAATTTGTAAGAACCTGTATATAGTTGAAAGGAATAGAAGAGTGGAAACAAGGCAAAAACAAATTAAATACAGTAAAGAGTACCATTCCTTAGGATATTCCTTCTCTCTCATCATCCTCTTTTTTGTAAAGAGGGAGTAGGGAGAAAAGAGAGGAGAAAACATAAGAGAATAAGATGAAGGAAAATAATTAACAATTGCAATATGAACATTAATGGATTGAAATTACTCATAAAATGAAAGATGGAATAGATTAGAAAGCAATTTATCTTGTTTACCAGAAATGTACTTGAAATATAAAGATTCACATAGAGTTAAAACAAGGAGTTGGAAAAAAAGCAACATTCTGCTTCAGCTAAACTCTTTTTGGTTATGATTCCAAATTGATGGTCTCAAGGTACAGAATGAGACACACTTTTAGTCATGACTAAAGTATGGATTTGTTTTGCTTGAGTCTGATGACGGTAAAAGTTTTTATTTTTTCTTTACTTTTAAAAAATTGATAAAAGGAATTGGGGGAGTAGAAGGTAGCAATGATACTGTAAAAAAAGAGATAAAAGTCATTAAATATATATGAATATATATACATATTTTATATAAACATATATATATATATATATATATATATATATATATATATATATATGCACAGAAAGAAGCAAAAAAGAGTTTAGAAGGAAGCACAGGCAAATAAGGCAACTTTGAAAGTAACATTGAATTTATTATATACTTAAGAAAACAAGTTTTATGTAATAGATTCATGTGTAATTCTCATTATCTGCTCTAGTTTGTGTATAAAAATGCTCATTTTATTTGGCATTTTTCAAGTTCAGAAAGAATACAAAGAAGAATAAGAAATATTGTCAGATCTCTCCATTTCTTTCAGACATAAGCTTGTGTGCATGATTGAAAAATTTGTACCAAGTTATACATTGGTGTTAATGTGTGTGAACAGTCAAATGCCAACTCTATTAACAACCTTAATAGTCACCATCAACATAACATCATGGAGACTCATCTCTTCAGAAAACATTGGCACTATATACATGGAAAGAGTCTCTTATTCCTTTTCAATTGCATCTGTGCAAATATTTGTGTTCATTTTGACACAAGTATTCACCAGAGAAATTAATCTTCCTGGTTCAGTTTGATGCAGGTAGATGATGAGTTCTCTACTTAATTTTTTTTATTCTTCTTGACAAAAAAATCCTATCATATTGGTGAGTTCACAACCATATATTTTTTTTCATTTCCTATTGAAAGGTCTGATTTTTCTCAGTATAAGCTGCATTATTTCTCGCTACTCTTATAAAGAGATTTTACAGAAGAATATACTACTTCTCATTTTTAATGAGTTGGTTTACAAAATAATTTATAGTATGTTGCCTCAACTACTTAACTGAAGTAACAAAAAATGTTGTCTTCAGATATATAATAAATATGGCATTACTATAGTTTCAATTAATTGCTCTATGATTCCTTTCAGCAGCCCTGCGATTGTCCTAACCAAAGCACTTCGGTTTTGGCCACCAGTCCTGTCTATGTGTTCCCTGCCCCATCTCCCCTTATTAGAATATAATCTCCTTGAGGACAGGCACTATCCTACCTTTTGTGTTTGGATTCCCAGTCCTTTGAATAAATGTTTGACACATGGTAAGTACTTGAGAATGCTTTTTTCACTCATTTTGCTTTTTTTTTCTGCTTAAAACTCTTGCTCTCTGGAAATCACTTCTGGGATATCAAAAGCCTAGGACAGTACCTTGCACATATAGTAGAAATATTTGTTCCTTAGTGCGTGGACAAGAAAAATCTCATCCTTCTAGACTGCTTTAAAGTTTTTAAAGTTCTTTCTTCAAAAGAATCCAGTGAGGTCAATTGTACAAATTGTATTGTCCACATTTTATAGATGAGGAAACAGATTCACTAAAGGGACATAGATAGTATCTGCTAGAGCTCAAGTCCAGGTTATAGAATTATACCCAGAGAATTTGAAGATATCTTAAAGGCAATATGATCCATCCTTTTCATTTTAGAGATAAGGAAACTGAGGATAACCCATGAAGTGACTTTCCCAAGGCCACACAAGTAGGGAATGGAGGAGTTGGGATTTGAACCAAGGATCTGCTACTCTTTCCAGTACTCCATGACAACTCCATGATTAGGAAAAGAGGAAAGGGATAAATATTTATTAAGCTTTGACTATGTGCCAGGTTCTATGCTAATCATTTAAACTTTATCTCATTTTAATCTTCATAACAACAGAAGCAGGTGCTATTATGATTTCCATTTTGCAGTTGAGGGAATGGAGGCAGACAGAAGTTAATGACTTTACCCCAAGTCACACAGCTGAGGCTCTACTTGAACTCAGGTTTTTCCTGACTAGAGACTCAGGATGACGCTAGCCTCTGAGCCACCTACCTACCTCTAGCAGGGTAGAAAAAGATACATCTTGACTACTCTATTTAGAAGCAAATCCCAGGTGGCCATAACAGAATCAGCTGCATTCACTTTAGGAAAGATCTCTACTTTCCAACCCACTTTCTCTATTATATCTTTATCCTTGGCTACTTCTACACATCTTAAGATCATAGGATCATATGATTGTGGATTTAGATTTGCAAAAGACCATTGGCCATCTAGTCCAATTTCTTCTGAATAGGTTAATATATTACTATATAACATTATTTGTCAGAAATGAAACTATTGCTACCTTGTAGTTTGACTTTTGTCTCTTTTGTAAAAAGAGATTTTTTTTGTCTTAAAAAAACCAAAACACCTTCCTCATTTGTAAAATTGGGATATTGTTAATCATTTCTGATTCTCCATGACCCTCTTTGGGGTTTTCTTGGCATAGATATTGGAGTTTTTTGCCATTTCCTTCTCTAGCTCATTTTATAGCTGAGGGAATTGAGCTAACCTGGGTTAGGTGACTTGCCCAGGGTCACATAGCTAGTAAGTATCTGAGGCCAGATTTGAACTCAGAAAGATGAGTCTTCCTGACTCCAGGCTTGGCATTCTATGCACTGTTCCACCTAGCTGCCCAAAATGGGTATAATATGACTCATATGATTTATCTTATAGCACTGTCAGGAAGAAAGTATTTTCTAAATTTTAAAGAATGATATAAATGTGATTAAATTTAGTGTACGTTGCAACCATTCCTCAACTTACAAGTTACAAATCACTTTCCATTTTTGTTCCCTGAAGTCATTTGACACATAGGATACTCACTAACTAAAGGCTGTTTGATTTCTGAGAAGGGACAATGGAAGACATTTTGATTGGATTTTGATACCAAATGAAGAGTTATGCAAAATGGCACCTTTAGGCAGAGAGTGTCTTGTTACTATCCAGTGAGGGCATGTTTTCAGGATGTTGGCCTGCAGGACTTGTTTCAACTGGTGCCAGAGGCCTGGAACCTAGTGTGACAGTCATCCTTTTTTTTGTCTCTGATATTTCCTATCAGAGACATTAGAGCTTAATCTTCAACTACATGTCACGGAGGGCCCCAAATATTGGTCTGATGCTATCAGCAGGGCATAAAAACTGACAGACATTTCAGCTTCAATTGTTGCCGTGCCCTAATCATCTAGTTATATAAAACTAAACCCTTGCCATGTGTCCTCAGGGTATATAAGTGCTGTAGTGTGATGGGAATTTTGAGGCCTTCAATAAAAGCTTTGTTATTTCATGGGGTGAACAAGTGATTCCCGTCTGTTGACTCTACTGATAATAGGGTCCTGGTAATCATTTGTTTGACAAGGTCTAATATTCACTGAGTATATCACTCTGCTTTTTCTTTTTTTTTTTACCTCAGTTGAAAAAATGAGGAAGTTAAATGAGGCATTAGTGACACGTCATTGTCAGAGCTACTAGAGCAAAGGAGAAAGCAGAGGCAATGTCCCCTAAAGCTGTATTCTATCATGGAGCTCATTTAGTGTTTCCCAGACGCTCAGTATCCCAAAGATCAAGGGCCACCTACTTCAGGAGACCGACCTTTCTTGATTACTGCTATCCAACAATGTTATCCCCCTTGTCCCCTTTCCAAATGACCATATATCTATTTGTGTATACCATTATGTGGACAGATTTCTCTCTCCTCATAGAATATTTAACAAGTTGAATATTCCAACAAAGAAGGGTGAATGGACTGGAAGAGACAGATACAGGAGTTAATCAATAAGCATTTATTAAGTGTCTACTATATGCCAAATATGAAGGAAACCAGGAGAGGCTAGGAAGTGGAGGTGAAGAGGGAGAGTATTCCAGGCATAGAGAACAGCCAGTGAAAATGTTGTGAGTCTTGAGATAGAGTCTTGTGTGAGGAACAGCAAAGAGGATGGTGTCATTGGATAGCAGAGTATGTCAAGGGGAATGGGGATAGGAAGGTGTGAGAAGACTGGAAATGTTGCAGGATCTAGGTTTGACATCAGAGTTGATAGGGAGTCACTGGCGATTATTGAAAAAGGAGAGGGGGGAAAGTGATATAGTCAGATCTGTGCTTTAGAAAGATTAATTGGACTGAAGTGAGAATGCACTGGAGTGGGAAAAGACTTGAGGCCAGGAGATCAACCAGTAAGCTAGGAGATTTTGAAGTAGTAGAATTCACAGAAAAGTGTATGGATTGAAGTAGGACAGAAGGGTAAAAAACAGCCCACTTAGATCCTGAGCACTCAGGAAGATAGAGCAGCTAGGTGGTGCATCGTATAGAGCACCACGCCTACAGTCAGGAAGATCCGAACTCAAATCCAGCCTCAGACACTTATTAGCTATGTGACCCTGGGCAAGTCACTTAACACTGTTTGCCTCGGGTTCCTCGTCCAAAAAAATTAGGAGAAGGAAGTGGCAAGTCATTCCAATATCTTTGCCAAAAAAACCCCCAACAAACCCAAATGGGGTGATGAAGAGTTGGACACAACTGAAATGATGAAAAAACAGCTTCTTGACTTCAGACCCAGCTGGTGAATCTCCTAGCTACCTGGAAAGACAGACTTTTCAATACCAGCTCTGATTGCAATGAACAATACAATCACAGACAAGTCACTCCATTTCCTCATCTGTGAAATGGGGATAACAAAATTTGTACCATATACTCAATGGGTGCTATGAGGAAAGTACTTTGTTAGCATTGAAGTACTATATGTGAAAACTGTTATGATTCTTTACTAAGAGGTTAGATCATTGGAAAGATTATCAGGGCAAATACTGACATTAACACATTTGGGTTGGAGTAGAGATTCCCTTCCTTCACAAGCCACATAAAGAAGTTTGTTAAAAAAATATTTGCTATTTTAGGGTGTGTAGTCCTGGGATCCTGAGGTTGACATCCAGTTGGTCAACCAGGTTTTCTCTTGTTGCCATCACCAAACATAGAATGGTGGGTTGAAAGTATCCATAGATCTGATAATGCAGCTTAACCAAAAAGCTTTTAAATGAGAATCTAAAACTCTGGGCCTTTTCCAGAATTAAGAGGTATGGGTGGAGTGGGGTGTAGTTTTAATGTATCATATATAAAACCGAGAATGTTTACTTGGTTCAGGGTAACTATGTTTCCAACTGGGTGTCTTAGAAGAGGCAGCTGAATTTTAATTTCAAAAAGTTTCTTTAAGACATAGTTTGAAGAGGAAATAAAGGTTAGAGGTTACCCATTCCTTAGAGAGGCATAGCTAGTGAAATGGAAAGAGGGTTTTAAAATCTGTTATTTTTGTTATGATTTAAATACTATCACTTGGGGTATTTCTAACATTTCTGATGCCAACCGCAGACTTTGTGCCAGGAATATTTGACTCTGGGATGCCAGGAGTCTGGCTTAAGAATAATTCCCTTCCTTCACTATGTACCTACTCTTCATCTTATTCTTTTCCAGATGAATGAGTTCAACATGGATGTTTAATTTCAGGTCAGAGAATCAATTCTAGAAAATTCTTTCTTCACAACACCTCTGTAAATTATATAGTACAATGTTATTATTTCCATTTAATGTATGAGGAAATTGTTTCAAAAAAGTTAAATGAATAGTCCTTGATCACACAGCTTTACTAATAAGAGCTGGGATTGCAGTCATTCTTTCTCTCTCTAGTCCTCAGTTAACTATGTTACTGTATCTCTAGCTCAGCAATTTTCCCAATGCACATGACTTCTATCTCCCTTCTACCTTAGCCTCTTACACAGGTGTCTACTGCTCAGACCCCACCCTATCTAAACATATGACTCTCTGTTCCATTTGATTTTCCAGTCCTAAAATAATAATATATTTTGGCATCAATTTTAGAAATCAGTATTTCTAGACATTGGGCATATCACCAAGATATTTTTTTATCCATACAAAAGAGTATTATAATGGACTTGGCTGCTAAAGTCTATGCAGATAAAGTAAGTTAACATTAGAATTATTTGAACTGATAAAATAAAATTCATTTCAGGCCAGAGAACAAATTCTAGAAAATTTTTTCCTTACAATACCCCTCCATATTTGGTACAAGTTTTAGTATTTCATTTTATAGTTGAGGAAATTGAGTCTCAAAGAGGCTAAATGACTTTCTTATGAACACGCAGTACCAGAATCAGTCAGAGATCTTGGACTGGATCGTCACTTCCCTCCCTACCTTCCTTCTCTTTCTCTTTCTTTTCTTTCCTTTCCTCCCTCTCCTCTTCCCCTCCCTTCTTTCCTCTCTCTCCTCCCCTCCCTGATTTTATGTCCAATTCTCAGTTAGCTATGCCACTGTATACACACATATATACATCCACGAGAGAGTGTAGTATAATTAATAGAATTAATGGAATCAGGAAGATTTTGCCTCAGGTTTCCTCCCTGACAATATTAGCTGTGTGACCCTAGGCACTTTCCTTGATCTCTTAGAGCTCCAGGTCTCTCTTCAAGACTACATTGTAGAAGGCTTGCTGATTTGTATTAGGAAAGTATCTTCACTAGGTTTTCCCATCATTAATGACTGAACAATAAATCAATAAACATTGATTAAGCCAGGTACTGTGCTAAACTAATGAAATCACAAGGTGGATCAAAATATAGGACATGCATGTATATGTATCGATACACATATACACATACATGTAAGACATATACATATACATGCAATAAGAGACAGGGTGATATAGTCACTAGAGATCAGGCTTTTGAGTTCAGATATATGGGTTAACATCTTGCCTCTGACACCTAATGGTCACTTAACCTCTTTGTGTACCAGAAAACTCCCCAAGGCACTCTTAAACTAACCCATGGATAGATTTGGATAGGAATCCAGTTTGAATTTGGATAGAAAAAATTATATTTTGATTTCCCATTAACCTTTGGTTTCTTTTGTAATCCTATTTTTTTAACTCATGATTCAAAAGTATTATTCTGAGAAGAGATTTATCAATTTCATCAGATTGTCAAAGGGGGTCATTATAAAAAAAGTTAATGACTCCTTCCCTGAGATCATAAATTGAAGAACAGGTTCCTATCTATATTGCTAGACGAACTTACTTATCACCAGTTCCTTTGACCAACAAGATTACAGGTAACAAAGAAATTTTCCCCAAGACCCCCAAAGTGATTTGCCCAGCATTTTAAAAAAATTTTCTTAAGTAGATTAAAGGCTCTAGGGAGGGCAAGGAACTTATATTTCTTCATTCATTATTTTCTTCGTGACCTGTTTGTGTTCGTATGTATAAGTATCTCTAGGTATCTTAAGGAGTACATATCTTAACAAGTACACATTCTTGTGTATATATGAATAAGTGTATAAATTGTACAGGCTGTTTGTAACTTCACCTCTAGCTTTCCTAAGAGGCACTGTCCTATGTGTGTGGGAGAATATCTGATCTCTGCACCTACCTTGGCAGATGAAAAAAAAATTAGTTAATTTAAATAATCCTAATCCAACTCATTTACCTCAGACCAAGATTTTAGAACTGATTAGAGATAAATTATGGTGCTTTGTCAACTCAACACTTAGAGGAGGAGAAGAGTTCATTTGGCACAGAGGCACTCTGTGTAAGTGTCTGAGTAAGAGAAGTGTTGGAGTTTATAGTCACCACAGCTGAACCAAGGGTCAGAAAATGGGACAGCAAGGATGATGGTCTTTGGTTGGCCCTACTGGAGGGAGGGAGTTGTTGTTATTCAGTCATTTCCATCTCTTCATGATTCTATTTGGGGTTTTCTTGACAAAGATACTGGCATGGTTTGCCATTTTCTTCCCCAGCTCATTTTAGAGATGAGAAACTGAGGAACAGTAAAGTGGCTTGCCCAGGGTCATAGAGCTAGTAAGTGTTTGAGGTCAAATGTGAACTCACGAAGATGAGTCCAGTCTTGATGCTCCATCCATTGCACCACTTAGAATAGAAGGAAGAGAATGGTTTGTTTTCTTTTTTAGTGAAGCAGGGTGGGAGGTGGTGGAGGGGTGAAAGTAGGAGAATAAACTGGCACTTGGTTAGCGATATTTTCATTATATTGGCAGGTCTTAAAACAGTTTTATTGATGGTAAAACATGCAGGCTCTGTCGGCGAAGACAATCCATACTACTGCAGTTCGGTTCTTTTATATTAGAAGCAAATATATAATGCCTCATAAGTATGATGATGGATTTTTCTAGAAAGGCATGTGGTGGGGAAAGAAGTCCTGTGCAGAATATTATTTCCCTTAAAGCAGTTCCTCAGCAGGTGGAGCCAATAAAATGCATAATATACGCTTTCAAGCTGTTAGTTGGATCATTTCTTTGCATCCCTTCGCTCCCATATTAAATTTAGGGGTGAGAAGGATGCAAGGGAGGAAATGTGTTTTCTGTTTGCCTTCAGCTAGAAAATTTTTTTTAATGAACTATTTCAGAAGAAAATGGTAAGAGAAAATGGAAACTGTCATCCAGCAGTGGAGGAGCCTTTAAAATGGATAAAGCCTTCAAATAATCAATCAACAGGTATTTTATTAAGTACCTATTGTGTGCCAAGCACTATACTTAAGTTCTGAGGGCTCAAAGACGAAAATGGAATACTACTTCCTGTCAAGGAAATCAAGTATAAATATGTTAAGTACATATTTATGAATAGAAGCAAATACCTACAAGGTAGTTAAATATAAGGTAGAGAGGGAGGGCACTGCCAGTTGGAAGTGGTATTGGGAATTGTACAGTGTAGGTCTAGAGGAGGTAGTTTGAGATGAGCTTTGAAGTAAACTTTGAAAGTCTTTTTTCTCACTATGCTTACATGCTATCAATGGAAAGATGTTTGTGTAAATAAGTATATACTTTATATGTATGTGTATATATATGTGTGTGTGTGTGCATACATATATAACACATACACACATATATGTATTTATATGTGTGTGTATACATATATATATATATATATATATATATATATATATATATATATATATATATATATATATATATATACATATTCAGAAAAAGTCAGTTTAGCCGGATTGTAGAAAGCATAATGGAGGTTGAAGGTTGATACTTGAGAGAAAAGGAAAGCAATAAGGTACCCTGAGGGAAAGATGGGAGGTAGCATGTGCCAGGCAAGTCAATATAACACCAACACCTCTCTTCAGATGGCATTTGGGGTTTTCTTGGCAAAAATACTGGAGCAGTTTGCTATTTTCTTCTCCAGCTCATTTTACAGAAGAAAAAACTGAGGCAAACAGATTAAGTGACTTGCCCAGGGCCACACAGCTAGTAAGTATCTGAGGCCATATTTACTCAGGAAGATGAATTTTTCTGACTCCATGCCTGGCACTCTATCCACTGTACCACCCCGGTGCCCAGTGGAGATAGACCAGAAATCTGAACCTAATAGTCATGGGAATCACCTTGAACTCCAGAGCATTGGGAATCTTTCCATCCAGGGCCCCGAAACAATCACTAAGGGGAGTAGTTGATTTAGAGAAGGGGCCCACTTTCCTTGCTACTACCAATGGTAACTACTGACCACTCCAGATATTGAGCCGTTTCTCCTTTTCTCCTCTCCATTTCCTTACCTCCCTTTTACTCCCCTCCTCTCCCCTCTCCTGTCCTTGTCCCTCTTTTCCTTTACATTCAATAGAAGTTGATTACTAGATGAGAAAGTTGTCCTTTCCGCAAGCAGCTTTTCCAAGATAGCATCACCATGGGCATCATCAAATCAGCTCTTTCCAACTCCTCAGTCTACTCCTTCTTGAAGAGGGAAGGGCATGTATAAAAACCTCTGCACTTTTTTCCTGCCTCATGTGAGATGAAGAATGTGTCTTTGTGTTCTTAGAAAAAGAATGGTGTCAATAGTACAAAAATGCCAATAGGAACAATAAGATTATCATAGTCTGACCTCAAGTTTGGGTTGTACTTTCCCACCAATGCTCACAATATCTTTGAGGGGTAAGTGGGTTCCAATCATATAAAGTTGAAATCTCTCTCTCTCTCTCGTTGTCTTCCTCTCTCTTTCCTTTTCTTTCTCGCTCTCTCATTTGTTACCTCCTTCCTCTTCTTCCTCCCTTCTTTTCTTTTTTATCCTTCCTCTCTCCTTCCACCTATTCTTCCTGTCTCTGCCTCTTTCCCTCTCCATTTCTCGCCCCTTCCCTTTCTATTTTAATGGGCATTAGAAGTATAAATGTATACACATACACACACAGTTTGCTTGTTGGTGTTCTATCCCAACTAATGAGAATAGTCATTATAAATTTCAGGCTAGGTTAAATGTGTAACATTCAAATATTTTTATTTCATTCTGAGTCTTCACTTTTTTTAATCTAGGTTTTAAAACACCTATGGAGTTCTGGGAGAAGAGAGATTTGACCATTTTTTTCTGATTTATTAGACCTTTTGGCATTTTAGTTGTTGATTGTCTTTGGATGAAATAATTTTTAAAATAACGAACCAAAGATAAAAGAAGACAGTTGATGCTGTGGCATTTGTTTTATAAGCTGACAGCCTATGATCTGCAATGGTTCTGGTTTCAGAGGAAATCTTGAAGGTGGAAAACTGCATTTTATTCTTCGCTTTCAGAAAATAAATAGGCATAAAAATTAACTTCTTCTTGTGATCTTTTTGGACTATCTTCAGAGGGGTTAACTAGCTGCCACAGAACTGTTTGAAATAGCCCACACCCTTCCTTATAAGTTCTATAAAGAAGATGAGGGAAACAGAGTCTCATAAAATCACTTTGTTTTGTTACACATACTCTTTTTTCCCATTAAGCTATATGACCAGGGCTGGTGGCTGAGCTCCTACATGAGAGTTTCCAAATTGAACCAAGGGGCCCATTGTTACGAATTTAAAATATGGAATCAAAAGGGCAAGGTCAACTACACCACAAGAGAGCAACTGGTTCACCCCATCACTTTCAAGATAGTTGCCAACACTCTCATAAATTGTAAAAAGATTCTCCAGTCTTATTTGGAATTCCGTTATGAATTAAAATAGCAACAGATGACCAGAAATCCTGGTACCATGTATACAAAGCCTTTAAAGCCATTTCAGAGTGTCATCAGATTTATAATACTACCCTTTGAGTAGAATCTGATGTGTTGTAGATGAAAGATCTTTTCTCTTTGATGATTTCTATCCCTGTGTCACATTCCTGATAATCTCTATTTGGGTGCTCTTAACATTATTGTTTTTTTTTTCAAAATTGAATTGAATTAAGGTGTGAAAGGACAATATATTAACTAGATATATATTGTCCTTTAACACCTTAATTCAATTTAATTTTATATCTACTGCTAATATGTTGTCTTTTAATACCTTAATTACATATGTACACTTATATATATGTATGTGTATATATACATATTTATACATATACATACACACATACCTATATCTATCTATCTATCTATCTATATCTATAAATCAATATTTCTTTGAGGAAAGGAATTGTTTAGTTTTTATCCTTGTATCCCTGCTTGTCTTGCACATATTAGGTCCTTAATGAATATTTGTTAATCTAATTGATTCAAAGTGAGATTCCCTCCCATTTCATTGAAGATCAATTAGAAAAACCAAATGGTTGTCACAATTTAAAGACTATAATGGGGGAATTACAAAAAAAGGAAATCAGAAAGGGCATTCTACTTATAACCCACATCTTATAAGTGACTTCATATTCAATCTGTTATAAAACTGGTCTTAATTTTGAAAAGTTAACAGAATGTTTACAATACTTAAAGCTAAATTCTGAAAAGTTAACAGAATGTTTACATTACTTAAAGCTAAATTGTTTATGGGAGGGGAAAAAGGCCCTCTTCCTTGTACTATAGGTGGAGATGATCTGGTGTTGTTTTTGATAAAAATACTTTTCTTATTAAAAAAAGTGAATAAAGAAATACAAAAGGTGTTTCAGAAAGGTGCACAGGACATGCAGGACAGTTTTGAAAGTAATGAGTTGAATTTATCATATACTTTAAAAAAACAAGCAATATGTAAATAGTTTCATAATTTTGTATTTAATTCTATTTTTGTGTTCTAATTTGAATACAGAAATACTCCTTTTTAAATGTTTAAGTTCAGAATAAAATAGTAATAATAAAACAGAACAAACCTAAGAGATAGCATTGTGCTAATATTTATTGGAATATGACACTCTCTTATCCTGCAGATGGGCTCACTTTGAAGTTAGAGGGACAAGGTCCCAGATGGGGGCTCGAGTGAGAGGTCAAGGGCAGAGCTAGCTGTGACAACTGGCTAGTGATTGTGCTTCAAACTAACTCAGAGAGAAAAATAAACAAAGCAAGAGAATAGAACTTTTAAGGGGTACAGAGACCACCAAACTCAAGTGTTCTTAACATGAAAACCATAAATATGTTTTCTTATTTTTTATTTTTTTATTTTTAATATAAATTTATTTATTTCACTTTTTATATTCATTTTCACAAAATTTTGGGTTCCAAATTTTCTCCCCATTTG
>CM053770.1:360915992-360951937 GCA_028658325.1 Potorous gilbertii | reverse complement strand
TTTTGTGATTTCTTGGTTTCTCAGAAAGTCATTAGCCTCCATTTGTTCCATTCTAATTTTGAGAGAACTATTTTCTTCAGTGAGCTTTTGCACCTCTTTTTCCACTTGGCTAATTCTGCTTTTGAAAGCATTCTTCTCCTCATTGGCTTTTTGAACCTCTTTTGCCAATTGAGTTAGCCTATTTTTCAAGGTGTTATTTTCTTCAGCATTTTTTTGGGTCTCCTTCATCAAGGTATTGACCCGTTTTTCATGCTTTTCTTGCATCTCTCTCATTTCTCTTCCCAGTTTTTCCTCCACCTGTCTAACTTGATTTTCAAAATCCTTTTTGAGCTCTTCCATGACCTGAGCCCATTGGGTATCTATTTCAGATATTTGGGATATGGAGGCCTTGACTCCTATGTCTTTCCCTGATGGTAAGCATTGATCTTCCTCATTAGAAAGGAAGGTAGGGAACATCTATTCACCAAGAAAATAACCTTCTATGGTCTTATTTTTTTTCCCTTTTCTTGGCATTTTCCCAGCCAGTTACTTGACTTCTGAGATTCCTCTCCACCCCCACCCAGATCCACCCAGCTAGTGCTTGGGGTCTGAGATTCAAATGCTGCTCCCCAGCCCCAAGGCTTTCAGTGGTGGGCAGGGCTGCTATTCAGAGTATGATTAAGTTCTGTTGCTCAGGTGGGGGCAGGGCCGCTGCCCAGGTTCAGTTCCCTCAGGGGGTTTATGCAGAGACCTTCTGTAATAGAGGTCCTGCCTGCTCTGGGAGCCTCTGCCTACTGCCTCTGCTGCTGCCTCCTGAGAGGGCCTGAGTTATGGAAACATCCCAGTCCCCTCTCAGCCAGTCCAGAAGTCTCTCTCACTGACCTAGCTCCTGTGAGTAGAGGGACCTTTGCAGCCGCTGGAGATTCAGTCCCTGAAGTCTGCTCATATCTGCTCACTCCTCTTTGTGTTGCGCCGCCAGGGCAGGGCTGGGCTCCACTCCCGTCTGGTGTGCGACGGACCTTTGGGATCGGTTTTTCAGGGCTCTCTGCAACGGAAATCTCTTTCACTCTGTTGCTGCGTGGCTTCCATTGATTCAGAATTTGTTGGGAATTCTTTTTACAAAAAGTCCATGGGCTGTGGGGTCAGAGCTAGCATATGTGAATCTTTCTACTCCGCCATCTTGGCTCCTCCCCCTCCATAAATATGTTTTAAGAAATATTTTATATTCATTTTAATGTAATTTTAAATATATTTTGACATAAGGTTTACTTCGTTTTTTATTTTATGCTTTTAAGAATATTATTCTGGGAATTCCATAGGCTTCAATGAATAACTAAAGAGGCCTATGGCACAAAGAAGATTGAGAACCCCTGTTCTGGCTGATTTAGGTGCCTTTCTTGTTTCTATGGAGGACAACACTATAACCTTAAAGTTACTGTAGCTGGCATGTGCCAAGAGGAATAATTGAACTTCTTTTCCATTATGCATGGAACATTTCCAACATGCCCTTACAAGAGAGCAGTTGCTTCCACATAAGGGAGACCACAGGCTACTGACAAAAGATACAAATTGGGAGCAGCACTGCATGGCCTGGAGGTAGTAGTGCAATGAACTGAAGACAGGAGTTAGCACTAGATTTGGTGAGGTACTCCCACCGAATACATGAATACCTGGAGAGAGACATGAACTGAGGAACACTGTATCTTCTGTAGAGACAGAACCTTGACAAGAGACAAGAAGGCAATGGAAATGGAACATTGACTAATAAGACAAGAAAAGTAGAGCTTCCCTGAAAACAGTGTGGTAGATAGGGCAGAAAAATAACAGACTAGAACACCAAGGAATTGCATGTACTAAGAAGAGTTATGGCTTTCCACATACCTTGAACTTTATTGGTATTATAAGTCAAGGGAATCAGGGACCTGCCCAAAGTAGATGTTGCTTGATACCCTCCAGAAATGGGAGAAATGGGGTTTTTTTTGGAGGGCTGTCAATAGCAGGGGTTCTTAAATGGTAAGTGGATAGTGAACTTGAATGGGAAAAAAATGCATCCAGTTTCATGAACCTCTGACTGAAGTTTAGTGCTTCCTTAAATAATTTAAAAGCATTATGAGAAGGGCTCCGTAGGTTTCACTGTTCTTCCAAAGGGGTTCATGACGCAGAGAAAGGTTAAAAACCCTTGATCTAAAAGGACAGCTTTGAATATGAATTCTTTCTGAATTTTTTGTTATATAAATACAATCTTTTGTATGTTTATGTCACTGTTAGCCTGAGTGCTTGCAGGGGAGGAAAGTAATTTGAAAAAATAATCAAGTTAATAAATTTGGGGGTACACATGGGTAGAGTAATGAATCAGAGAGGTTTTCTGAGATACCCCCCAAATAGTGTCCAGATTCCTGTGTCAGAGAAGAAGCTTCATCATATTGAAAGCTATATGAATCTAAATATAACTGGCAACTAAGAAAGAGGCTTGCTTAGTCTATTTTCACTACTAGCAAGAATTTTAACATATTTTCAAGCAGGCACCATGGTGTAATGGGAAGAAGACTGAATTAGAAATCAGGAGACTTTGACTCAAATCCAGGCTATGTTACTTTGAAGTAAGATGGCTCTTAGAGAACCCTTATCTATGTGATTTCAGGCAAGTGACTTTTATCTCTTTCTAGGCCTTACTTTGTTCATCTGTAAATGAGGGGTTTGGAATAGCAAATCATTAACGCCTGTTACAGCTCTAATTATCTAAGGATGTACAAATCTGTAATTGAATGAAAGGAGAAATATTTTGATACTATGTCCCTAAGTTACCTTATGTAAATTATGTCTATTCCTCCAACAAGTAATAGTTGTGTTTATTACATAAAAGCCTAAGCTCTATGAAGTATTTAAAATGTATAAGATATGGTTCCTGTCCTTATGGATTCTGGTGGAGAAGAGACAAACATAAATCACAAGTACATGTTTATAGCAGATAAAATTTATCTGAGTACTCTAAAGACATTCTTGTTAGCCAGAAGCTGTATTAGATGACCTCTAAGTTGAAGACAATTTGATTCAATTCCATTTATATATAAGACACATCCTTCTCTTTCTTGATTGTGGGACCATAGATTTAGAGCTGGGAGGGACTATGTAGCATTAAAGCATTAAAGATATAGATATGTGTGTATATATATGTATAAATATGTATAAAACTTTAAAGAGTCATGGTCTTGGAGTCAGGAATACCTGAATTCAAAATTGGTCTCAGTCACTACCTGTGTGACCCTGGACAAGTTACTTAACCTCTATGTGGCTCACTTTTGTCATCTGTAAAATGAGCATATTAGACTTGATGGCATTTAAGCTCTCTTCCAACTCTAAACCCAAGATCTCCATAGTTTAAAGTCATCTATTCCGATTTCCCCATTTTACAGATGAGGAATCTGAAGCCCAGAGAAATTTAATAACTTGTCCAATGTTCATAAGTATAAGAGCTTGGATTCAAACCTAGGTCCTTTGACATAGCCCACTGCACAATACTTCTTTCCCAAGGAGGTTGTTTCCTTTCTCTGTAAGTTACTTAATTGTAGAGGTTAAATAGCAAGATAATTTTTGGAAAGTCTTTGCCTTACCTTACTGCAAATGGGACAATGGGCATGCTTTAAAGTTTTTAAAAGCACTTTACAATGTGCTGATTGTGGATTGTCATGCAGCCTTGAAATAATTCTGTGAAGTAAGTACTGTAGGAATTATTAGATGGGAAACTTCAAACTGTAGTGGTGACTTGCCTATGGTCACACAGCTCTTCCTAATTCCAAGTTTAGCTCTCTTTCCATTCCATCTATGAAAAATTGTTTTCTCCTTCAACTAAGCACTGTTGCTGTTCAGTTATTTCAGTTACACCTGACTCTTTGTTGCCATATTTGGAATTTTCTTGGCAAAGCTATTGAAATGGTTTGCCATTTCCTTCTCAGCTCATTTTACAGTTATGAAACTGAGGCAAACAGGGTTAAGTGACTGCCCAGGGTCACATAGCTAGTAAGTGTCTGAGGTCAGATTTGAACTCAGGAAGATGAGTCTTCCTGACTCCAGGCCCGGTGCTTTATCCACTGTACCACAACTAAGCACTACTTCACATTTTTATAAATACCTTTATGATTTTTATAAATACCTTTAACCAGATAGCTTAGAATCACACAATTATTGAATATTAGAAATTGAAGGAACCTTAGAGATTGTCTTGATCTGGTCTAGAACCCTTTTATCTTCATCTAATTCTTTCTTCCCCCCTTTCATAGAAAAGAAACAGAATGGACATGAAATTTCTCAGTTCAATTCCATTTCAATTTAATAAGCAATTACGTGCTGCTTTGTGCCAAGTCAAGAAAACAACCATTTCTTATGGGCTTACTATATACCATGTACTATACAAAGTACTGGGAATATGAAGAAAGCAATTACAGTTTCCAAAGAGCTTATTCATGAGGAAATTCTCCCAATCAACAACTGTTCTGCAATTTCTAGTTTTAGATATTAGACAAAGATTAAGACCAAAGCAGTCTGCTCTTACCCAACTTCTACTCATGGAAGGGTTGGGTTTGGGTTGCCTAGGTCAATATAAATTAACGTCTCCTCTCTACTAAAGTCTACAGGGACAGAGATCATGTCTTGCACGTATTAAATGCTTCTTAGAACTAAAACTTTTTATTAATAACCAACATACAAAGAGAATCAGTAGACTTTTGTTAGAATAGAAATGTGGTGGGAAAGAATCTGAGAACAAAACATGAAAAAAACAATATATCTCTTGAAAAACAGAAGGTGGGAGTGGTGAATGTTTTGTTTCAAATCAAATAAACATATTGGAAATGAATTAGTTTCCTATTGACTTCTGGGAATAGAAATGCAGTGCCCTGTGCCAAGGCCTTAAGTTTTGTAGAAAGGAGTGGGTAACAGAGTGAGATCTGCAGGATTATTTCGGTGAGATCACAACTTGACTTGTTGTTGCCCAGATAAGCAATGATGCGTGCCATTCAGGAACTAGAATGAAAACAAAAGCTTATCTGTACCCCTCCATCATGGTGCACACACCCTTCAGATCACCAATAGGAAAACAGGTTAAGTTACAGAATTAAAAAAAATACTCTGTGTATGTATTGGCAAAGGGGAATGCCAAATGATATGACATTTTCTGTTCAAAGGATTTGCTTTCAAAGAGATAATTCCATCTGGAGCTGAACAGAGAGCTGAACAGGCACACCCTGCCACTCTGATCTTTCAAGGGAGCCATAGCATGGGCAAGGATAGGTAGAAAGGGCCATTCATAACAACAGGTAGGTTGTGGGTTTTGTCAGGCTCCAGTGGGTATCTTTTAAAGTCTCCCTTAATTGTCTTGACTGACATTTGCAAACTGATCTATTGATACTTGTTGGTCTAAGGCAGGGAGTCTTTTAAGCAGTGTTGAAAGCAGACTCTTCTGTTTTAGATTGCTTCTTTTAATAACAGCTCACATTCATATGGAGTTTTAAGATTTGCAAGGCACTTATATATATAATACCCCCTTTAGGGCTTATTTGTCCAACTTATTTTCCCACTGGTAGGTTGAGTCTCCTGAGGGTTGGCTATGACTACTTCTAGCATTCTGGGGTTAACTCTATGGGTGGCAATCCTTTTAAATGTTAGTTTAGAAGCCCCCACCAGTGTGCTTCCCCCAATCAGACAATAGATTTAGTCCTTTAGCAAAGGCATTTATTCAATTGACACAGGAAGGATAGTAAGCACAAGGTACATCCTATAATCATCAGGGGCATAGTCTTTTACAATACATGTAGATTCCACGAGCAAGGACGCATGGGCATGAAGAGTACAATGGCAGTGAGGTACATGCACAAGGTATCTCACAAGTCTAGTTCTGAAGGGCCTGGATGTCCCCTCACTCTCCAGAGAAACTTGGTGAAGTTCACTGTGAGTCACTCCAAAGTTCAGCAGAGTTGGTTCTTTGTAAGGTGCAGTAACTCTGCTGACCTTTTGGTTTCTCTGGGCTTGTTTTTCTTAGGGTGTGGTATCTCAGTTGGACAAAGCACCTTGTTCCCCACAACAGACCTATGAAGTAGATGCTGTTATGATCCCAGTGTTACAGGAGAGAAAATAAGACTCAAAAAGACAAAGGAATTTGGCCAATTCACCCAGACAGTAACCTGAGAAGGGATTCAAAGCTAGGTCTTCCTTTCTCCGTGTCAAATGGTCCAAACAGTACAGACACTGTACTGTTAAAAATATTTACACACAAAATGTGTACGTGTCTCTTTACTGCCATATAAATGTTGATTTTGACAGGTTGAAGGCTGGCAGAGCCCTTTAAATTACAAACACACAAAGGAGAATGAATGTTCTAAGGTATTTTTGTAATGTTCAACCCAACTTGTTGCCTTTGAAAAAAATACATCACGTCAATTAGCTCCTTGAAGGCAACAAATGTTAAAACAGTAACTTTCAAAATACACACCTACCCATCTCCTTTCCCACGACCCTCTGCTTCTTTTCCACTGTTCCAAGTTTTGGCTTCCAAACTGACAGGGTGATCTGACCCTACTCAGTCCCTCTGCTTGGGCTTAATCTAGTTTCCTTAAGAATGTGCCTTTTGAAGTTAGTTGCTAAGTCCGTTTCACAAAAATCAGACGACAGAAGAACGATCTGGAGTAATGTTTTTGGAATGGGCTTTTCCCAAAGAGACCATTAGGTCCTGAATGAATAAATGAAGAAATAAATGAATGAGTGAGTCCTACCAGTAGCTGAACTAGTAATATTGCTTCCTTTAATTTTTTTTTCAGTATCGTGAATCATTTTTGCTGTTGCTTCTGAAGTGAACGGGCCAAATTCTTTCTCAAGTTCCTTCACAATAATTTCCACTAACTGCTGGAAAACCAACAGGTAAAAGCTGAAATGCCATTGGCAATTCTGCTGGATCTTTGTGCTGCCTTCTCTGTCGGTGAGGCATGACTTTCCAGTGCCTGGAGTCAAGTTCTGTGAATCATTTTTTTTCTTTCTTTCAGAAAGAGGAACGCATCTGAGAAATCTGACATGACCCAGTAGCCAAAAACCTCTACTGACTAATGGGCAAGGCGAGAAGGGAGGAGGCATCATTAGCTGACGGAAAGGGTAGACTGAGGGAATTCTTGGCCCGAAATGCAGTCTGGAAGAAAGTATTAAAATACGAACTAAGTGGAATAGAAGGAGGAGTAAGTACTGGATGAGTAGGAGGAGACAACATTAATTGGCATAGGGACTGGGAGGAGGAGGACCCTGATGATGAAAACAAGAAGTTTTGAATGCTGTTATTGTTTCAATTAATATTTACTGGGGACCTAGAAGATTCATTAGGAATAGTATGCAGAATTCAGAAATCATGGTCCTTGACATGGATTAGGATATCCAAGAACTAAGAAAATCTCTGACTTTTCTTATGTATTTTCACTCCACTGTCCTCATCTCCTTTTCCACCTATGAGTTGGATAGACAGTTTACAATTAAGGTATTTGGGAAAGCATATCTGCCTGTGTCACCCTAGGCAATTCACTTAACCTTTCTTTGTCTCTGTTTCCTCATCTTTAAAAATGGCCACAAAAAGAGCGCCTGTCTTCAAGGGTTGTTGTGATCAAATGCAGTAACAAATGTAAAGTGAGATATAAATGTAAATTTTTATTATCAGTATTTCTTTTCATTTAAGAATCGAGATTTTTTTCAAGAAATCAAGAGATATGTGTGTGGAAGGATTGGTGATGGAGATACCAGTATATAAACAAAATAATTTAAGGAAAGGCACCAAGTCAGCAAACATAGTTGTAAAAGAGTCAAAATAAAAGATTGGCTTGAGGAGATGAATGATAATGCCTCTGGTTACAAATAATGCTTGTCTTGTGAGGAGTTTAAGAACCTATACACTTGTTATCCAACTTTTGAAAAACAGAGATGGAAAGGAGAGGGTGTAAGAGAAGCACAGGGTCACAAATTTAATGCTCAAAGGGATCTTAGAGACCACCAGTCGAACTTCCTCCTTTTAGGAATAAAGAAACTGAGGCAAAAGGAGGCTAAGTAACAGGTCCAAGGTCCTACAGTTCCTCAATTGCTAAATTATCCTGGAAGCCAAACCCATTTTAGAAAACAGTAGAAGAAAGTCATGGCTGTCAGAACAGGAAATCAAAAGCTAAAAATCACTAATATCCAGCCCACATCTCTCAGTCTTCAGAAGCTATAGATTTGGAGCTGGTAGGTATCTACCAGGAAGGTATCTGGTAGTTATCTGGACAGTCAAGTACACTCTCTTCATTCTCCAAATAAGAAAATTGTGGCAGAAGAAACTTCAGATGACTTACTCAAGGTCATTGAAGTCTTTAATTTAGGAGATTAATCCCAGGGAAGCACAAAGAGGTTAAATAATTTAATTACTTGTCCAGTGGATGAAGTAGTATTGAATGCATGTCACATGACTAAAACCAATATTCTGTCTGATATACAAAGATTTGTAGAGGGATTTCAGTAATGAGTCTATAGGGAAGACTGAACATATTTGTTTATGGAAAATTTTTTGTTAGATATGGAAGAACATAGAGGGATAGAATCCATCTCTTTGCTTTCCTTTTTTTCTTTTTGAGTAACTAGCTGGAAGCAAAGTCACTTTATGAAGTCCTTACAATTCCACATCTTGCTCACTGAAGCTCCTAAGAAAATTCTGAGACTTTTCCACTTAGTTGTGCCTGGACTTACAGGCTGACAGTACAAAGAAAGCAAATTATTTTGGGAGGGGGCATGATTCTATCTGCTGGTTATAACAGGAATAAAACCCATTCTTTAGAAAACTGGAGAAATGCAGATTCTTACATAATTATTTTCTTCAGGTTTCCCTTCCTTCCTTCCTTCCTTCCTTCCTTTCTTCTTTCCTTCCTTCCATTCTTCTTTCTTTCTTTCTTTTACTACATAACATAAAATGATATGAAGATACCTCTTCTAATCACCATCCTCAACCTGCAAAGAAAGAAAACAATCTTTTACATGGAACAAGCATTTATATGGGCAGAAAAGGGGCATGGTAGATAGAGTACAGGGCCTGGAATCAAGATTCAGGAAGACTTGTGGCCATAGACACTTACTAGTTATGTGACCCTGGGCAAATCGCTTTTACTACTGTTTAACTTCAGTTTCTTCATTTGTAAAATGAACTGGAGAAGGAAATAGCAAGTCACTCTTGTATCTTTGCCAAGAAAACTCCAAGTGATGCTGAAGAAAATAACAGTCTTTAAAAATAGACTAACCCAAATGGCAAAAGAGGTCCAAAAAGCCAATGAGAAGAATGCTTAAAAAAGCAGAATTGACCAAACGGAAAAGGAAACCAAAAGCTCACTGAAGAAAAGAGTTCTCTCAAAATTAGAATGGAACAGATGGAGGCTAATGACTTTCTGAGAAACCAAGAAATCACAAAACAAAACCAAAAGAATGAAAAAAATGGAAGATAATGTGAAATATCTCATTGGAAAAACAACTGACCTGGAAAATAGATCCAGGAGTGATAATTTAAAAATTGTTGGTCTACCTGAAAACCATGATCAAAAAAGAGCCTAGAAATCATCTTCCAAGAAATTATCAAGGAAAACTGCCCTGATATTCCAGAACCAGAGGGTAAAATAGAAATGGAAAGAATTCACCAATCATCTCCTGAAAGATATATCGAAAGGAAAACTTCTAGGAATATTGTAGCCAGATTCCAGAGTTCCCAGGTCAAGGGGAAAATATTTCAAGCAGCCAGAAAGAAACAATTCAAGTATTGTGGAAATAAAATCAAGATAATACAGGATTTAGCAGCTTCTACACTAAAGGATCGAAGGGCTTGGAATATGATACTCCAGAGTTCAAAGGAGATAGGATTAAAACCAAGAATCACCTACCCAGCCAAACTGAGTATAATGCTTCAGGGGAAAAAATGGAATTTCAATAAAAAATAGAGCACTTCCAAGCATTCTTGTTGAAAAGACCAGAGATGAATAGAAAATTTTACTTTCAAATATAAGAATCAAGGATAAAATGAAAAGGTAAACAGGAAAGAGAAGCCTTAAGGAACTCATTAAAGTTGTTTACATTCCTACATGGAAAGATGATATTTGCAACTCATAAGACCTTTTCTGGGATAGGGGTAGTTAAAGGAAAAAATATATATATATACATATATATATATACATACACACACACACACACACACACATACACACATGCATGCATACATACATATATCCGCACACATATATCTATATATTCAAGTGTGTATGGGTATGTATGTGTGTACATTATATATGTGTAAGTATGTATATGTACATATATATGTATACACACACACATATATATGATGTATACATAGACGGAGGACACAGGATGAGCTGAATATGAAGGGAGAATACCTAAAATTTACTGCTGAGTAGAATGTACTAGGAGTAAGAGAAAGGGAGAGGTAGAATGTAGCAAATCATTTCACATAAAAGAGGCAAGAAAGAACCTTTACAATGGAGGGGAAGAGCAGGGAGATGAAAGGGAATAAATGAGCCTTACTTTCATGGGATTTGGCTTAAGGAGGAAATAACACACACTGAATTGGATATGGAAATTTATTTTACCCTGCAGGAAGGCAGAGAGAAAAGAGGATGGGAGAGGGAAGATAACAGAAGGGACAGCAAATTGGGGAAAGGTATAATCAGAAGCCAACATTATTGCAGGAGGACAGGGCAAGGGAGAGAAGGGACTAAATGAAGGGCAGGATAGGACAGAGGGAAATTGGTTAGTCTTTTACAACATAACTATAACAGAAGTGTTTTGCATGGCTACACATGTATGACCTGTATTGAATTGCTTGCTTTCTCAATGAGAGTAGGTGGGGAGGAAGGAAGGGAGAGAACATAAAACTCAAAGCTTAAATAATAAATGTTAAAAATTGTTTCTGCATGCAACTGGGTAATAAGATGTACAGGCAATAGGGTATAGAAATCTATTTTGCCCTATAGTAAAATAGAGGGGAGGAGGATGGAAGAAGGGGAAGGACAGACTGAAGGAAGGGGAGGATGGGGTGCATGTTGCCTAGGATGAAGGGGTGAGGAGACATGGGGAGAAAATTTTGAATTCAAATTCTTGTGGAAGTGAATATTGAGAACTGAAAAATAAATTATATATTTAAAAAAAAGAAAGAAAGAACCCATCAATATTCAGCTAAAAAACTAAGAAAACTCCAAGTAGGGTCATGAAGAGTATGATATGATTGAACAGCAGCTATGTGCCTGGCACTGTGCTAAGCACTTTACAAATTTTACCTTGTTTGATTCTCAAAACAACCCTGGGAAATATGTACTATTATAATCTTCATTTTACAATTTAGAAAGAGGTTAAGTGACTGTTCAGGATCATATAGCTAGTCTGAGGCTAGATTCAAGCTTAGATCTGACTCTAGACCCAGGGTTCTATCCATTATCCCACCTCTCTGCCTAGGTTGGGGGCTGGCAGCTGGGTGGAAGTGGGGGTGAGAGACCTGTAAAAGAGATTATATTATAGTCCTAACATACCTTGGGAGCATTGGTTCTACTTATGTGGAGTTCTTGCTCTGTTTTACCAGTCCATGTTTGAGACTGAGTCCATCTGAGCTAACAACTCATGTGAGGAGGACACCCCTGGGAACCCTAGAACACCTACCATTTTACATTTTTCTGAGTTCTCTCTCTCCAGTCATTTAGAAATCCCACCATAAATTGTATGGACTCCCCAGGTCTCACTACTAGCAGATTTACAATGAAAATCCCCACAGGAGTCACATTTTTTGAAAAGACTTCCAGTGGATGGCAGGGTGACTGACAGGAGATTGTATGAGAAAAACTCAGTAGATGACAAGACAAGGGAGAAACCCTTTTTCTTTTTCTTATTTCATTTTTCTGAAATGTTCTTTCTATTTTTAGTTGCTTGTTTTATTTTTCTATTTCATTTAACCTATCCTTTCCTCCACCTCCACCCTCTGTCTCTGTCTGTCTCTCTGTCTCTGTCTCCCTCTCTCACACACACCCCCCCCCACACACACCCACATGGGAGATCTCATTGTAAGGTGGCAAAAGGTCTACTACTTATTACTTGTGTGTATTTGTGTTCAAAGGGACAAGTCATTCACTTCTTTGTATTCAGATTCTCCATCTGTAAAATGAGGAGGGCTGGAGATGGTTAGATTGAATGATCTATAAGATCCTTTTCTGCATGAAATCTAAGACTTTATGAGCTATGATAAATACTTCCTGAATGTATTTTCCTCACTTTTTATTTTCATTTTATTTTATTATTTTGTTCTCTAGCTAATCTTACTTTTACCTGACTTAAAAGAAAACCACATTAGTCATGCACATATTGTGAATGCACTTTTACTCTGCTACCTGAGGACAGCTTTTATTTAAGAAGTGAACACTTGTTAGTGTGGATTGAGCCTTTACTGGTAATTATTTTACCTCGGGTTGGGGTGGAATGGTGACTATCCCAAAGGTATGGGTGTGTAGTGGGTAGCAGTTGCACTCTGGGAAACCTCAGCCTTTCCCTCCTCCAGTTCCCATCTCCCATTAAGAAGTCTACTTATACTCCCTAGGTAGGTGGAGTGGAGGAGGAAAGTGGAAGCATGGACCCTGAGGGAAAGAGTTGCAAGAGGCAGTGGTGGGAGGAGGAGCATGTTGTTTTTCATAGACTGGTAGAGGAAAGTGATGGGGAGGAAAGAAAGTGCTACCCTCCTAGGTGGAAGCAAGCTACCCTCTAGCTCTAAGGATAAAACCATGATGGTTCCTGGCCGTGACCTAGTTACCGCTATGAGTTTGGGAAATGGGTGGTATGGAACTCCTTCATCATCATTGACAAAATAATAGGTCTTATGAATTAGTCCTAAAGAGTTTCTGAGGATCAAAGAGTCACTAAGTGCCAGAAGCAGCACTCTGGACTTAGATCTATCTGGCTCCAAACTCATTCTTTGCTGTCTCTATTGGTGGATTCAGAGTGGGGGCAAAAGATACCAGTACACACCCAAAGGTATAAGTAACAAGGAACAAATGGGACTTTACTACAGAGTACCACCTTGATGCAGATAGATGATTCCTTTCTGTGGCAATGACCAACCCACATTGGCACATGGCCTAGGCCACCTCATTCACTCTGGATTCCAGGGCCTCTTTTTTCCTCTTAACCCTCCCAGGAGTCGATTTTGAGTTCCTTGGAGGAACACAGTTAGTTACCAGCACCATTGTACCTAAAATTCAGCTGTCCTCAGTGCCACAGCTTAATTCCTCCCCCACCCCCATCCCCCATTCCTTTCACCCTGCCACTGTTTTTGTCTTAGGTGAGGGAATTCTTAATTACTGTCTGTGTATAATTGCAATTTATTCTTTGAGAATTCCATGATCGTTCAACTTTATAGTATGTGATGCTGGGCATATGGGGTAAGGGGGAAGAGCAAGAGAGAGGGAGAGAGAGACAGACACAGACACAGAAAGACAATCGGAGAGACAGAGAAAGAGAAAGTGCTCAAGTAATCCTGGGATGTCTTTGTATCTATCTGTCTATCTATCTACACACACATACACACATACAAATACATAAACACACATATGTGTGTATGTATATACGTAAACATACATAGCTCACATATATGTGTAAATATATCATGCATATATGCATACACATATATGCACATATATACATATTTCTTCCACTTTTTTCTGGACTGATGCAACCCAAGTAATATCACCCCTGCCCTCCCCCACTCATTTCCAGAGATGTCTTCAGACAAAACGTTCTCTAAAATAAGCACAGTTCCCAGGGACCAGAGGTGTCACTAAAGCAAAACAGGCTCTAGACAAGAGATGAGTTGGTGGCAGCAACATACACAATCCTCCGTGTCAAGGCATGGGGTCGCAGACAGAACCAGCATCCTGAGCTCCGTTGTTTCATTAACTTCACTGAAATAATGAGTCCCAGCTTGAGCTCTGCACTTGGGTTTCTGCCCTGCAGCTGCCCCAGAGTTCTGAGTCCCTGACCAACCTCTCTCCTGGTGCCTGATGCCATCCTGGCTGGTCCGGAATGTTACACAATGCTCCTTCACAGGCTTTGATAAAAACTCTTTTGCCTTGAAAGGTCAATGAGAAACAGCTGCAGCAGGTTGGTGACTTTTAGTGATAAGAAGGCAAAGAAAGTCAAACAAACGGGGACTTCTGCTTTAGTTAAGTTACAGGTGGGGCTGGAAAGGCTTGGGGAATTAGAATTTATTCAGAATCAGTTCTGAAGGATGTCCTGTTGGAAGACTGGAGGCTTTTGCCAAAGGATTTCCAAACTCTGAAGTTTTAGGTCTGATGTCGTCAAAATCATAAAATATTATTGCCTTTTTCCAATGAATGGGGTGTATTCCCAGTTGTTGGAACAAAGAGTCATTTTTGTTTTCTTTCTGCCAGTTTATTGGGAGGATGGTTTCTGTATATTTATTCATAGCTCCCACAAAGACTTGGCCATATGTTTCACTAACCTACACGCTGTTTCTGATAGACTTGTAAATCCACAGAATGTATGTAATGAATACAGCAGAAGTCTGTCTTCCTCAAGTTGGATTCTGGCCGCTGATTCTGTCTGAAAGTACTCATTTCGAAGTCATTTGCAAGCAGTCATCGTTGTGGAATGATCTCATTTATGATGTGGATGGGAAATGGAAATTCCATTTCTGTTTTGACTTCAGAATACTTCTGACTTTTTTGTTTCCATTTAAGTACAAAAAATATCTAAATTCAAAACAGGAGCTGTTTGGGGGGACATGCTTTATCTTACTTGTGGGAGTATGCTAACTTGATTTTGCTCCATAGAAAATTTATTCAGTTGGAAAAAGAAACTACATAAGAATTTGGGATTCATGGACTACTTTTTGCTTTGGTCAGTTTGAGAGCTGGATAACGGGCAGCATAGTGATAAGTTCTGCTTATGGTAGTGAAATACATTTCTTTATAATGGAGCAAAAGGCAGTGAGACATAATAGGAAGATCTGAAAGACCTGAGTTCAAATCCAGCCTGTGAGACATAGCATCTTAGATAAATACAAGGCCTCAGCCGTCATCTAGTCCAACATCCTCACTTTATCCCTGAGGAAACAGAGGTCTAGGGAAATTAAGTGACTTGCTCAAGGTCACACAGGTGGTAAGAAGCAGAGGGCTAATTTGAACACAGGTCCTGCTCCTCAAGAGCTAGTGCTGTTGTATTGCCTGTTAGTTTTGCGATCAAAAGATCATCATCTTTTATGTTCCAGGCAACCAAAAAAGGATGTAAGTTATAAAAGTCTTGTCAAATTTCATGAATAAAATCATAGTTATGGACTGTACTTCCCCCTCCCCTCCTATTATATATACTCCCCTCCCAAAAGGAAAGAAAAATGAAACTTTAAAAGATGGATATTGATCCTTATTGTCTACAAGAAATTTAAACAGATTTGTAGTACATTCACTCCTGAAGGATTCCCAGCATGCTTTGAAAGCTACATTTAGTTCTTTGCTTCATCCAACATCTGGATAGGAATGCAGAAACTGTTTAATAGTACATAAGGAACTCTGCTCAAAGTTCAGATCAGTAATTGAGAAAGAACCTGGCATACAACTCAGAGCCAAAGGAGGGGAGGGAGGATGACACATGAGTGATAATTATCCTATCTGAAATTCTGGGACATTAAAAGATCTATTGTGATGGTTAAAATTCAATGAGGCCCTGTTGAAATCAGATCTTTATTTTTTGCTTGCATCTCCCAGGACAGAACTCCAGGTGGAAAGGAGTTCACTACCACTCTTATTGAGTCTTTGCTACTGATCCAATGAGAAAATGAGGTTCCTATATTCTGAGGAATACATATTGCAACATTCACATGCCAGAGAGTAGCCTATAAAGGCTCTCTAAGATTGTCAAAAGTTGGATACCCTTACATCGGATTCATGTTCAACTGTGCATTTTCATTTTAAGAGGGCTAAAAAGACGGCAATGGATCCAGAAAACAGGAATGAAAATGAGTAAGAGTTCGGAATGGGATTTACGAATCTAGGTCAAAGGACTTGACAATAGCTGGCTTGGAGGAGAGGCATCTAAGCGGGGTGCTGGACAGCCTTCTTGGAGTAAATGAAGAGTCCCTCACTGAATGGTGCTCAGTTGTTTCACATCTCCTCTGAAGACTGAACAGTATGAAATGAACCTGAAGGAGAAAACAAGTCTAGCACTCCTTTTTGTCAGAGGATAAAATAATATGCAAACAGAACTATAGCCTTTGAAATAACGAGATCATTCTTGGTTTAACTATGAGTTTATCTCCAAACTCCTTTCCAAGTACGCTCTGTCTTGTTAGTGTGATTTGACGGTGACTTTAGGGGCAATACTCTCGTCTTTCTTGAAACCTGTAATGTAACCACTAGAAATCTATTTCTTTGGATTAAAATACTATCCCCTATTAAAAAGCAAATGATTTTCCCATGGATAAATATGTTGGCTGTTATCATTCATCAACCAATCAATCAACTAGTGTTTTTTAAGTGGTTTTTTCCATGTGTTTTCTAGGGTTATGTGTGGTGTTGGGGATACAAAGACAAAAATGAAACAGTCCCTTCCTTCCAAGAGCCTACCCTCTAATGGTTAGAGAAACAATAGGGAAGAAATGTAGGTATATTCAAAATATATGCAAAACAAATGTAAGGCTATCTTAGGAGCTGGGTGGGGTTGATGCACTAGCAGCCCTATGAAAAAGATGGTACCTGAGCTGCATCCTGAGAGAAATCAGAGAAACTATGAGGCAAGGAGGAGTATAATCAAAGAATGAGGGACTGCTGGTGCAAAGGCCTGGAGTGCTGCATGTGAAGAACAGTGAGAAGTCAATGTTGTAAAGATGATCAACTTTGAAAGACCTAGGAACTCTGATCAACCCAATGGCCAATCCCATTTCCAAGGAACTCATGAAACATTCTTGTCTCCTCTAAATAGAGGTGTGATGGACTCAAAATGCAGAGTACAGCATGTTTTCTTCTCTTCCTTCCTTCTTCCTTTCCTTTCCTTCCTTCTTTCTTTCCTTTTTTCCCTTCTTTCTTTTCTTCTCTTGATCTCTCTCATTACTATACACATTCATAATGACTGTTTTTCTTGCCTTCTCAATGGGAGGAGGAGGGGAGAAAGGAGACAAATAATTTGTAACTGAAACTAAAATAAAATTGAATTAAAAATTTAAATGAAAAAGAGTAAAAAAATAAGTGTTGGACAGCACAGGTAAGGACTGCCATCCAATTCCACTAGAGGTATCTCTCTAATTTATCAATGCATTAGTGGCTGCTATTTCTAAACAGTACTCTTATTATGCCCACATCTTTCTGCCTTGTTTAAAAGGATAACATGAAAGACTTTGTCAAGAACACTGCTGAAATCTACCTAGGTATCCTTGGCATCTCCTTAAACTTTTAGTGTAGTTATTGTGTCACAAAAGAAAATGAACTCAGCTGGTATAATCTGTTCTAGAGGGAAAGTCATATTAACTCTTATGTTAGTCATTGTTCAACAGCTAATTAGCTCACACTTATTAAGCACTTACTAGGTGCCAAACACTGTGCTAATTGTGGAGAATATAAATATAAGTAGAAAAATGGTCCTACCCTGGAAGAGCTTTCATTCTAACAGAGCTAACACAACATATAAAAGGAAATTGAAATATTGAGGGGAAAGAAGGTTGAAGAGGTTAGGGATGAGGCCTGCAGAAGAATGAAGGCTCTGGGAGGAGCTATCCAATGAGAAGAAGAGGCTACAGGGGAAGATGGTAAATCTACTGTGAGAATTCTAGGGCTGAAGTGAGTTTCTATGAGAAGAGATTTCTGGAGCATTCTGGAGGAAGTCCAGAGTAGAGTTTGGAGAGGAATTGTCTCCTATTTTAGGACCTCCCAAATGATTCTTTTAATACATTGTAGAATTTTGCTAGGAATTAAAATCATACTCTCTGGCCAATAGTTTTCATCTTCTGCCCTGTTTCTAGTTTTGAAAGTCAGGTGAACATTTGCTCTTCTTTAATCCTACAGTAGGGCAGTATTTCAACCCAAAAAGTATTTATCAAGTGCCTACCATATTTCCCTGAAATCTGATCATGAAGGCAACTCACTAAGTAAATATATCTCTCCTATTTCTAACACTCAGAGGTACTTTCTTACAAATCTGTGAGATGGATAGTAAAACTATGGTTGGCATTTCACAAATGAGAAAACTAAAGCTTTGACTCTAATATGTAGAAGAGCAGAAATTTGGACTCAGGTTTCCTGACCCTAAACCTCAACTTCTTTTCCAGTAGACCTTAGGGTTTCTCACCACCGTCATTAACAGTGAAAACTAATCATTTCATTCACTTGTGCAATAGCTTCCCTAACATTTGAATGGAAAAGAACAATAGGGTGGTAACCTCTTCCAGGATCAGTTCTCTCTCCTGAACAATTGCAATAGGCTTGTAACCAAACTTAACTGCAATAAGTCTATATTCACTCCAATCTATCCTTCCCCTGGTTGCCAACGTGGTATTTTAAAAGTGAGCATGACCACATTACCCTTCCCTATTCTAGTTCCTTTCAATTATCTCTGGGAGGAAATATAAAACCTCCTGTTTAGCATTTAAAACTCTTTATAAGTCATTCCTTTCCTACTTTTCCATTATCCTTACATATTACTTCCCTTCATGAACTCTGAGATCCCCTATAGAGTCCCACTTGCAGTCGGTCTCAAATCTGTGTGCCCTTGGTGTCCTATATGACGGCAATATTCAACTCCTTTAGCTTCCCTGACTTCTTATAAGACTCAGACATTCTGAAGGAAGACTTTTCAGGCCCCCAAACTTATTAGTGTCTTTCCATCTGACAGTACACCCATCCTTCCCTATTTGTATCTTGTTAGTACCTAGTCATTTATATAGTGTCTTGCCCATTGGAAAATATGCTCCTCAATGGTAGTTTTTTTTAATCTTTTTTTAAATCCTTGTGTTTGGCCTAGTTCCTGGTACATACTAAGTGCGTAATAAATGTTTTTTGACTTACTGATCTTCAACATAAGATGAGAAGAAAAAGAATAATAATTGCAATGTAGGCATTGCAATGGATAGAACACCAGACCTGGAGTCAGAAAGACCTGAATTCACATCCATCTTCAGACACTTACTAGCTGCATGACTCTTGTCAAGTCACTTAGCCCTGTTTGCCTCAGCTTCCTCACCTTAAAATGAACTAGACAAGGAAATGGTAAACCACTCTACTATCTTTGCCAAGAAAACCCCAAATGTGGTCATGAAAAGATGGACGTGATTGAAACAACTAAACAACAATTAACTCAGCTTTTGGTATAGGACTTAAAAATTTACAAAATCTTTGCCTTTGAACTGTGCTATAAGGTAGGCTCATATTGCTCTCTGGCACTGTCTTCATGGTCACTCTGTTCTTTTTCTCCTCTTTTGCTTCTGAGGGATTTGTCAGACTTGAAAATGAAGTGAATATATCAACTTTAGAAGCCTCAAATTTTAAAGCCTATTAAATTCTCTAATACCAGGATAGGTTTTTGTGTCAAGGACTTAGGCATGTGACAACTGTCATGTTTTATTGTACTGTGGTGGAAAATCCTTTGATAACTGTTAGCAGATGGGGATTTGGCTCAATGCTTGTCTCTGTGCAGAGGAACAGAACCTCCATCCTGGCTTTTATAGATTTTGCTCCTCCCCACCTGTCCTCATCATCATGAAGAAAATGGAAAGCTAATGATGGATAGACTTCATGAAGGCCTCAAAGCAGCCTACAAAAATTTGGGGTTAGGAAAGTTCCAGCATATTTTGTACAGAACTTAATTGATCAAATCAGGGATTAATTGGAAGCAGATTTGATGGCATCTGAAATTCCATAGCGGAATTCTTCTTTGAGGAATCTTGGAGAATGGAAGAGGCCTTGTTGGTTTGGAGACAGACAAATCATGTACCAATTTTCAAAGAGTGGAAGAAGGTAAACTTTTTGCACCCCTTCATAGATCACAGGATGATAGATCCTCAGCTCTGCTTTATGCAGATGAGGAAACTGACATTACATAGAGATTGTATGAGAGATAGAGTTGAAACCCAGATTGTCTGAATTTAGAGCCTGTTCTCTTTCTAGAAGGGGTGATTTAGGGGTCATTTGGTAAGTACTTAAATAAGAAGCTATCATTAAGATCCAACATGGACTAATTAAGAATAAGCTATAATAGTCTAATCTAATTTCAATTGTTTTAAAAAATGGGGTTATCAAATTGTGAAATAGCTTATTAAGCCCGGATGTCAGCAAAGTACTTTATTTTTCATGATCTCCTGGAGCACAAAGTATGGAAATATAGATTGAATCATAAAACAGTTAAGTGTGTTTGGAACTGGTTGACTGACTAGACCCAGAGAGCATTGATTAATGGACACCAGCCTCAAGGGATGTGTCCAGTAGAGTTCCTCAGGGCTTTACCTAGATTTTCTGTTGTTCACCATGTTGGACACTGATTTGGTTGAAGGAATAGAATGTATGCATATTACAGGATCGCAGACTTAGAGCCAGAAGGGAACTTGGAGACCATCAAGCACAACTCTTTCATTTTACATATGAGGAAAGTAAGGCCCATGGAAATGACATGATTTATCCAAGGTCACATAAGCAATTGACATCAGAGGCAGGGTTTGAAGTTAGGTCGTCTGACTCCAGAGCAGTTTTCTTTCCATTGTACCACAATGTATAGATGATACAAAGCTGAACAGGATAGCTAATATGTCAGCTGGCAGACTGGGGATCCACACCAGCTTTACGGGGTAGAACAGTTGGATAAAGCTCAAAAGTTATCCTATTACTGGTATTCAGTCATTTTTCAGTCATGTCTGACCCTTTGTGACCCCATTTGAGGTTTTCTTGATGATGATACTGAAGTGATTTGCCATTTCCTTCTCCAGCTTATTTTACAGATGAGGGGGCAGCTAGGTGGTGCAGTGGATAGAGCACCAGTGCAGGAGTCAGGAGGACCTGAGTTCAAATCTCACCTCAGACATTTGACACCCACTAGCTGTGTGACCTTGGGCAAGTCTCTTAACCCCAATTGACTGATCTTGGGTCATCTCCAGTCATCCTGATGAATATCTGGTCACTGGATTCAGATGGCTCTGGAGGAGAAGTGAGGCTGGTGACCTATATAGCCCTCTCTCACTTAAAACAAAGTCAAGTGCAGGTCAAGTGCAAGTGCATTATTTCTCTGATGTGGCATGGTCTTCTTTGGCAATGAAGGACAAACACACACACAGATGACGAAATTGAGGCAAACAGAGTTAAGTGACTTGAACAGGGTCACACAACTTTTAAGTGTCTGAAGACAGATTTGAAATCAAGATGGTGAATCAACCTTACTCCAGGCCTGGCACTCTACCCTCTAAACCACCTACTTGCCCCGTTCCAGACCTTAGAGATGCATGTTATGTTATTGAATCATTTCAGGTCCTGGACCCTTAAGCACCCTCCCTCCCAGCTCTTCCCCTTTCTACTTTCTAAATGTAGATATGCTGATCAGATCAGCATTCGTTTCTGGAAAAATTATGTCAAATAAATTGCCATATGACACAACTCATCATTCCTGTGTTTTCTACACCCAAACAAAGCTCTCTGTCTACTTATCACTCTGCTAAATGTACTGACTTCTTCAATCTGTATGAAAACTCCTTGAAGGTAGGAACTGTTGGACTTTCTGTATGCTTTCCACACACTTGCCCCTTGACCCTCCACTCCACCCAGAACTTCACAGTGTCACAGTAAGCACTTAACAAATACTTTCGATTCACTTTTCATATAGTTTACAAAATTAAGATTTTGACACGTCCTTGTCCACTGATTCCCAATCCAGCATTTTTGAGAGAAGACAGCTGAATTATGCCTAACATAAACACATATGCTTTGTTTTCCCTCTTTATTTTGTTCCACGCCCCTACTTCATCCACTTCAAACTCAAGATTACTTTCCTCACTGTTTATCATTTCTTACAACACAGCAATATTCCATTACATTCATATGTCACAATTTGTTTGGTCATTCCCCAGTTGGTAGGCATCTACTTTCTTTCCAATTCTTTGCTATCCCCTAAACTACTGCTCTAAAAATTTTTATGTATATGGGGATTTTCTTCTTATCAGTGTCTTTCTTGGAGGTATCAGCTCAAAAATGAAATCTGTGGTTCAAAGGGCATGGAAAGTTTAGCCACTTTATTTGCATTAATTTCAAGTTTCTTTCTGGAATGGTCCTATTGATTCACGGCCTTATTAATAATGCATTAGTGTTCTTGTCCTTCCACAACCCCTCTCCGAATGACTATTCCCATCCTTTGTCACCTTTGCCAAATTTCAGAGTGCGAGGGGAAACCTCAGAGTTATTTTAATTTGCATTTCTTTTACCATTAGTGATTTGAAGCCTTGTTTTATAAATCAACAATTTATAATTTTTTCTTTTGAGAACAGTTTGTTTCTATCTTTTGACCTATTTGATCTGCTGGGAAATGGCTATTAGTCATATATATATTGGTTAGTTGTCTCTGTATCTTGGATACCAAACCCTCATCTTAAGTATTTGATAAAAAGCTTCCCCCACTCCCCCCCCACCCCAGTGAACTACTTTTCTTCTCATGCTAATTCTAATACTTTTTTGTGTGTGCAAAAATTTCAATACTGTGTAATCAAAGTAAATTTTAAAATTTATTTTGGAATTGCTTCTATCCTTTGCTTATGAATTAATTTCCTGCACATGACTATGAAACATATACAATATGCTTCTTTTCTAATTTTTTTTTATTGTATGATCCCAAATATTCAAATCAACAAGGATTTATAAAATACTTATTAAATACCAGGCAATATGCTAAGTGCTTTTCAGGTTACACATCTTTCTTGAAATTGTTGAAAATATGGTATAGATTATTTATCTAAACCTAACTGCTGCTAGACTTCTTTTCAGTCTTCACAGTAAATCTTATCATTCCTAAGTAATTAAAACAATTCTTTCTTAAATCATTTAAAAGTGCTATCTTAAGTAATCTTTAAAAAATTCTTTCTTAAGTAATTAATATTTTTAAGTTAATTGAACACAGGGTTATTGAGTTCCATTATTTCTGTTTCTCCCTTGTCTAGTCTGTTTCATTGAGCTACTTTTCTCTTTTTAAATCAGTAACAAATGATTTTGTTGACTATTGGTTCATAATATAATTTGAGGTCTAGACGTAATATTTCCTTTCTACTAACACTTTTCTCATTATTTTTCTTGATATTCTATTTTTTCCTCTAACTAAAATTTGTGATTATTTTTACTGAGTCTTGTAAAGTACTCCTTTGGCATTTTGATTGCTATAACATTGAATCCATAAATTAACTTTGCTTGTAGCATTATTTTTATTTTATTGGCATAGCCCTGACATGAACACTGAATATTTCTCCAACTATTTAAGTTGTTCTTTCTTTATTTAAGGTTCACATTGTACTTAAATTTCTCCAAGTGTTAAGTATGCTTTGATAGATTGATAAATATTTTATGTTGTGTAGTTACTTTGAATCACTTCTCTTTTTATATATAGATATATTGATTTTTGTGGGGGTTTTTAGAGCCTGCAACTTAGTTGAAGCTATTACCTAAATTAGTTTGTACCATCATTTTTTTTTTGATATGTTGAATGTCTACATTTTAATGTGCCTTAAACTTTTAGTTTCCTGACTACTGTGGAGAAATAATTGCTACTCAGGACTTATGATCTTGGTGTATGTTTACCTATTGTCTTTCGCAAATATTTTCTTTTTGACTATTGGTATTGCATGTTTGTGATCTGTTGCAGAGATGTTAAGTGTTAAATTATTTGCCCATGTTTAAAATTGGCATCCTCTCTTCCCTACCCCTCCCTAATTTTTTTCCAGTGAAAGTATCAGCTTTTGGACTTCAATCAATCAGTAAACCCAAAGCATTTACTAAGTGGTTACTATGTGCCTGGAACAAAAGCCAAAGGAACATTACTTTCAGTAAATAAGAAGCAATTTAATTGAAATTGGAAGCCAAAATTAAAAACAAAACTTTTCACCACAGTCAGGAACTTGTATCTAAGTTATATCTTTCTTCCTGCAATTTTCTTTGTTCATACTATTATTTTTATATTGATAACAGACTAATGTTAGTTAAAATACATTAACGTGCTGTTCAAAGAATAATTATCTGAGTGACCTTGGGAAGCCACTTAACCTTCACTGCATTTATTTTTTTCTTTTGTAACATGCAGGCAGAGGTGTTGTCAGATTCAAATAAGAAAATGGATATAAAGCACTTTGCAAACCTTAAAGAACTATATTAATGCCTATTATCACCATTTTCATCATATCATTATCCTACACTTCTTTCTATGGCATTTCTGCTGAGCTCAAGCAATGCTTATTGAGCAGTATAGGGATATGCCAGCAAATTTTTAACAATCTGGTTGGGAGAGGGAGGTGATGTATGCACCCATTTTTAAGTTTAATCTGCATTACTAACATTTTCTTAAGTCTTCCAGACAGTCAACAAAACAGTAAATTAAGATTTGATATATTGGCTATTACCAATTTCTGAAGGATAAATTCACACACTGAAAATTTAACAATTGGCTTGAGTTGGTTAAAGCTGATTCCTATACACTTTGGGCACAGAGTCTAGATTAGGGGGTCAGCAAACTACTATGCAAAAACTTTTCTTTTTTATTTTATTTTGTTTGTTTTCAGTGTTCTACAATCACTTCCATATATCGTAGATTTTTTTTCCCCTTTCTCTTCCCTTTCCTCCCTACCTCCCCACTACCTCCCTGAGATAGCATACAGTTTTCTATAGGTTCTACATATACATTCCTATTAAATACATTTTCACCTTAGTCATGTTGAATGGGAGAAATTATAAAATAAACCAAAACATAGTACAAAAAAAAATGATCTGCTTCATTCTGTGATTGAATTCCACAGTTCTTTTTCTGGATGTAAAAGGCATTTTGCCTTATGAGCCCATTGGGAATTATTTATGTCCTTGCATTGCAATGAAGTACTAAGTCTACCAGAAAAATTCTTCGCACACTGTGGTTGTTGCTGTGCACAAAGTTCTCCTGGTTCTGCTCCTTTCACTCAGCATCAGTTCATATAAGTCTTTCCAGGCCTCTCTGAAGTCTTCCTGTTCATTATTTCTTACAGCACAATAGTGTTCCATTACCTTCAGGTACCACAATTTATTCAGCCATTCCCCAATTGATGGGCATCCCCTTGATTTCCAATTTTTGGCCACCACAAAGAGAGCTGCTCTAAATATTTTTGTACATGTGGGACCCTTTCCCATTTTTATGATCTCTTGGTGATACAGTCCTAGAAGCAGTATCGCTGGGTCAAAGGGTATACACATTTTTGTAGCCCTTTGGGCATAGTTCCAAATTGCTCTCGAGAATGTTTGGATCAGCTCACAGCTCCATCAACAATGAATTAGTGTTCCAACTCTCCCACATCTTCTCCAACATTTATCATCTTCTTGTTTTGTCATGTTAGCCAATCTGATAGGTATGATGTGATATCTCAGAGTATTTTCGATTTTTAACTAATCAGTAGTGATTTAGAGTATTTTTTCACATGACTATGGATGTCTTTAATTTCTTCCTCTGAAAACTGCCCGTTCATATCCTTTGACCATTTATCAATTGGGAAAAAAAACCTTTCCTAGCTTACAGACTGTAAAGTGGGTGGCAGGGTCAGATTTGGTTCAAGTGTATTAGTTTGCAGAGTCATGGTCCAGACAAACCATAAATCTGTTTCTAGCTCTAAGTCTATGAACCTATCAAGCAGTGTGAATAAAATAACATTGATTTTCTGAAAGTCTGGAGGAAAAGTGAAACAATAGCCAAGGGTTTCCTGCCTGTTCCTTCCTCAGAATAAGCTGTCTTCAAAACTTGGGATAAGGTTCATATTGTTCTTTGAAAGTCTATAAATTCTTCCTTTTATTAGACCCTGGGAGTTCAGAATTGGGGTTCCCTTTGGGAAACACTGCCCATTGTGGCTTCAAATGTCAACCTGGAAGGTAAGGACTGAAATGCATTAATTAAACTTTTCAGTTCCTTTCTTGTTCCTCTCTTTCTCCTCCTCCAATCCTCCTCCTCCTTCTCCCCCTCCTCCTCTTCTTTTTCTCCTCCTTCTTTCTCTTCTTCTTCTTCATCTCCTTCTTCTTTTTCTTCTTTTCCTCTTCTTCCAGTTTTGTGTTTAGTGACTTGTGGTCCTCCCCTATGCTTTATATATTTGAAAATTGATTGTCAGTTCCTTAGTCTTTTATTTTGGATAAATGCTTCTTAATTTATTTAATATTTACTCCCAGGGATCTTTTTTTTTAAATGAATATTCTTCAGTCTTAAACTGGGCTGTCCATACTAAGTGGGCTCTATCCAAGAGGCTTAAATATATTTATTAATATGCTGGATAATACACTTTGTTGCTTAAAATAAAAAACAAGACAGATAAAGAATGATGCTGACATCACTATCCTGTGGGACATTATAAACCCAGTGTCTTTAGAAAAAAAAAAAGCCTTGGGCCAAAGTAAAAGAAGTTCGAGAAAACTTGTTTTCAATGAATTCATTGAAAACTGGTATTAATCTCATCAATATGCTTGTTTTTAAAATATTGGGGATGTTTTAGCAAATTTCATTAGGATAGCGGATTAAGAAAATTTGGCCTAGGAATTGGAAAAAAGACCTAAGTTTGCTCCTCCCCAACACTCCTCAAAAAAGTCAAACCCCATAACTTATAATCCTTATGCTATAGTACCCCAAGGAAACCTACTAATTTGAAAAACAAAGGAAGGAATTGTTTTGAATTAAGAAGGGAAAAACGTTACCACTCTAGGCACACAGTTAAATTCAAGGGGAATGAAAGGGGGAAAAATGATAATATTTGGTGACCATTTCTGATATTACTCTTTTATTCTTTTTAGTGATTTAATGTTTGGTGACAAGGTTCACTAATGTCTGACTTCTTGGTTGAAGGAGAATTCTGCATCTTTCCCATAATCCCTTTGTAAGGTGGTATACATAAGGTAAAGCAAGAATGCGTCCAGGGATGTGACTACATAAGAAAATAATGCCTTTCTATCCTAAGTTCAGGGTTTATTTTGGCACCTTTTTCTCTTCCTCATTATTTTCATGGGAAACAAAAAAATATTGAGGTTGAAAAGCTGAAGGGTCTTGTGTCTAAAGGATCCTTGGAAGTCTGTCAGAAGGGCAGCTTCTAAAAATGTGATCAGTATACAGGGAGTCATACGTGTGCACATTATATATATATGTGTATATATATATATATATATATACATATGTAAGCATGTATAATATAAAATTATGCTAACATTCTTTTCTCATTAGGAATAATTTCCTTTTATTCTAAAGAAAATGATCAGAAGCCCTAGAACAAGAGAAATAATAGTTTGTTGCAGTTTTTTTCTTTTAGGAAACTTCTATCTTTTTATGTCATTGGTCAAAATTTTTTAAATTTTATAATACCAATGAAACTTGCCAAAACATATATAATGTACACATATGGTATGTGGCGTATATATATGTGTATATCTGTACATGCACATATATACATATACATATATGCATGTGTGTATACACATACATACATATATACATATACATATATGCATGTGTGTATACACATACATACATACATATATACATATACATATATGCATGTGTGTATACACATACATACATACATACATATATATGTGTATATATATATATATACACACACACACACACACACACACATTTGAAGACACTATGCAACTGGTTTTCCAAAGGATTTAAGACTTTGGGTAAGGAATCTTCTTGTGATGGAGAGTAGTTTTTAGTGGAGACAAAATTGCTAAGGGTATTCTTCCCTATTCAGATAACTGGGTGTACTGGGACTTTTTCTTTCTCAAAGGAGGAGCACCTTAAGCCCTAGGATTTGAGCTAAAGAAACGCCTAAAGACTTCAATTGCAGACCAAAGCTGGAAGCAGAGAAATGCTCTGTAGAGAATACCCTGTAGAGCATGCCCAGGAATAATTTTCATTATTCCTGGAAAGAACTAGAAATGACCAGGGAACCAATGGAACATCAACAGTCATGGCCACATATAGCATGGCGATGCATAGCAGACATTGTATTTTCCCCCCAGACATCAGCAGAAACTACACGCCATCAGAGACTGCATACCACATATAACCTATGGGTAGTAAGCCTAGTGGGAGCAGTGTGATAGATAAGAATATTAGAAAAAATTGGTTATTATATAACATCAGAGGAATGGGTTGCCTGACGTGTGTACTCTGGTTACACATAATCTATATGCGTGTGCTACTCCATGAACATTCCCTGAGTAGTGCATGTATATGTAGTGTATCTCACATGTTATAATAATAGTGATGATAGTGACTATTTATATAACACCTACTGTCACTGTGTACCAGGCTCTTTGCTAAGTGCTTTACAAATATTATCTCATTTGTATCTATGTTTTTTCACTAAATGCCTCTGGCTGACTTGTAAACATACTGACGGGGCTCATGAGCTCAGGTGTTGAATTGATTCAAGGACATTGAGAACTTTTGGTGTTATCCCTTGGACAAAAGAATGCCATCTGTATAATTTCCTTCTATTTTATCATATCTTTCCCAAATATTTCTTGATGAAAACACTATTGAAAAGAATTTTTTTTCAAGTTGTGGGGTTTTTAATCTCTAAAGGGGAGAAAAATGCTTTCTTTTTATTTGAATTTAATTTTTAAAATTTTAAACAAATGAAAAATAAGAAAGAAGAAAAGAAACAAACAAACACTAAAACTTAAATACAAATAAGAAAAGAAAAGCAAACGTTGCCATGTGCAGAGCAGAACACAGAGGATTTCAATCCGAAGGAATAAATTTTCATTTTAAGAAAACCTACATAATAAATACTGTACATTGTGTTCAGAGCTGTCCATCTTTACTTTGTAGGTTTTATTTTGTTCTCTGCTGTGCACTTTTTACTTTGTTCTTTTTTCTCCCTTTCTCTCCCCCCAAGAAGGCTACAATGAAACACAGATACATTTATGTGTGTTTATACTTACACATACATATATACATATACACACCCATAAATATACACAATATATACAAATACATAGACATACATATAGTTCTATACATATATACTTACGTAACACACACATAAATATCTATAATCATATACATATGTACACATGTACAATGTGCTCTCTCTCACTGCTTGCAAGATAGGAGGAAGTGAAGTAGACTGAGGCAGAAATTGAAAGATGAAGGCTATATTAAAAAAAAACAGTGCATGATTTAAACTCTCTATAGTCTTAACTTCTTGACTGGATTTGATTCCCAGGCAGGCAGACAGGATGAAATGAGGAAGAAGTTACCATAATGCCTGTTCAAGCATCTGGTATTCACTGGAGACTGGTATTTTTCACATGCAAATTTACAAATGTATAATGCTCATTGTGTACTTTTATAATTGTGAACCACTGCTAACAAGAATCCTAGAACACCATCCAGAACATATGTTCATAATTGTGGATGTTTAGCTGGGTAAATTAAATAAAATTATGTAAACGTTCAATACAGAAAGAACATACAGAACCAAGCTTTTCAAATCTATAACTAACACTTTCAAGTCACACCCTGCTTTTTTGGGGGTGGGGTGGGGAGGTAGTGAGGGTGGGGCTGATAGAAGTCAAATGGTTTCCTTTGGTACAACATCTTAGACCACAGGAGTATCCACAGTGTTTGTCTATGAGAGTACAGAACTATCTCCGTCCAGTGTACTATCATGAAAAAGATTCAATCTTTTAGACAATTTCCATAATATAACTTGCGAGATAGGATAAGGTGAGGTAAATTGAGGCAGAAATTGAAAGAAGAAGGCTTTATTTTTAAAACTGTGCATGATTTAAGCTATTTGCATTCATGAGTTCTTGATTTGATTTGTGAGCAGGCTGAAGACAAGGAAAAATCATTTCATTGCTATCCTTATTCATTTGTCAATATTATTGACAAATGTCAAGGCATCTAGTTCTCAAGGAAGACATACACACACAAAGAGAGCAAGAGACATAGAGAGACATACATACATACACAGAGACACACAAAGAGACAGATAGAGACAGAGACAAAGAGATAAACACACCTCACTATAATCTGAATGCCAAATGATCTTTCTTGAATACCACTCCAAACAGTGTTAAATCCTCTCTATCCTACCTTTCTCTCCTTTCATACCCATGTTCACTGTGTTTGGATTAGTCAAAAGGAGAGATACTTTTGCCTCTCTGATTGGAAGATGGAGCGATGAGCCCTTCCCCAAATCTCCATTTAAGGATGAGGCCCAGACCAGCTCTCTGTTCGTTTCTTAACTTGCAATACTCCTTTGAACTTCTCCTTCATGTCACTCCCTCCTTTTCGGCTTCCTTTTGAGTGTTATATTCCCCATTAGATGGTATACTCTTCTCCTTTTTGTATTAGTATTCCCAGAACAGTCTGGCATATAGGAGATGCTTAATAAATTTTTATTAACTGACTGGCTCAATTGTTTATTTGTGCTGCATTTGCTCTTTCCTTGAATATACACAGAATGCTATTTTCTGGCCCGGACTCCATTATACGTCTGCTATACTCCATTATACGTCTCCTCCATTCAGTCTCACTTCTCCAAGGGGGTCACAACCCTATATGTATAAGACTATACACTTCTTCAGTGCAGGAATTGCTGCACCTGCTTACATTCATATGCCCAGTACAGAGCTGGGCCAGTACCTGGCCAAAGGCCTTTAATCCATTCCCACAGGGGAGCTTTTGCAGAGTGGCTGCTTAGAAGAAGTACATACAAAGAATAAAAGATGGCTTGAGGGAACCATTCACTCCAAGATTCTGGGGGAAAAGGAACAAATTTAATAATTATTACCCAACTGAACTATTTATTGTAATAGTGTTGTAACGGGTCTTCTTTTCTGACCTGCATTTTCTTTCCACCTCAAAGCCTTCCTCAACACTGCGGCCTCAGTAACCTTTCTTGGACAAAGCTCCAATCACAGTTTTCCTTAACTCAAAAAAAAAAATCAGTGGCTCTTTAGTGCTGCTGAAAGGTCAATTCCTCATCTGGCATTAAGGGTCCTTTATAACCTGTCACGTCATCCTAGGACCAGAACACAACTGGAAGGTCATACAGTCCAACTCTGAAGCCTAGGGATTTCAAGCGACTCATTCACGGAAACAGCTGGGACTTGAACATAAGTCCTCTGACTCACAACCAGTATTCTTTTCACTGTACTGTGCTGCTTTTCTAACTTTCTAGTGGACAGAGAGTGCTGGGTCTAAGTCATGAATTGAGTCCAAATATGACTTCTGACACTTACTGGCCAAGTTACCCTGAACAAGTCACTAAACCTCTGTTGGTCTCAGTTTTTTCAAATGCAAAATGGGGGGAGTAATAGTAGTTACCTAATGGGGTTGTTGTTAAGGTCAAATGAGATAATATTTGTAATATTTGTAAATTTGTAAATCTTTTTCTTCCCCCCCTCCCTCCCTCCCTTCCTCCCTTCCTTCCTTCCTTCCATCCCTTATTTCATATTTCTTACCTCTGTGCAAGGCTATGCTGGTCAACTCTGTTCCCTGAAATGAAAATGAAAATGAGCAGAACTCTCACATCATTATAATTTTGCGTATGCTGTTCTTTCTATCTGGAATGCCCTCCCTCTCCATTTTCACTAGCTGAACTCCTATACACCTTTAAAGCAAGAATTAAATGCTCTCTTCTCCATGAAGTTTTCCTCCAATCCTCCATGGTTGGAAATAATAACCTTCCCCTGAGACCTCACATTTCTTTTGTAATTCTCTAATGCCCTTTTTATCATATAATATTATGTATTGTAATCATGAGAATGCTAAAAACAGATGCAGAAGGATGTGAGTAGAACCCAGAGAATTACAGTTTATACACTGATAACTACAAAAAACATAAAAAACTGATAAATGTCATGATTAAACTTGAGTCTTGAGGACTGAAGATGAAATATCACCTGCTTCTTACCAGAGAGGGGAAGAAATAAAAATGAATAGTGGAATATGCACTTCTGACCATGGGTAAGTAGGTGGGTTTGTTTTGCTGGACTATTCATATTTGTTATAGGAGTTTTTTTTTTATTTTCTTTTATTGTTCCATAGTGTATGGAGGCGAAGTAGGGGAGAGAGGTAATAGAAACTTGTAGAAAAAAATAAAATAGAAATGTGTTATATTATTAAACATATTATTATAGATTATTAAATATAATATCCATATTATATTGAATGATACATTATTAAATATTAAAAATTTAAAATATTATACACTATAGTGACCTATCTTGATATCCAATATCTCCCTCTACTGTAAATTCCTGAAGAATGGAGACCATCTGTTGTCTCAATTTTGTGTCCCCCCCAGCACCTGGCATAGATTTCTGCCCACCATAGGCACTCAATAAATACTTCTGGTTGCTGTACTTTCTGTGGGTGTCCTCATCATTGAAGAACACAGATGGAGATTTGGGATATATTATGAACTGAAGTAAAAAGTACCCATCAGAACAGCAGTCTAGAGTAGATATAGTGAGGGGAAGGAGAAAAGCCACATTCTTTTAGAATAATTTGGTGGGCTTGAGATGCCTCTGTGTGGGACGGTGGACCAATGTTTATCCTTTTAGGCTCCCTCCTCCAGCCTTTAGTAAATTGCCTTCAGTATTCCTTGGGGCCCTTGAAGCTCTGCCTGCTGGTAGGCTGTCAACATGGGAATTTGCCTAGCCTGTCTGGTGGAATGAGTCCAGCCTTATGGAAGGGGATCAGAGGAGGGAAAGAATCTGAAAGGCTATTGCTCTTTTTGCTAGAAGCAAAAAAATACTAACTGTGCCATGGGAGAGGTGAGAAATATTCAATGTTAAAAGTTGAAAGTCTATACAAAATTGGCTAGAATTCATAGTAATCTTGAGCAGGGGGAAATTAAGGAGCCACTGGTTTAAAGTGATAACACAGATCACCTTTTTATTTTAGGATTCATTAAATTTTTACGAATGAATTATTAATTTTCCTATCTTCTATGATATTATGAAAAGAGCACTATAGATTTTAAGGCAGAAGACCTGGGTTTGAAACCTGAACTCTCATACTCCCAGCCCTCTGTGACTGCAGGCAGGTCATTTAACTTCTCTGAACTTCAATTTCTCATCTATTAAATGAAGAGGTTGTGGATAATAACATCACAGTCAGGTGGCACAGTGGTTAGAGTGCTGAGCTTACAGTCAGGAAGATCTGAGTTCAAATTCAACCTCAGAAAGCTACTAGCTACGTGACCCTAAGCAAGTCATTTAACTCTACCTCCATTCGCTCACCTGTAAAATGAGCTGAAGAAAGAAATGGCAAACCACTCCATCATCTTTGCCAAGAAAACCCCAAATGGGGTCACAAAAAGATGGGCGTGACTGAAAAATAACAATATTGGCGCCTACCTTCTAGGGCTGTTGGGAGGGCCATATGAAATAGTGATTGTAAAGCACTTGGCGCGGCTGCACTGTATCAATATGAGTGTTGTTATCACTTTATATCCATGATCTAACGGCTCTATTATTATACATGAATACCGGGTTTTGTTGAGCAAAGGTTAGTTTGGGACAAAGGGCTATTATTTCATCCTTGTAGATCTTTCCTTACTCTAAGTTTAGAGAACTCTTTGGACCTTTGTTCTCTAGTATTCTTTTCTTCATTATGTCAGTTATGTAGCTCTTCCTTACATACCATGCATTGTAAGCTCCGTGAGGGCAGGGACCATATCTCGATATTTTTTGTATTTTTCACTCCCTTGCACTAGCTCTCCTCCTACCCTCTCTATTCTCCAACACAGAAAACATATTGATGATTGTTAGTCTAATGGTGTTCAGGTTGGTTCATCAAATGTATAACACAAATGACTGGATACACAATGAATACCAAGAACTGAAAATTTCGGACCCAAGATTGATCAAAGTACTCTGTACATAATACAAGGTGAATACTGGTGTAGGGGAAAGCGTATTAGATTGGGAGTTAGATGATTCATTGCTCTTTTTGCTGCTTCCTATCTGTAATGAGCTTGGCACACTAATTAACCTCAATCCCTCTGTATGCTTGCCACATATATTATAGAGCTCCTTTTCAAGCCTAGGTTGGATAAACTGGCTTTTCAGAGTCCTTCCAATTCTCAAATCCTATGATCCATGCTCCAACAAAAATCCCCTTTACAACCTATAAAACATGGTTTTGCAACCTTAAATAAAAATTGGGTGATTGGTAAAGGGAGAGGAAGAGAACCCACTATTTCTTTAGATATCTCCTTTCACTTTTGGATGTCTCTAATAGTTAGAAAGATTTTTCTTTAACCCAAGGCTAAATTTCCCATTTTATAACTTCCATTCATTAGTTTTAATTTTTACCTCTTGGCCAAGAAGATTAAATATTAACCTTCTTCCAGGGTTTAGTCATTTTTGAGTCATTTTTCAGTTATGTCCAACTTTTCTTGACCCCATTTGGAATTATCCTGGCAAAGATACTGGAGGGGTTTGCCATTTCCATCTTCAACTTATTTTACATATGAAGAAACTGAGGCAAAACAGGGTTAAGTGATTGTCCAGAGTCATACAGCTAGTAAGTGTCTGAGGCCAGATTTGAACTCAAAAAAATGAGACTTCTTGATTCCAGACCTAGCACTCTATCCACTGAACCATCTAGTTGCCCTATCTTCCAGAATATAGTCCTTCAAATATTTGAAGACTATTCTCCATGAGTCTTCTCTTTTCCAGGCAACACATCACCAGTTACCTCAATCATTTCTCATATGGAATTAATTCAAAGCCCTTCATCAATACCTTTCTCAGGAAAATCTCCAGCTTTGTAATATCCTCCTAACTTAGGGCTACCTGAATTGAAAATAATATTTTTTAGCAATTTCATGACTTGAGCAAATTACAGCAGCTCTTTCACCTCCCTAGTGCTACAAACTAAGCCTCTCCTAATGTATCCTGAAATTGCATTAGTTTTCTCAGCTATTCTATTCACACTGCTAACTCATGTTGAACATGAAATTCACTAAAACCTTTGATCTTTATCAGATAAATTGCTATCTCAGGTCTTTCTTTTCTTGTATTTGAGAAGTTGAGTTTTTGAGCCCAAGTATAAGACTTTACAGTTATCCTTAATATAGTTTATCAAGATACTTTATATCTCAACTCTCATTTCATGTCATCAACTTTACATCACCAGTAAATCTGACAAGAATACTTTCTCCATCTCTTTTTCATATTGCAATATACAATATTCTATGGCACAGGGCAGACACAGATCCCCGGAGTACTCTAAGTTGAAACTGGACCACTATTGACTGCTTTTGGGGGCCAGCCACTCAACAATTACAAATTCACCTAATCGTACTCTCATCTAGCCTGGGTATTTACATCTTTTTTTTATAAGAATATAAAGCTTCACTAAAATCTAGGTAAACTATATTCACAGTATTTCCTTGGAATATCAGTTTTGGGTCAAGAAAAACAATAAGATCAGTCTGATATGACTTGTTTTTCCTGAAATAATGTTAGCTCTTTGTGATCACTGCTTCCTTTTCTACAAGCTCAGTAATTTAATACTATATGCCAGTTTTTTTCAGGAATTGAAGTCAAGCACACTGGCTTATGTTTTTTAGACACTATATCTTCTTCTTGTGCTTGTTCTTCTTGAATAGAGTCAATGTTTTTTTCTTCTTCTATAGTACTGAAGTAGCCTTCCTTTTAGCTAGTTTTCGA
>CM053770.1:360892994-360915892 GCA_028658325.1 Potorous gilbertii | reverse complement strand
CACAAAGAGGGCAGATAGGTGTTCTCTTAACTACTTCCTTATTTTAGGTGTCAGTAAGGGCTTAAACTAGCTCTGGAGAGTTTCAGGGTAAGTATTAATAAATGCTACATATCAGGATTTGATTTACTATTTTGTTGATTGTCTTGACTTAAAAAATGATGGGGAAAATGTTTGTTAATGATGCAAATTAAACTTTAAAGTGTGTCATAGGTACATTTCCTTCCTAGGACAGCTGACTGGTAAATATTTGCCAGCAGATGGATCAACTCCCAATTCATGTGTGTGTGTGTGTGTGTGTGTGTGTGTGTGTATGAAATTCCTTTATAGAACAAAAATTCTTCTCTGAAAGCACAAGATGAATTGATAATTTTCTTTCCTTCATCATTTGTCATCCTTTTCCCTGAGCAAGCAGTCTTATACCTTCCTTAATTCTTTTTTTTCTCAATATATTTACAAAACAAACAACTTTTTTAACCTAAACTTTCCTCACTAACCTCAATTCATTCTAAGTTTTACAAAATTGCAAGATCTCAGAGTTGTCAAGGGACCGCAGAATCTAGAAAATCTGAGAACTACTTAATCTAAGGCCCATGAACTAACTGCATATGTACATATATGTATATGCACACATATATACAGAATACATATATGTATGTACGTGTATATGTATAAATGTGTTTGTGTATATATTTGTTACATACATCTATACACACCCACACATACATATGCATATATATCTATCTATTGATAATTTTATTTCAGTCTAATTGGTTTCCTTTGATATTCTGTATGTTTGTATGTTGTATCTTTGATGTTTTGTATGACACTCAAAAAATTTAGAAGTCTTGACTGAGTTTATTTTGTAGATGAAGAAAAATGTCCTCTACAATGTCCTACTAGGTGATCTCATTCAATCTCTGAAGAAATTCATCCATTAATGGGACAAGGTGACTCATTTCACTTTTGTACAGAACTTCATCACTACAGGATAAAGAGATTCAAGTAAGGCAATCTTATTTGGTGAATCTCTATATCTTTCCCCCTTTTGCCCACCTTGTATTTGTCAAGGGAAAACATGTATGAAGATATGGAGACAATCCCCCCTCACACCCAAAAAACCCCCCAAACAAACAGAAGACACATTCAGGGGATGGAAAATACTTGATTCAGTTTGGTTGCAGAATAAGGGGATAATGTTACAGGGAATAGTACAGCTGGGAAGGTAGGTGAAGGTCATATTGTGGAGGACCGTGAGTTCAGTGGTAAGGAGCCTGGACTTGGGAGTCAATGAAGAGCTTTTGAAGGGTTCAGAATAAGACACTGATGTACTTAGATCTATGGCTTACAAAGATTATTGTTCTTCAGACATTCAGTAGTGTCTGAACTATGTGACCCCATGAACATGTCCATGGGGTTTTCTTGGCAAAGATACTAATTAGCCATTTCCTTCTCCAGTGTATCCCTATTTTATATATGAGTAACTGAGGAAATAAGGGTTAAGTACATGCCCAGTGTTGCACAGCTAGTAAGTGTTTGAGGCCAAATTTTAACTCAGATCTTCCTAACTCCAGGCTTGATGTTCTATCCACTGAATACCTAACTGAATTTCCCTTTCCCTCCTGCTGTAAAATGATTACTCTGGCCTAAATGCTGAAGATGATCAAGAAAGAAGAGACTAGAGGCAGGGAGAAAGACTTTTTCCCCAAAGGTAGATTTATTCCCAGCATGGTGCATAACTTCTTTGCAATCCTAAATTTGCATCTGAGAATGAAAAGCAGTTTGCAATTAATTACATTTACTGATCTCTGGACACCATGTGGATCCTCTATAAGCTAAGCCAAAGAGTACTATTTCTTTCTTGAAAGAAAAGATAATGTTTCAGAGAATAATGACACAGTAGGCCACCCAGAATAATTCAGATGCCTTTCTTTCTCTGTAAGGCAGGGGTTTCCACTTGATCCTGTAAAGCTCATTTATTTGATGTGTACCTTTTATGCTTTTAGAATAATTCCTCAAATAGCTACCACTTTCCCATTCTACTTCCCATGGAGAGTAGTTATTATCAAATAACAAAGAGCAGCAATTTATGCCCTGAATATTTCTAAAATACCCAAGAAAATGCACCAAAAGGAAAAGCAATGATCTTAGCTAGTAGATGAAAAATTACCTCTTACCTTGCTCTTTCCCTTGAAAGAAGGAACTATAATATGTACAAATCTTTTACAGTTTCCCTGTTGAGTTCATTTTCCTTCCTTCTGAAAAAAATAAAAAACAAAAACAAAAGATTGTTACATGTAAGCTTATTTATACCAACTGTTATGCACTCTCTACAGGAATGTGTGGCAGGGAAGGCAATCTTCACAAAATAATGAATTAGAGTAATTAACTAGAGTTTTATTGGAGATAAAATTGAGATAGTTAAAATAACCTCAGTGTTCATGACAGGATTATATAAAGGGAAATGGTGTAGGGGATCCACATTATGACTTGTGGTTTATAACGTTAGAAGGAAATTAGATACACAAAAATTTGACTGTAAAGCATATGGAGTGAGATCAGTTACACAAGTCAATAATGAATCATAGATTTAGAGCAGAAAGGGACCACTTCAGGGGTCATTTCATCCAGCTCCTTAATTTTATATTAATTAGCCAACCAACATGTGTTAAATTCTTGTGATGTTCCAGGAAGTATGCTATGTTTGGAGGGCACAAAGACAAAAAAATTGAATCATTTTCTGTTCTGAAGGAACTTACATTTATCTATATAGATGAAGAGCAGCTAGGTGATCACAATGGACAGAACACCAGGCTCTATCAGTCAGGAAGACCTGAGTTCAAATCTGACCTCAGACACTTGCTAGTTGGATGACTCTGGGAAATTCACTTGACCGTGTTTGCCCCAGTTTCCTCATCTATAAAATGAGCTGGAGAAGGAAATGACAAACTATTCAAGTATCTTCGCCAAAAAAGATTTCAAATGAGGTCATGAAGCGTTGGACATACTGCACAACAATAACAAATAGATGAAGTAAGTGAGATACAGAGAAGATCATAGAGTGGAAAGGAATTTCAGAGGCATCTCATCCAAACTGCTCATTTTAAAGATGGAGAAACTGAGACTCGGAGAGATTAATCAAGGTCATATAGGTAACAAATGACAGAGGAAAAAACTTAAATCGGGTTTAGTGATCCCAAATCCAGGACATTTTCCTTTGTACCATGTTTCCAGTCATGCTGAGAAAAGATTCCAACACTTTTTTTTGTATCTCAGGTGACATGGTAATGGCAAAGAGTAGCTAGGACAAAATTGAGAAAGGGTAAGTTTTAATGGCTTTTCTGTGGTAAGTATAGCCCCTGGGGAGAGAGCCGTGAGGTCTTCATTTTCATATCCAGAAGGCTATGTGGCTTTGTACACATCGGGATGCTTGTTTGTTTGTTTTTTGATTCTATCATATTTCTTTCTTTCCTGCTCTTAGGGAAGTGGGTGTAGTAGATGGAACAGGATACCATCTTGTGAGATTCTAAAAGTCACAAGCTTTACCTGTGAGCCCAGAATAGAAGTCTAAGCTGGAGTTTGCTGGAAGCTAATCTCAGTGATGAGCAAAGGCCCTAGGAGTCCCTTATCAGCTCTATCCCAGCAGTAGATGACTTGGCAGCCAAGACACCATGTCCTGCAGCAAGGGGACAACTCATTCACTGACTATGCTGTACACAAAAGGGAAAATGGTGGCGTAAATCTTTAGTGACAAACAGTTTAAGTTTGAGCTTTCTCTCCTCAGGACCAACGTGGTGTGGGGGAATACGTTTGTCTTTTTGTTTATGATATATCTTCTTGGTACTTATCCCATTGTAAAAGCTAATTGATTTTAGTTGTTTATCAGGAATATAGTACTTGGTACATTGATATTGGAGCACTAGTACGGAGAACATACCAGAATTCCAGCATTAGAAGAAAATTACACTCCCCCTCTGGATTACCCACAGAATACTGAGATGGGGAGGATGTATCCAGCTGTACTGTAGGCACCTGACCTACCACAACATACACGAGTTGGGAGAGTAAGTCTAATGTCAGATTACATAAGAACTGATATTTGATTAGAAGATATAGAGACTCTTAGAGGGACTTCTGTCATAGATCAATACCCCATTCATTTTCAACGTTGGGATGAAGTGGGACACTAGTGTAGTTCATTGACTAGTTAACAAAGTAGGTTTGCTACATACTACCTAACAAAATTTGGTTTATTTTTGTTGTTGAATTGTTTCAGTCATAGTTCCCTCTCCATTACCCCAAATCCATGGGGGTTTCTTGGAAAAGATACTGGAGCTATTTAATAAGTGGCAAGGTCTTTATTCCTTTCTCTCTTTCTTTTTCAAACCCATTTTATAGGTGAGGAATTGAAGCAAACATGGTTCGGTGGCTAGCCCAAGATTACATAGTTGATATGTCTGAAGGCAGATTTGAACTCAGGTCCTCCTGACTCCAGGGCCAGTTCTCTGTCCACTGTGCCATTTAGCTTCCTCCAGGTTTATTTAGTCCTAACATAGGAAGGCTACACAAAAACACGATACAGTAGTGATTAGTTTGGGTAGATGCGGCCTCCTTGTCTTCATAAAAAAAGGTGTATTATCAACAGGTGTGGTGACTTAGAGGGTCTTAGGACATCCAAGAAGTCTGAAGGGTACAGCCCCATATGGATAGGGTTTCTTATGCCAATAGATGATAAAGAAGCCACACAAATACATTCAAAGGTTACCAACAAGCTACTTCAGGGAAGACACAGTTTGAGACTTGCCCTACCTCCAGGGCAATCAAGTGCTGGCTTCATCATCTTTGGGGGACAATCTATGTTGTTGGGGTATTAGGAAACCCTGGTACATATTGATGCTATCACAGAGAACTACACTGGTTAAGGCTGTGAATGGTACACAGAGAGTATGATGCACACATGCTTCATTCAAATCTGTTTATATGGTTGTATCCCTTCAAGAGAATATATATACTCCTTGAGGACAGGGCCTGACTTTCATTTTGTCTTCATAACTTCTCTACCTGCTATAGTATTTTCCTTATGCTAAAATACTTATTGGAAATCTGGGGTCCTAAGACAAACCACCCATATCCCACCCTAAATGAAGTTGCCCTTCTTGTGTCTTTCCTCACATGCATAATTCCTAAATTTAGTGAGGAGGTCTGCATTGACAGAAAGAGTAGCCTCTACACCAGTGAAATCTTGAATCTAATCCAAAGATTGAAATACAACAAGTAAACAGACACCAGAACAGAGTTCAAAATGAGGAATTAGACCTTCTACAACAGCCTGACCTCCAACAAAGACCCTACCATTTATCTTTTGCTCAAGTCTTCACAACCTTTTCCTTAAAACACCACAATAGATTTCTCATTGTTCTCCTTGCATCTAATTTCTTCCTTTTCCAAAACATCTTCCCAATTAAAGCCAGACCGATCTGTTCAGAGCATAGATCTAAATATATCATTGTCTTGCTCACAATCATTGACACCCCAATAAAGTCCAGTTTTATTAGCCCTGAACTCAAATCTGACCCTAACCTGCCTTCCCAGACTTAATTCACATTATTCTCCTTCATATTATTCCCCCTACTCTGAAGCCAAATTGGACCACATATTTTCCATTCTCTAAATATGTCTTCCACATTTTTGCCCCTGTATCTTTGTATTTGCCTCTCCCAGTTTCTGAAATACCTTTCTATTCATCTGCCTTTGGGAATCCTATAAATCCATCCTCCCTTACAAGTTCAGATGACATTTCCTCCATTAGAGATGATTTCTTTAAGCTGAAAGCCAGAAGAATGAGGATCTTTCCTCTCTCAAACTGTTGCCTAGTCTTCCCCTCAAGCATCCTCAGAGTATTGAGGAATTTTTGCACCAATGAGGAGAGTCTCATGCAAAGGACTTAAACACCAGGTTTTGATCCTATGATCATAACTGAACCCCTAGATTCACATAATTTAGCATTTCCTGACTAATGTGCAATGCAAGTAGTGACCACACAGTAGAGCAATGATAATGCTGAAATGAACACCCCTTAACAACATCACCAACATATTAAAACAAAAGACCCCTCTTCTCTTCCAATTCTTTTCACAAAGAAAAGTTACTGTAATTGAGTGACTATATTATTATTCACGGTTAACTTTTCACCGTGTGGCATGACGTCTTCCACGTCATAGATGCTTAATAAATATTTGTTGAATTGAATAAAATTGTCTCAACAAAAAGACAATCTCAGTATTTCATTTGGGCTCCAATTTATTTTAGAGTGAAGTATTATATTCATGGAGCTGCTTCCAGCCCCAGTCCAACTGTAGCTTATACACAGATCAGAATTAGAGCTGACGCTACTCTCTGGGAAGTAGGATGATCTGCAGAGGTATGATTTGAGAATTTTTAAACATGGGGCAAGAGGCAGAAAAGGTACCCTCTAGTCAAAGAGGGAGACAGAGACCCACTGAGACAGAGGATCAGAGAGAGTGCTATATAAATACTAGTTATTTTTCTTCTTAGTAATAGTACTGTATTAACATGTGGCAACTAGGTGATGAGTGACAGGTCTGGAATCAGGAAGACTCATCTTGTTGAGTTCAAATCTGGCCTCAGACATTTACTAGCTGTGTGATCCTGTTTAATCCTGTTTATTCCATTTTCCTCATCTTTAAAATGAGCTGGAGAAGAAAACAGCAAACCACTCCAGTATCTTTGCCAGGAACACTCCAAATGGGGTCATAAGGAGTTGAACATGATCAAAATGATGGAACAGCAGCAACAGCTCTATTACCAAGGACAAGGTGCTTGATCAACTCAGCCTCAGTTTTTTCATCTGTAAAATGGTGATTAAAAATAGCACATACCACAAAGGTTTGGTTCAATAATGATATAATGTATGGAAAGTTCTTTGCAAATCATTTAAAAAATTTTCAATTTTATTTATGTATTTATATATTTTAAACTTAAATACAAAAATGAGAAAAAAACATTATCTTGCAGAACATAAGAGAAGATTCAATATAAAATGATGCATTGTCATTTCAAGAAAGTCTATATAATGAATACTATGTATTTTTCCTTCCAGAATTTATTAATTTGTTTTCAATTTTCAACATTCACTTCCATAACTTTAAAATTTTCACCTCCTCCCTCCCCTCTCATCCAAGAGGGCATACAATCTTATATGGGCTCTATACATATATTCCTATTAAACACATTTTCATATTCATCATGTTGCATAGAAGAATTATAGCGAATGGAAGAAACCATGAGAAAAAGAGAACAAAACAAAATATAACAAAAGAGAAAATAGTCTGCTTCATTCTGCTTTCTGACGCCATAGTTCTTTCTCTGGATGTGGATGGCTTTTTGCATCAGGAGTCCTCTGGAAATGCTTTAGGTCCTTGCATTGCTGAGAAGGGCTAAGTCCATCAAAATCAGTCTTTGAGCACTGTGGCTGTTACTGAATATAATGTTCTCCTGGTTCTGCTCACTTCTCTCCACATCAGTTCATATAAGTCTTTCCAGGTTTTTCTGAAGTTCGCCTGTTCATCATATACACATACACACATTGATTTCTACTTGTCATGTTTCTCTGAAAGTAGATAGAATCTTCCTTCTTAAATCCAAGCCTTTCCATGTTTTCCCCCAGCTCATTATTTCCTGCACCAGAGAAATATTCCAGCCCAATCACATCTTTTCTAAGAAATTAGAAAGTCTGTGAAAGTTTTTCCAAATTTTCTGCATTCTTTCTATTCTTGGCTGCATAGATTTTATTGGTACAAGAAAATTTTAAATTTAAAGTAATCAAAATTATCCATTTTATACTTCAATTATGCTCTTATAATATAGTTTAAGATCCAATACTACTGAATCTGCTTCTTTTATATCTTTTTTTCCCTGGTTTCCTTGAAGATCCTGCCCTTTTATTCTTTTAAATGAATTTTATTATTATTTTTTCTAATTCAGTAAGGCAGTAAGGTTTTGTTTTGTTTTTTAATAATTTAATTGGGATGGCATTAAATAAATAGATTAATTAGATAATTACTAATTAGATTTTTACTATCTTGACTTTAACTACCCATGAACAATAAATATTACTTCAATCATTTACTTCTGACTTTATTTGTACAAAAAGTTTTATGTTTACATTCATATAGTTCCTGTGTCTGTTTTGGCAGGTATACTCACAGGTATTTTATACTGTCTGTTTGTTTTAAATGGTCTAAAACAATGTTGAATAATATTATTATAAGTGACTCAAGAAGGTCAAATTGTCCCTTATAATTGGTCTTTAATATTTACCTTACATTTCTTCTGGATGTTATATGTCAAAATTTCCCTTAAGTTCTGCTGTTTTTTATCACAAATACCTGAAAGTCTTTCAGTTCTTTAAATATCCATTTTTTTTTCTCATTCAGGTTAACTCAACCCTTAACTTTGGAGGGTAAGTTACCATTGATTGTAACTCCAGTTCTTTTGCTCTAAGAAATATAGTATTCTAAGACCTGTGGTCCTTCAACATAGTAGCTGCTAGCTCTTGTGTAATCCTTATTGCAGTCATATGATATTTAAATAGTTATTTTTCTTGTACTTTCTAATATTTTCTCCTTTACCTTGGACCTTTGAAATTTGGCTACAATATTCCTGCAAGTTTTCCTGCAGGGCTCTCTTTCAGGTGGTGATTGGTGGATTTTTTCTATTCCTGTTTCACCTTCTTGTTCTAGAATTTCAAGGCAATTTTCCTTGATAATTTCTTGCAACAGTGTATCAAGATGCTTTTTTTTAAATCATAATTTTCAGATAGTTCAACAATTCTTTTATTATTTCTCTTTGATCCGTTCTCCTGACCAGTTGTTTTTCTGATGAAAGGTTTCACATTCTCTCTTTTTTTAAATTTTACTTTATTATTTCTTGGTGTATCAGAATGTCCTTAGCTTCCCTTTGCTCAATTTTAGTTTTCAAGAATTATTTTTCTTCAGTCTTGATTCTCTTTTTCAAGTTGATTGGCTTTCTTTTGACAATATTCTTGATTTTCTTGGATTGTTCTTATTTTTTCTAATTTTTTCCTCAATCTCTTCTATTTGTTTTTAAAGGCCTTTTGAATTCTTCCCAGAACTCTTTTTGTGCTTGGGACCAGTTGACATTTCTCATTGAAAAAGGAGTGGTTTTTTTAAAGCTCCATTATTTTCCTCTGGATGTGAACCCAGATGTTCTCTGTCCTTATAGTAGCTATCCATGGTTGGGTTCTTTCTACTTTGCTTACTCATTTAAAAAAAATTTTTTTAGCAGGTATTAGCATAATCAAGTTCAAATTCCAAGGCATAGGGAATAATGCCCCAAGTCTCAGGTCCTTTATACTGTTATTTTCTAAGGTCTGTCCTAGGGCTCAACTCTCCTTTTCTCTCCTAAACCATTATTAGGGCCCCCAGTCACGCTATCCTGCAAATGATCTTGCTCCCTGCAGTCCCTTCAGTGGCTGCAAACTATAGCAATCTACTCTGCCCTGGAACTGAAACCAGGGTCTCTGAAGTCCTGCAAGTGCCTGCAGTCAGCAGAGTCTCCACCCCTCTGCTACTGCACTCACCAAACAAAAGAAAAAAACAGCAAGAGGAAAAAACAGTCACTGTCCTCAAGAGCCTTATATTTTACTGTAGAATATAACACATAAACATGTCATTTGGATCATAAGATCCTAGATATAGACATGGAATTTCAGAGAAGTTAAGTGACTTACTTTGATATGTAAATAGATCATTTGAGGAGGAGATAACTAACAATTAAGGGAACCAGGGAAGGCTTTGTATGTATAGGAAGTAATACCAGAGGAAGGAAGTTAGGAATTTAAAAATACTGAGGTGGGGAGGGAAAGACATTCTAGGAAGAGAGGACAGCAAAGGCAAGATGGTAGGGGAAAATGTGTGTGTTCATCCTTTGTTGCCAAAGAAGACCATGTCATCAGAGAATAAAATGGCATGACTTGCACTTGGCTTTGTTTTGAGCGAGAGAGGGCTGTGCAGGTCACCAGACTCACTTTTCCTCCAGAGCCATCTGAATCCAGTAACCAAATATTCATCAGGATGAGGCAGCTGGGTTTAAGTGACTTTTCCAAGGTCATACAACTAGTAAGTGTCAAGTGTCTGAGAAGAGATTTGAACTCAGGTCCTCATGACTCCTGCACTGGTGCTCTATCCACTGCACCACCTAGCTACCCAGGGGAAAAAATGACTAAATGGGAAATAGCAAGGAAGCCAATGTGACTGGAACTTAGAGTAATGAAATGTACTCAAAAGAAAAGCTAGAGTGAAATTATCTGGCTATTTGAATGCCAAACTGAGGTTTTATTTTTTATTTAAATTTTATCCTAGAGGCAATAGGGAGCCAATGAAGGTTCTTTAATGGGGGAGTAGCACAGGTGGACACGCTTTGGGAAGAAAATTTTGGCAGCTTTGTGGAGAATGAATCAAAGAAAGAAGAGATGAGAGGCAAGCAGTTAACTTAAGAGGCTCTTGCAGTTGTTCCTGTGAGAGATGATGGATTTCAGTGGTGACTGAGTAACGTCTGCTAGATGGCACAGTGGATAGAGGGGGCAGGTCTGGAATCAAGAAGACACAGTAGATAGAGTGCTGGACCTGGAGTCAGGAAGACTTATCTTCATGAGTTCAAATCTGGTCTAGCTGTGTAACCCTGGGTGCGCCATTTAACCCTGTTTGCTTCAGTTTCTTCATCTGTAAAATGAGCTGGAGAAGGAAATGGAAAACCACTTCACTATTTTTGCCAAGAAAACCCTAAATGTAGTCATGAAGAGTTGGTCACAAAGAGTTGGGGATGACTGAAAAAAAAAACTGAACAAAAAGGGTAAGTGAAAAGGAAGTGATAGATGTAGGAGATGCTGTAGAAGTAGAACTGACAATTGATTCAATGTAGGGGGTAAGGAAAAAGACACAGTAGACTGTAAACCATAGTCATTAGAAGTCAACAAAGATTTATTAAGCACCTACTACATGCCAGACACTGTCCTAAGTCTTGTAGATACAAAGATAGGTAAAAGACAATCCCTGCTCTCAGTCAAACCTGGATAAAATAAGTAAGCTATGTACAAACAAGTTATGTACGGGATAAGTTGGAGTGAGATGGGGATAGGAAATCTCAGAGGGAAGATGCTAGAATGAAAAAAAGATCAGTAAAGTTTTCCTGTAGAAGGTGGGCTTTTAATTGGATTTGGAAAAGGGAAAGCCATGGAAGTCAGAAGACAGAGATGAGGAGAGGAAATATTTCTCCTAATACTATTTAGGCAACTAAGAGGAATGGTGGATAGAAAGGATCAAATGGGCAAATATTTTTAAAATCTTATTTGTAATTATTTGTAAAATATTACCACAGTGCCTGGTATGTAGAAGTTACTATATATAAAAGCTAGTTAGCATCATCATCACTATCATCACCATTAATACTACAATTATAATATTTCAGGCACTGGGGACAACCAGTGAAAAAGATAGGAGTTTGGTTATGAAATGTCTTGTTTCACTAATACTGAGGAAGCCAGTGTCAATGGACTATAAAATAGGTCACGGGTTTAAGGTATAAGAAGATTTGGAAGATTATGGTGGGTTCCAAGTTATGAAAGACTGAATGCCAAAGAGAAGACTTTTTTTGGTTCTGGAGGTGATAGGGAGCCACTGGAGTTTAATGAGAAGTGAGTTAGCATGGTTAGACCTGTGCTTTTGGAAAATCAATTTGACAGCTAAGTAGAGAAGGGTGGACTGGAGAGGGGAGAGACATGAGTCAAGGAGACCTACTAGGTGGCTCCTGCGATAGTCTAGGTATGAGGTGATGAGGTCCTGAACCAGGGTCATGGCAGTGTCAGAGTAGAAAAGGGAGAACATACAGGAGATATGATGAAGGCAAAATGAACAGGAGTGGGCAGCAGATTGGATATGAAGGGTGTGAGAGAGTGAGAAGTCCATGATGGGAGCTTGAAAGATTTGGGGTGTTGGTAGTTTCATTAATTCCTTTAAGAATCCTCCATTGTAACCTTATTTCAAAAATCTATGTTTAAAAGTTGCTTTTATTTTGAGGCAGGATTCCTGCGCCCAGAAGAGGAGGAAGAAAGACTGTAGATTTTGTTTCCATAAAATTTTCAAGTGAGGAGAAGTCCCATAAAAAAATTGGAGAAAGCATCATTTAGGGCAAGAGGGTGGAACTTCTTTTTCTCCACATTTATAGCATTCAAAGGGAAATAGACTTTGTGGCAATTAAAACATTGTATCTGGATCTACTTCCTACTGTGGGATACTTCACGTACAATCCCTTAGCACTTCCCAACAGCTGGAACCCTTGATACCCATGCCTACATCTTTAGTAACCATAAAATTTTGATAGGGACTTGGAACTTTGTTCCTCTAATTTACTGAAGTCAAAAATAGGTTGTTAAAAACATCCATCAAAGGAGTCATGCATCCCTGCACTCCTCTAAAGGGCTACTTTGAAGTCTCATTTTGGCACGGGGGTCTTCTAAGATCCTAAGTCTTAGAAAACTGATAGCTGAGTGCAAACTCTGTCACATCCTATCAAGTCGTGACAACTTCAAGCAGGCAGTCGCCATCTTGAAACCACTGTAAGTTCTGAAAGGTTTATCAACAGAAGGTGGGCTGAACTGTTAGACAGTGACACTTTTTTCTAAGTTTAATTGATTTATTTTGTTTTGAATTACAAATGTTACCAGATTACCCCCTTTCCATGAGAATGCTCTTGTTACAAAGCAAAATAAATAAACAAATAACAATACAGTGACCTCCTCTGAAAGGGAAAGCAATATTCCATACCTGTAGCACCTCTCCACCAACTTTTTACTTTCTAAAGCATTTTGTAATTAATATAATTCTATTTTCTCTCCTTCCTACTCTCCACCCCATTGAAAAAAAGAGAAAAGAAAAATAATTCCTTGTATCAAATATTCATAGTCAGGCAAAGCAAATTTCCTCCTAGGCAGTGACATTTTGGGGGGGGCACTCCAAAAGAAGCTCTTCATGAAGACCCATCACTATTGTATGGAGAAATTATTTTCTGTGCCAGTGGAGGGACTACTTCCCCTGAGGAAATATCACAGATCTTTGGAAGAATGGAAATATATGCTAGCATATGGTTTAGGTGTAAACATCTAACAGTTTATTTTTATAGATTTCTTGTCTTTAGAGTATTTATAGCTTCTCTCCTTCCTTCACAGATTTTGGTGTTTGTTTAATTCATGGAAACAAAAAAATCACTTTCATAGCTGAACTACTCATCCATTCAACAGCATATGTGAACCATGTCTAGCCATATTGTTTACTCTTGAAACATTAGCCTATGGTTTCTGTTCGGTAATTTGCATTCTGCTTCATTCCCTCATGGGCCCACAAAGGTATCTATCACTCCTGACAGGACACGTAGTTCAGTGATAGAAATGGCAGTAATCTATCTAAAAAGTGCTTACCCTTTAAAGCGTGATTGGTCGATGTTTTTGAATGGCAGTGGGGATAATGAATGAATGAATGAATATAAAAGCATTGGTTAAGTGTGTACTATGCTCCAAATACTATGCCAAGTATTTGAAGGAAGGAAGGAAAGTAGGAAAGAATTAAGGAAGGAAGGAACTATGGAAGGAAGGAAAGAAATAATTATTAAATGCCTTCTCTGTGCCAGACATTACACTGTTACAAATATTATCTCATTGAATCTTTACAAGAAACCTGTGAGGTAAGTGTTATTATGGCCTTCATTTTATAGTTGAGGAAACTAAGGCAAACATAGCTTAATTGACATGCCTACGGTCACCAAGCTAGTAGGTGTCTGAGGTTAGATTTGAACTCTGTTCTTCATGACTACAGGGAAATCAATAGAAGAACAAGTCAATCCCTGGTCTTAAGCAGTTCCCATTCTAATGAGAGGAGACAACACATAGGTGGTTTCCCTGATGGCAAGACATCACCGTCAGGAGGGCGTAGCAGAGGTGATTGAGATTATGAGAATTGATGATGAAACATTGATGCTATTTCAGCAAATTAAGGAGAGGCTACAATCACAACTCTTTCTGTTTTATTTTGTTTTGAATGAAGTAGTATCATTCTTCCTATGCATCTCTCAGGTGAGTTGTAAAATACAGGGACAGTTTCTTTTGATGAGAAAACGTTCCCAAACCAGGAAGAATGCATGATAAAAAATGGAGCAACAGAAAAAGTATGGGCATCAAGAGACAGTTTTAGTCACAGCTTTTCCACTTAGTCACTGTGTGACTTCGGACAAGTCATGGGACCTCTCTGGTCCTCACTTTTCTCATGTGTAAAATGAGAGGTTTGCATAAGAGTCTCCCAGTTTGGACATACTATGATTCTAGGAATTAAATGAAACACTCTTTTAGAGATTGGAGTAAGGTGACAGACCACTTGAGACTGAACTGAACTTCAAATCCAGGCTGAGGCATGAGGGTTAAAATAATGGAGGAGCATCTAGGAAAGAGTAAAGTGACTTCCCCCTCCTCACCACCAACATCTCCTTTCCTCCTATCTCCAATTTTTTGATGTTACTCTCACCTTGTTTTAAATTATTGTACTGTAATTAGGTACTGTGATAGGGAACTGAGATTGGATGGGAGTAGGGATGAAGTGTCCTATCAGGTTTTATAAAGAGTTCACCCTGATTCTACATGACATTCCTTCTGAATTTTATCAATTAAAGAACTCTGGCTGTTTGTTTTGTCATGGAAAGTGGCGGGGGGTGCGGGGGGAAGGACAATTGATAGGGGAAGGGAAAACTCTAAGCTGTGCATTTACCCTTCAGAAGGGAACATCTCCATTCCTTCCTTTTCTTTTCTTTTAAGAAACTAGTGTTGCAATAATGGTGGTTCTTTTTTTTTCACTTGGATAATATGTCTCCAAGACTTTTTTGAAGATTGTAACTCTTAATTATTGTATAGTAATGTTCTGTGTTAAAAAGTTACAGGTTTGTAGATTACTAAGAGCCATAGGCATAGAGCCTATTGGTCAGGTCTAAGGAAATAAGGTTACATAAGTGTGGGTAAGTCATTGCCCACTCATACGTGGAAGACTCCTAGGAAAGATGAACAAAAAGAAGAGGAGATTTGGAGGAAGTTAAATAGATTGGAGGAGCAGGGAGGACTGACTTCAATTGGTGGCTCTATTTGACCTTGGGAAAGGCGTTGACCTCTTTGGATCTAGGTTTTTGCATCTGTGAGTTGGGGATAATTGTGGCACCTACTTCCTAGGATTACTATACGGATCAAGCTAAGTCCACAAGCATTTACTAAATGCTTACTATTCTCAAAACATTTACTAAGCATTGGGGATACAAAAATAAGCAAAAAGAACTGCAATCCCTTCTTTGAAGGAACTTATGTTCTAGCAGGATAAGACAGCACATGAAAGGAAATGAAAAAGGGAAGGAGATAGCAATGTTGGGCCATGGTCATTTAGTCCAGAGAAGATAGGCTAGGGAAGAACATTCAAGGAAGCTCCCACTCAGAGGACAGAAGAAAGATGAAGATTGAGCCAATGAGACTGAGGAGAAGAGTCTGGATGAATGGGAGGAGAATGAAATGGAAGCAGTGATCCAGAATCCAGGGAAAGAGAACAGACTCAAGATGTGAGGGCTCAATAGATCAAATGCTACAGAGAAATCAAAGAGAGTATCACAAATTCTATGAATTACCCCAATGCAGACACACAATGTCTTTGTCTATACAGCAGCAAATAATTGCATCATCAGTTTAAAAATGGAAAGTCATCTATTTCAGTCCCTTCATTTTGGGGGTTGTTTTGTCTTTATATATCTTCTCTTCCCTTTCGATACACTCTCCCACCATTTGCAATATCATCACTTTCCATTGGTTCAATGATCATATATGTACAGATGATACCCATATCTACACATCGAGCCCACACTTGGTCAAGCTCCATTCCCATGTTACCAAGCGCCTGCTGGACATTTGCACCTTCAGATGCATCTGCAATAAACATTGCAAACTCAATGTATCCAAAACGAAATTCATTATATTTTCACCCAAACTATCCCTCTTATAATCTCCCCAATTTCTGTGTTGCTGCCACTCCTTCCAAGCATTGAAGTTCATGTCCTTGTAATGCTACTTGACTTTTCCTTCTCCCAAAATTCCCTGAATCTAGTTAGTTGCCAAATACTACCAACAGTACCTCCAAAACACCTCTCATATTTATCCCTTTCTCTCTGCTCAAACACTTTCAACAATTCCCAGCTGGGACATTATATTAGATTCCTAACTGATTTCTCTACTCCCTTCTATCACCTCTCTCCCAACCCTTTCCCTTCTATTTTCCTGTAGGATAAAATAGATTTCTATAAACCATTGCCTATATATCTTTTTTCCTAGTTGTATATAAAAACAATTTTTAATATTCATTTTTAAGGCTTTGAGTTCTACATTCTCTCTCTTTCCCCATACCCAGCCACCCTCATTGAAAAGGCAAGTAATTCAATACAGGTTATACATGTATAGTCATGCAAAACACTTCCAGAACAGTCATGTTGTGAAAGATGAACCATATTTCCCACTATCCTGTCCTACCCTCCATTTATTCTATTCTCGCCTTTGACCTGTCCCTCTACCAAAGTGTTTGCTTCCAATTGCCCTTTCCCCAATCTGCCATCTATTCTATTATCTCCCATCTCTTATCTCCTTCCCCTCTGCTTTCCTGTAGGATAAGATAAACTTCCATAATCAATTGAGTGTGTATGTTATTGCTTCGTGAAGTCAAATCCAATGAAAAGATGGTTCACTTACTCCCTCTCATCTTCTCCATCTTCCTCTCCATTGTAAAAGCTCACTCAAGAGCCTCTTTTATGTGAGATGATTTACTATATTCTACTTCTCCCTTTCTCTTTCTCCTAATACATTCCTCTCAACATTAAATTTTCTTTTTTAGCTATCATCCCTTCATATTCAACTCCCCCTATTCCCTGTCTCTGACTCTTTGTCTTTCTCCATATACAAACATATACACACATATCCATATATATGTACACACACACACACACACACACACACACATATACCTGTGTATGTATTTCCTCTAACTTCTCTAATACTAAAAACAACATCATGAGTTACAAATATCATCTTTCCATGTAGAAATGCAAACAGTTCAACTTTAATAAGTTCCTTATGGTTTCTCTTTCCTGTTTGCCTTTTATGCTTCTCTTGATTTGAAAGTCACATTTTCTATTCAGCTGGGCCTTTTCAACAAGAATATTTGGAAGTATTCTATTTCATTGAATGTCCATTTTCCCCTGAGGTATTATACTCAGTTTTGCTGGGTAGGTGATTCTTAGCTCCTTTGACCTCAGAAATATCATATTCCAAGCCTTCAAACTCCTTAGTGTAGAAATTGCTAAATCTTGTGTTATTTTGATTGTGTTTCCACAAAATTTGAATTGTTTATTTCTAGCTGCTTGTAACATTTTCTCCTTGACCTGAGAACTTTGGAATTTGGTTACAATATTCCTAGGAGTTTTCTTTTTGGGATCTCTTTCAGGAGGTAATCAATGGATTTTTTTCATTTCTATATTACTTTCTGGTTCTAGGATATCAAGACAATCATCCTGTTCATTGCTTCTCATAGTCTAATAGTATTCCATTACTTCCATATACCATAACTCGTTCAGTCATTCCCCAATTGATGGGCGTCCTCTTCCAGTTTTTGGCCACCATAAAGAGATCTGCTATAAATATTTTTGTACATGTAGGACTCTTTCTGATTTCTATGATCTCTTGGCAATACAGTCCTAGAAGTAGTATTGCTGGGTCAAAGGGTATGCACATTTTTGCAGTCCTTTGGGCATACTTCCAAATTGCTCTCGAGAATGTTTGGATCAGCTCACAGCTCCATCAACAATGAATTAGTGTTCTAACTCTCCCACATCTTTTCCAGCATTTATCGTCTTCCTGTTGTGTCATGTTAGCCAATCTGATAGGTGTGATGTGGTACCTCAGAGTTTTTTTGATTTGCATCTCTCTAATAAATTGTGATTTAGAGCATTTTTTCATATGATTATAGATAGCTTTAGTTTTTTCCTCTGAAAATTCCCTGTTTATATCCTTTGACCATTTATCAAGAACAATTTTCTTTAATGAATTTTTGGATCCCTTTTTCAATTTTGCCATTCTGTTTTTAAAGGTATTTTCCTCCTCATTGACTTTTTGAACCTCTTTTTTCATTTGGGCTAGTCTAATATTAAAGGTGCTATTTTCTTCAGGATTTTTGGGATTTCCTTTGGCAAACTGTTAACTCATTTTTCACGATTTTCTTGCATCACTCTCATTTCTCTTCCCATTTTTTCCTCTACTTCTTTTACTTCAAAAGTACTTTTTGATTACTTTTTAAATTTCAAAATCCTTTTTGAGCTCTTCCATGGCCTGAGACCAATTCATATTTTTCTTGGAGGCTTTAGATGCAGGAGTTTTAGCTTTGTTTTTTTCTGGTCATATGTTTTGATCTTCCTCATCACCAATTGTATGAGAAAATGCCTCTTCAGTGAGAAACTAAGAATCTATAGCCTGTTTCTCTCCCCGCCACCCCCACCCCAATTTGCTCATTTTCCCAGTCAATTACTTGGCTTTTGAGTTCTTTGTTAAGTGGAGGACTCCAGAGGCAGCCTCACCTTCAGCAGTGGCTGCCACTGCCTGAGGACCGGGGCTGGGGCTGACTTCACTCCCCTCTTAACTAGGTGAGAGACCCTTCCCACTGACCTTCAAAGCTCCCTTTGGTGTTTGTGGGTGGAGAAGTCTGGAAATCAGAGCAACAATTAGCAGTTCAGTTCCCTAAAGTCTGCTCCAGCTCTATCTGTGACAGCACAACCCATGCCTAACTATGCTCTACTCCTAGACTGGTGCAATGGACCCTTCCTGTTGACCTTTCTGATTGTCTTGGGCTGGAAATTTGCTGCAGTCTGCCATTTTGTGGCTTCTGCTGCTGTAGAATTTGTTTAGAATAATTTTTAACATATTTTTCTTTTTTTGTGGAGTTTGTGGGGAGAGCTCTAGCAGGTCCCTGCTTCTACTCCACCATCTTGGCTCTACTCTCCCCACAATTGTTAAGTTTGAGAGCCTCTTATGGCCCTTATTTTTATTCAAGGCCCCTTCTGGATTCAACACAACATGAGTTCTTGAGTCCATGAGAACTAGTTGCAAAGTTGGCTTGCTAGGCTCTTATATGACATTGTGGTTCTGAGCTTCCACTTGTTCCTACTCTCATGAACCACATGTAGGCATTAAAATGTTTCCCTAAAGGCACCATGGAATAAGTATTGACTATGGAGTCAGAGGAAATGGGGTCAATTTTTGCCCTGGGCAAGTCACTTTACCGACTAGTCATCAGTTACTTCATTTGTAAGATAAGGGAGCTGGACTTGACTTCAGAGTTGCCTTCTGGCTTCTAGGTTTTTGGTCCTATGATCATGAAATTTGGATGTTAGGGAGTGAGGGTCTGGATTAATATGGTGGCTGTAGGAATGCAAAGAAAGGAACAGAGGTAATGCAGAATCAATGAGACTTTGTCATCAATGTGATTAAAGGGACAAAAGATCAGGAAAGAGTCAAAGTGACTCCAAGGTATTGGAATTTGGTAACTGTGAGGATGGATGGTGGTACAATTGATAGAGATAAAGAATGTGGAGGGAGAATCTGCTTTAGGATTGAAGTTCTTCTTTGAAGAGAGAGGGAGAGAGGGAGACAGAGAAAGAGAGAGCAAGAGACAGACAGATGGATGAACAGACAGAAACAGAGAGAAAAAGACAGACAGAGATAGAAAAGGAACAGAGAAAGATAAAAGCAGGGAGACAGACACATAGAGAGAGACAGAAACAGAGAAAAAGAGTCAGAGAGAAAGAGACAAGAGACTGAGAGACAGAGGGAGAAGGAGACAGAGAGATATAGCACACTTCAGTAGAATAGTAACCATCTGATGCTGATCTGCAGACAAAAGCCATAATAAAAGCACATTAAATGAATGAAAAAATTTTAAAAAGAACAGGAAACTCTTGAGGATAAAGGATTCTAATCTGCCAGGCAACAATGAACCAGGAATAAGGGAGGAAGTTGAGAAGGAATAAATTCACCAAGTCCTATTAGCTGTGACAGTCAATGAAACTGTGAAATTCTGTCCAGGTAGATCACTCTTTAATTGGGTCAGTGAGTCAGACAAAACTCTAATGTTACATTCATTTCAGAATAGCAGCACTATTCTTCACTTGTACTCAAATCAGCTGACCACTGGAGCTGTCCATCCCACACTCCTAGGTTCTTTTACATTCTTTGAGGATTAAAGTTTAAGCATCTCCTCATTTAAGAAATTTAAGACTCCTGTGATGCTTCTCTTCTCCCGAATGGAAAGAACTACATGTCCCGCCAACTTCATTTCCCCCCACAATGTAAAGGTGCTGGGTTCCAGTTTCTGACATGTTGAATTTGAGTAAGATTCACAGAGTAAAAAAATCCACTTCTCTCCCATCTGGAGTGTATTTTCTATCTATTTTCTATATAACTATAGGTAGAAAGATGTTTTTTTGAACTTTACTCCAATGAGAAAATGTAATGTTAGTGGCAACTGTTGATATGAGTTACTTTTCTCTTAAGGATGGGATGCCACTGAGATGAGGTACTCATTTCAGCTTTTGTGGTGTTCCATCCCATTCCCTTTCAGTGAAGTCAGTAATTGGGAATTCCACAAACTGGCTCCTATGTCATCTTCTTCTTACTGGGAAACAGAACAGCCACTTGAAACAGCAGACAGTGTAAGAGAGAAAAGAGAACAGCAAATGAAAGAGAAAGAGTGGCAGAAAGGGTCACTGATTTTATTTTTTCCTGAGGTTAAAGTTCCTCAGCCTGTTTATCTGACTTTTATTCTGAGACTGTATAAAACACAAAATCCTTCACCTGCCATTCAAAGCCCTTAACTGTGTAGGTCCCAATTAATTTTTCCAGGCTTCTCTCCTAATACTGCCCTTTATTTATATACTCTGTGTTACAACAGCCAGTGTATTCAACATTATCCAAACTTTGGAAACACTGGATCTTGGCTCATACAGTTTACTTAATCAGAATTGTCTTCTCCTGCCCCAGTTCTGTCTATCCATTTTTCTATCTACCCTTTAAGGCTCAATTCAGATACCATGAGACCTTCACTGCTTCCTCAGACAGAAATGAATCATCTTCCTTCTAACCTAGCATACTCCTATTTTCCCAATTTAAACTTCTCCAAGCCTCAGTTTCCTCATCAGTAAAATTAGGGTAACATTTATTTTTCAGGATTATTGTGAAGATAAAATGTGATACCTTATGTAAAATGTTTTGCAGTCTTAATGATCACATCATCATATAACTTTATTATATGGTCAACTGCTATCATTTTCACTTTTGTTATTCCTGTCACTGCACTTTCACTTTCCACCAAATAGTAATTATAGTCTTCACATTCTAAACAAATTTTTCCACTTGGTATTCCTCCATAGCTCATTCCATTTCTTGCCTCAGTGCCTTTGCAAAGATTTTCCATTTATTCGACACGTCTAGAAAACTCCTCCCACTTCAACCTCCCTAGATCCATTTAGCCCAAGTCCAAGTGATATTACTTATGGGGGTCTTTTTTTATTTTCCTAGTTAGTGCCATCTCTCCACCCCTCTGCCCAAAACTTGTCTGTGTGACTCCTGCATTTATTTATTTGTGTATGAGTCAAAGAATATCCTTTATTTGAGGGCAAGGATTATTTCGTTTCTGTTTTTATGCCACTATTACCTATTACAATGGTTGCTATATTGTAGAGGCTCACCAGACTGAATTGGACTTGAGTTATCTTTATTTCCTCAATTGTGAGGGGACAAGAATGGTGTAACTTTTTTCTTTTGCATCATCTTCTGAATATTGCATACAGTAGATTCTCAATAGATAATTGTTGCATAAATGAATAATTGACAGGTTAAATCATTCTTCTTACCTGAAGGTCAGTATAGTATCAAAAGATTTACAATGGGAAACCTCCCATTAGGATGAGGACATTAGAATTTCTTTCAGTGATTGGCCAATAAGAAACAGCTGCAGTTGGTAAGCAGTTATATTTGATTTTTTGGCTGTTTGCTATTAAAAAAAACCATGTGGACAAAATACCACCACCCAGAAAAGATTAAATTAGTGTCAGAAGTAATGAAAACCATTTTTTTCTAGCTATTTGAGTTGAATGCCTTTTCTCCCACCCACAAATTATTAGCAATCTGAAAAATTCACCTCCAGGTAGTAGCACAGCAGACCTAAAATGGGACCTGTGTTTGGGTGACTGGTTAAGGTATTGTGGAGAAAAATGTGGAGATGTGATTGGTAAACCTGTGCTTTAGTTGGTTAGTGGATAGTTGAAACTCTGGCATATTTTCTGCCAGACATTGAGTGGTTTCATAACTCTGCCAGGTTTTATCTTACCCCATATCCCTTCAGAACTCAGGGGTGGCTGGTTGAGTATTGCTGGGGGAGTTGTTTCTAAGTGAGGAATTGCTTCATGCCAATATGGAGGGGAGAAAGTAATCTGTACCTAACTCTGACCTCTGAAATTGTCCAAATACATACGGGATCAAAATATTAGTACATTAATCCAAAAAAAGAGAGACCAGAATCAAAGTTTAAAGCATCGCTGGGAAACATTTTTTCAGATTTTTTTTTAAAATAAATTTATTTAACTTTTTACATTCATTTTCACAAGATTTTGGGTTCCAAAATTTTCTCCCCATTAGTCCTCTCCCCCCTCCCCAATACACTGGACATTCTAATTACCCATATCACCAATCTGCC